>VXBC01000601.1:406943-483805 GCA_013399945.1 Ploceus nigricollis | reverse complement strand
TACATTCATGTGCACACCCCACGGGCACACATCCATCCCCGCGGCGTGGACAGGGGCACACGCCCCGGCACAGATGCCCCCGTGCACACGCACAGAGATGGGCACGCATCCGCATCCGCTCTGTATGCACTCACAGAGGCGCAGCAGGGACACGCCGGCATCCCCAGGACTGAGGAGATGTTAACACCAGGTTTAGCCTGCAGATGAGGAGGCTGAAGGGTGACCTTATCACCCCCTACAACTCCCTAAAAGGAGGGAAGCAACCAGCGTTCTCCAGGCAACCAGCGACAGGACAAGGAGACAGAGCCTTAGGCCGGCAGACACAAGGAGGAATTTCTTCACAGAAAGGGTGATTAGACATTGGAATGGGCTGCCCAGGGAGGTGGTGGAGTCACCATCCCTGGAGGTGTTTAAGGAAAGGCTGGACGTGGCACTTAATGCCATGATGTAGCTGACAAGATGGTAATCAGTCATAGATTGGACTTGATGACCTCAGAGGTCTTTTCCAGCCTAACTGATTCTGTGATCTGCACAACTCAGTGCTCATGAGCAGCTACGTGTGTTCCCCCTGCTGCTCAGGTGGTCCCAGCCTGGGACCTGCATAAGTCTCTGAGCTACTCCAGCCCCAGCACAACATTGCTGCAGCACCCTTTTCTGGGGTTCTACAAGGAAAATAACTTGTGGGGCTTCAGCTTCACCCAACACATCCACTTCATTGCCTGAAAGAGACCAACATTAAATAGATGCTATGCATTCACCAAAAACCAGTCTTTACTGCAAGGTAAACTGGTAGCAGATTACCTAAGTGTCTAATTCTCTAAATGTCTCATTTTTAGGACTGCAGCATTGCTGTTCTCCACTAAAGAAGCTCCTTGCCCTGAGCAAGGGCCAGCAGAGCCTTCTCTGCTTACAGCCACTAAGAAGAGCTGCATGCAGCTGCCTTCAGCCCCTTCCCAAAGGCTGTCCTGGCCTTATCTCTGGCTCCTATACACAGATTTTCCTCTCAGCAAGGAGTTTTTTGCTACCAACAAGTCTTCCTTCATCTGTCTTCCTCCTCTATCCTTAAAAGGACACTCCCTAGACACTAATTTCTGCCTTCTCATGGCAGAGGCTTTTAGCCCTACCCACAGCACTGTGCTATGTTTCTCCTTGTCCTGCTAAGATTAATTATTTACAGTCTTTTGCTCAAAAACTTTTTTCCCTCTCAGTTCAGCCAGGTGCTGGGATACCCATCAGCCTGAGTGATATGAAGGAGCAAGCCCACTAGGGAATGAATCATAGATGATGCTGAATCTGTTTTTTCAGAGAACCCTTAAATCCTTGTTGTGGAGGCCCTGGCTGCACTCACATTCTCAGGAGCACACACTGATAGCAAGGGGTGGTCTGTCTCACTCTGGGGTTATATTTCTATCTATTTCTGTCTCACCTCTGGAGTATTATTTCTATCCTGATTTTTAATTCAGACTAAGCTAGTATTGAAGAAGAGAGGTGCTGAGATGGGTGGTGCGCTCTGCCCCTTTTTCCCTGCTCTGTCTTCTTACTGGCTCTGTATGGACATATGATGATTCAATGGGATTAGATTTTAGGGTTGTGTTGGGCATTTTCCTCTGCTGCTCCTCCAAGCTTACCCTGAAAGGGAGAGACTCACAACTTTAGGAAAAAGAAGTGTCTCTGCAGTTTACCATTGCTACTGTGCACAGCATAACTCTGCCTTTAAAACCACAGGTCTTGCCAGCAGAGAAATGAGTGCTCCTCTCCTGCACATTCCTACTAAGGATGGTGTCCTACCCCCCTCCCTTGGAGGTGGTACAACTGCCCTGGTATGAAATATGGGGACGTGCCCTTTACGAGAAAATTCTTCACTGATTCCTTTTGTACAGAAGAGGCTGAAGTTGAGGTGAGACAGCTGAATTTTTTGTTAATCCTGACCCCATTCCCTGCTAATTTTGCATAGGAAATTTTGCAAAGGAGCATGTTTTCCCTTCTGTAGCTTATACAACCTGCAGCTGTAGGAGCATCAGGTGCTGCTGTTGCAGAAGGTACAAGTGGACAAAACTGCTGGTGGCCAAGTTCTCCCACTGCCTGGTGATGCCAAACACATCCCACCGGTCCTGACAGCTCCTGCTATGCAGCTGAATCTCTCTGCCTGCTTTGTTTCACACCGGGGTTTGACCTTAACACCAGCGAAAGACCAAGATCACCTGTCCAGACATAGGTTACGCACTGCCTGGCCATGGTAAGGACGAGGTCTGGCCAGCACTGCCAGGCCATGGTGAGGATGAGGTCTGGGCAGCCCTGTCTGTAGCTCTTCCCTGGCTTTCCTGCTGGGTGGTGAGTGATGTGGTAAATCAGCTGTCACTTAGCAACGCTGCTGGCTGGGGAGCGGCGGCAGGTTTTGGTGCAGAAGCGACGCCTGCAAGGCTGTGCAGTGGTTATTTCACCTTTTCCCCCCTCAATGTTTTCCAACTGAACATGTATTTTCTTTCACTTGCTGCTTTCACTGAACATGTGGGTGCAGGTTTCCCATGGCTGAAGACAACAGCCCCAGCTGCAGGAGCCAGATGTTCCCTGCCAGCCCTCCCTGGGAGGGAGCACCCAGAGACCCCCAGCAGATCTGAGCTCCAGCCCAGCCCATGGTGGCAAGCAGCCATCTGCCACCTGCAGAGCTGGTACAGCAGGACACAGAGAGGGCAGAAGGATGATTAGCTGGGGTTTATTCCCTGAGGAAGAAAACAGCATGGAGAAATATGCTGATATGAGGGAGCTCATATCAGCACTGCAAAATCCTTGCCAATGGGACTTGAGGCCTGTGGCTCACACCAGGGGTATTTCTGAATATGGATTTGTCCAACTCTTCACCATCTGCACAGCCAGGCTTCAAGAGTGGGGGGCTGTGCAGCACAAGGCAGGAAGATCATGGCTGTGTTCACTGGGGTGAGGGATGGGGACCCCTCAGTTCTCCCAGCACTGCCTCTCACCTTGTCCCTCCTCTTGGGAGCAGGAAGAGAAACCTTCCAGCTTAAGTCTTTTAAACTGACAGTGTGCAAACTCTTCAGAAGAACTCAAATCTATCAGAGAAAAGGACAATTAGAGGGGCTTAAACCATTTGTGAACCCATCCTGGCACATTTTTGAGCCTTTTCTGATAAGGGCTAAGAAGCAGATTCAGTTCTGCTCCCCACATACCAGCCCTATGACTCTTAAGAAATTTTTGTAATGCAACAATTCACTTTAAAAAGAAAAAAAAAAGAAAGAAGCCTTTCCTTGAGAATTAATGAGCAAAAAATCTTGAATAAGGGCTCACCTGGAGGCCCAGTTGGAATGAAACCCCTGGTTCCCACAAAAGCAGGTTTTTAGTTTGTACCCATTTTTGGCATATAATCTGAACGTATCTAGCCAAAACTCAGGCTTGCAAACCCAGCCCATGGGAGGGAAAGGATTTGCAAATATAAGGAAGCCAGACTGAACTGGCAGATTGGGCCAGGCCAGACAGGCCAAGCTGACCCAGTTTCTCATGGAACAACGGCATAGAGCAATAAATGGAAGCACTTGGGTAGCTGCTACGGTGGGAGTTGAGATGGGGGGAGCTGCCAAACCCACGGTGACCAGGACTGAGGCCAGATGGGATGGGACAGCCTGGCCCAAAGGGAGAAATCTTCCATTTTGGAGGACCCTTTGTAGGAGCAGACATTCAAACAAGGAGAGAGTAAGCCAGGCTGAAAAGCAGCCAGTGAAAGACATGACTTATAACTGAGGTTTGAGAATTTATGAGTAGCCTGGGGAGCTCTTCTCAGGGCTTGGTTCCTCATGCACTGGAAGAAGATGCCAAAGGGTGCCATGAGATAAAGCTGAAGATCTATCGAGATTAAGGACTTAACACCCTGGTTGTGGTCGCTGTGAACAGATCCCAAGTGCTGTCCAGTGTTTCTGGGACACTGGACTGACATTTGAGGCAATCTCCTGGGGAAGGTCAGCCTGGGAACCCATTTCTCTCTTGCCCACACTCTGCAACACCAGCTGAACACTGGCCACAGATGCAATTAGCTTGGCAGCCCTTTTAATATTTCTGAGGTTACAGCTCAGATCAATCTGTGCAGGTGGGATTGTAGCTGGGTTCCTGGGATAGGGAATGAGGCTGAGGCACTCAACATGGATCCCTGGGAATGGCTGCTTGGTCTCTGCCTTCCAAAAGTGAGCTAGCTTTTAGTTACTGTGAAAGGCTACTTCTGCCCAGAATGTGCAGCTCTTATTGTCAAAATATTAAAATGAAATTCATTACTTTACAAATTATAAGGATTGGAAGAAATTTCTCTAAGAAATTAGGCCTATTTTATAATTTTTTTCTTTGTTCTGGGTGATATTTGCAAGGGAATAATGAAGGTTTAACAAACCTCTACACAGTTGAAATTCCTGAAGTTTAACATACAGGTTATATTTGGGGAAAAGAGGTTATTATTAGGGTAAGATGAGGCTTTTGTCACTAACAATTCAAAATCTAAGTAGGATAATCTGGGTTGACAACAAATACACTTTACTCATGATAACATAATTACCGATCAGGAAGAATAGAGGACAAAATTAGGATTGTTTAGGTATCTTCATGCTTTGTTTCTTCATTCAAATGCTGTTGAGTGCTAATTCCCCACATCACAACATTTAGATTGAAATAATCACCAAACCTGCAGAGAATTTGATGTTTCATCATTCAGCTGCTGAGCTGCTCACTCATCTTTGCTTGATCCCAGGTTTTCACGCCGAGCAGCAGGAGAATGTGATGTCTCAAAGACATAAAAGCTGAAGTTTGGCACAGAGGACAGTCCCGTGCCACCTCTGTGCGTGAAAACAGGGGCAGAATATCCACACACAAAGAGAGACCTTGGACTCAGTGAGCCTCATAGGACAATTAAAGATGTTAGTGTTAATGAAGAAAGATGAAGCAGGCTCTACATGGTCCACCTCTCCATTGCTGTCTTAAATGACCTTGAAGCAATCTCTTCTGTTCCCCGACTACCTGTTAAGGACCATCTGGGGACGGCCCTTGCTTACATCTTAGAGGTGTTTTGAGGATAAACACTTCCAAGGTCTGTGCAATGCTGAGCTGGTATGGTGACAGAGGCAGTCAAAGGATGTAAAATGGATTCATGTTTGGGATTACAAGACTTTCCCTCTGGAGAGCAGAGCAGGTTCACTCCTTGGCATTCTGGCTGCATTGTGGCTGAGGGCTGGGATTATTCAGTGGGTTCACAGTGTCTCCGGTCTACCCTCCTTCTCTGGGGACCAAATCCTTTCCCATGCTCTGATATTAATAAAATGATAGGCTACAGTTATTGACCCATAAATAACAAAGAAGATAATACAAGTTGACTTCTATGAGAAAGCTGCTTCTTTTATCACAAGTCTCTTGGAACAAAAGTAAGGGGAGATTGACTTGGGGGTCCCCCTTAAATAGAAGGAAATTATCCCCTTGTTGTGTGCAACAAGAAGTTTGAATTAGAATTTCATAAGAAATAGAGCAAAGCAATCAGCAGCAATGTCAAGCCCTCAAAAATGTTATGTGGGACACTCTGATGGCAAATCTGGAGTTGTGAAAGAGCCTTCTGAGAGTCAAGAAGAGAAAGTGTGGGAGAGAAACTCATGTACATGCTGTCCTAATGGACAGATCTATTTCAACAGTGCAGAAACTCAGAGTGAAGCAAAAGACCTCACAATTCAGATAAAAAGCCCTGAAAAACAAGGAAAAGTCTGCAAAGATTGTGACATCCTTTGCTTCTTTGTCTGGAAGATATTAAAGAGGAGTGAGAAAAGGTGAAGGGAGACTTTGTGACTGGGCAGGTTGTCCTGATGGACCACAGGTTTCTCCATGCAGCTGCCCTTAGGTGTAGCTCTGCTTGGCAATTTATATTGGCATTAAGCAAGTTAAATAACACTGGTAATGACACCCAATAGATTCTCTTGAAAATATCCAGGGCTGCCTGTTCCCTACTGCCCAAGACTCAGAAGTCAGTTCTGCCCCATGGGAACCTCTCTGGCCTTTTGGAGTGGCTCTGAAAGTGGTTTGGATTCAGACAAGAATAAACAAGGCAGCTGCTGAATTGATGTTGCTGCTCTTTCTTTGTGCCTGACCCCACACCAGTGTGATGCCCCAGGGAGCACTTTGTGGTCTCCTGGGTGAGACCTGTGCTCATCAAGAAAGGATACAGGAACTGGGATTGTTCACCTGGAGAAGAGGAGGTTTTGAGGTGACCTGATTGTGACCTCCAAGTAGCTGAAGGGAACTGACTGGAAAGATGGAGAGGGACTTTGGACAGGGGCCTGGAGCAACAGGACAAGGGGGAATGCCTTTATTCATGCTGGCAGAGGACAGGGTTAGATGGGATATCAGGAAGAAATTCTTTCCTGTGAAGGTGGTGTGACACTGCCACAGGTTGCTCAGAGAGGTTGTGGCTGCCCCTGGATCCCTGGAAGTGTTCCAGGCTATGCTGGATGGGGCTTGGAGCAAACTGGGATAATGGAAGGTGTCCCTGCCCATGGCAAGGGGGTTGGAGTGACGTGAGCTCTAGCAGTTTGAAGGCGTTCCCCCTTGTCCTGTCACTCCAGGCTCTTGTCCAGAGCCCCTCTCCATCTTTTTTGTTGGCCTCTTCAGGTGCTGGAAGGCCACTATCAGGTGCAAGATGCCCTGATGGAGCATGCTGGATGAGGAGCAGAAGGATAAGGCTCCCAGTCATACAGATTCCCCAGGGAAGGGGTCCCCAGACCCTTCACACAGCCTGAAGGGTCTGGGGAGAGTCCTGGACAACGTGCCCTGAGAGATGCAGCTTCTAAGAGAGCCATTTGTGCATTGACCAGGACATAAAATCTCAGAGTACAAACTCAGCCTGGTTTGGCACAGGACAGGCTCCAGGCAGGCAGGAGCAGCCCCAGTTTGCCCAGTGCTGAACCAGTTCGCTCCTGCTCTGCAGCTGAGAGGGATGGAGCTGAGCCCCAGTCCCTGCTGCAGCACCTGCCTGAGGAGCTGCACAGGATTCCATGGGAGGTTTCCCATGGCTCGCTGCCCAGCCCTGGTGGCACTGATACCAGGAAAGCCATTCTGCAGCCTTGCAAGGCTCCTGTTTGAACACGTGGGGCCCTGAAAATAATTTCCTTAAACATGTTCCTTTTTTCAGCCTGGGGGATTTATTTTCAAAACTTGATCTTTCATTTTGTCCTCAGGTCACTTACAGACTCAAATGACACAACTTGTATTAGCCAGCCACCTCATGCTCATCTGATCCCAAGTTTTCCTCTGCCTCATTTCTTCAGGTTGGCTCATTTGCTCGAATGGACACTGAACTCAGTGGGATTTTTTCTGCCATAGAAAACCAAATTGGAGCACAAATCAAGTCACCAGTCAGCATGGGAGGTGGGACCACATGATATACATAGTGGAAATACTGTAAACATTGAGCTGTGATAGAATGTTGCACCCCGGTGCAAGGTTACTGCCTGATGTGCCCATGTCCTGGCTCCGTGCTGAGGTGACCCTATCTGGAGCACTATGTCCAGCTCCAGAGTCCCCAGCACAGGAAGAACATGGAGTTGTTGGAGCGAGTCCAGACAAAGCTACCAAGATGATCAGAGGGATGGAGCAGCTTTGTTATGAGGAAAGGCTGGGAGAATTGGGGTTGTTCAGCCTGGAGAAAATCAACTTCAGTGTGACCTAATTGTCTCAGGACAGGAGAGACCTGGAGCTCCTGGAGCAGGTCCAGCAGAGGCTGAGGAGATGAGGAAGGGCATGGAGCAGCTCTCTCAAGGGACCTGCGGCTGTTCAGCCTCAAGAGCAGACCCAGCTGAGAGGAGCCCTCATCCCTGTCTGTCCCTGTCTGCAGGGAGGGCTCAGAGCAAGGACCAGGCTCTGCTCCCTGGGGCCCAGCAATGGGACAAGAGACCATGGGCAGAAATGGATGCCCAAGAAGTTCCACCCAAACATGATGAAGAACTTCTTTCCTGTGCAGTGACCAAGCACTGAAACAGAGACCAGAGAGGAGTCTCCTTTACTGAGGATATTCCAGACCTGTCGGGACACAATCCTGTTCCATGTGGTCTGGGATGACCCTGCTTGAGCAGAGAGGTGGGACCCAGTGACCCACCGTGGTGCCTTCCAACCTGCCCCATTCTGTGATTCTGTAATTCTGTGACTGGGCTCCCGCCAGCGCCATGGGCCTCTCGGCAAGCCGCCCCTCCGAGGGCCGAGAGGGGAGATGTGACAAAGCCGGCTGTGGCGGCGCGGGTCGGGCCGCGGATGCAGGCCCCGGGATGCGCCGCGGTTGCCATGGCGACGCCCCACCGCCCCCTCGGTTGCCATGGCAGTGGGCGGGGGAAGGGTTTGCCGGTGGCGCCGCCGGANGGGCCTCGCAGCGGCAGCGAGGGGCGCTGGGTCGTGAGCGGGCCGTGCCCGGGCCGGTGTGCGGGACCCGGCCGCCGCTCCCGAGCCCCGCGGGCGGCCGGGCTTGGCTGCCGCATGGCCCAGGGCTCCCCAGCAAGGTCACGCCGGTGCCTTGGAGCCGCGGGGCGGGTAGGAGAGTCCAGCGGCTTCCCTGCCGGAATTCTCCATCGCTTCCCAAGGAGGTGGCAGGGTACCCCAACGCTGCGGAGCGACCGCCAAGTTTGACCCCGGCTGTGGAGCGGGAGCAGTGCTCGCAGCCCCGAGAGGTGCTCTGGGAGAACGGGAGTAGCAGGAGTCGTGTCTCAGCCCTCGCCATCAGCTGGAAGTCCTCAGTCACGGCTGACACAGCCGGTCGGTGCCGGGGACGGTCAGCTGAGGGCTTGGGAGAGGAGTGAGGCTGCCAGGGCTGTGCTTTGAAACAGAACCGTTCCTGAGTCCCTCAAGTCAAGAGCACGAGATACCTCACGTTGATACGAGCAGAACTTTGATAGGCTTTGGGGTGAACTTACTGTTTAGTTGAACTTATACCCAAATGCTCGTTTTCTAGTGGTTTTGGAAAGCAGCGTCTGAGCTACAAATGGCTTTTCAGTAGCTGTAAAGTACTCACTGTCCAGGTTGATCGTGTTGTGTCACCCCTGATGCTTCCAGAACACCTCATGGAAAAGGAGTAGGTATGCCAAAAGGACAAGCATATTCCTTCTGAGGAGTTCAGGGCTTGGGAAGGATTTAGAAGGAGTGAATTCAGCGAGGGTTTTACATTTCAAAAGCACTTTCTATACAAAGTTCTGAAACACTTCAGCAGTCTCTCCTTGTTGGTTCTCCAAATTCCTCCCTTCCTCCTCATCTTGTCTTTTACCCCTGCTTCCTTCTATTATCCCAGATCCTTCCTCAAGGTGATTTCTTCAAAAAAGAAAAAAATGTAATCTTTTTTATCTAATAGTGAATTTATGATCTTTTGCTCTTCCAGGTGAGAACACCTATGCTGTCATGAACTTCTTCATTCTTTCTTTCCTCTTACATTAGGACAAAGCTTGTAAATGCTTTATTATTAGCAGTCTTCTACCAGCAAAAGACTTGCTTTTTTATTGTTGGACGTGTCTTAATAATATTGTAACATCTGGCTCCCTGTTCCTTCTTGTGACTGCACGTGTCCTTTGGCTGCTTTGGGTTGTGGGAGGCTGTACCATGTTGCATATGTCCCTGCTCCTGTCACCTTCCTGCACCACCAGGCTCTTCCTTAGGATTTTGCTGTGCCAAGCTGGAAATCCTTCCTGCAAGCTGTGGGCAGGAATCACCAGTTTCTCCTCTCTTTGTTCCTCCCACACTTCAGCTCATCCTGGGTTGTTCCTGCTTCTTCCTGCCCTGCTTTGTTTATATTGTGCCAAAGCAACAGGACTGAAGCGTGTGTGCACATAACTAATGTGTCACAGTCAGTGTCTCTGCCACCAAGAACCTTATCTCTTCCTAAAACAGCAGGACAGTCCCCCTTCTAAACTTTTCAAGCATTCTGTGGTCCATCATCTTCCTTCTGCCTCCGAAGACCATTTGGGTTTGTTCTCTGTGTAGAAAATATGCTCAGGGAAGGTTTCCTTGAAAAGCTGTGAAATGCTTTTTGCATCCACAGAAGGTACATTTAAATGGTTTGATTTGCATAGGGCAGAAATGCAGGTGCAGATTACTGCAGCCCAAGCTCATAAAGGGAACTGGGAATTAAGCCTCAGACTCTCGGAGCCAGTTCTGTTAGTCCTCTGTCTTAAGGAGGAGGGCATCCTCCTTTTTGCTGTGGCAGGACAGGCTCAATCCAACTGTAATGAAGAGGGAATAGACCAAAGTGTAACAATGTGAGAGGGCAGCTTAACAAAACATTGTGCCAAAGGAAGACATGAGGCAAGTAGTCTCTGCTGTCTTCATTACCTTAACACTAAGGAGGGACAGAAAAGTTTCTGCAAGAAATCATTTTTGTGTGTATTTGGATTTTAGACAGAAATGAGACAGATTTCTAAGGTGAACATGTAATGATTGAATATATAATGAAATGAAATAATGACTCTGCAAGAATCAAGCTATTGAAAAGATGAGTGGGGAAGAATGGACTTAGCTGGACTGCCTTAACTCTTCCACTTCTGGGTTCTTGCTTTCTGTATGTGTGTGAATCAGCTATTTTAAAATGCTGTCCTTGAAGGACTGTGCCCCTTCAATCAACCTGTGAGACCTGAGGAACACATGAGCCCCCTATAGAAGTCTTCCAAGAAGAGCAAATAAGGTCAGGCTTCATGTACTGAGTGTTTGAAAAGTTGCAGGAGAGTCTGTTTTTAAGTCATCTTCCTATGTTGCAATAGATTTTCGGGATTTTTGCTTTCCCAATTTTATCCTTTTCAAAGTCACTTGTCAAGAGTATTAGAGTGTATTCTCTCTCATCTAGTTTCCTACATACTTCTCTGGAGTCATTGTTTGAGTCACTTCTCAAAGACTTGCACTGCATCTGGTAAGGTGATGCAGACCTTTCAGAGGGTTCTTTCAGGAGACAAGAACCTAAAACATATTTTAGGAAATGGGCACTGTTCAAGTCTCCCTGTTCAGGTGATTCTGTTCATCACATCTGGCTGAAAATTTTTATCCATGCTATTTGTGCTGCTTGGGAAATCTACAAGTACTCCTCAGAAATCAAATTAATCTCATGGGGCACTTGTCTTAAAGTAGACATTTCATGTGTCCTGCTAGATATAAAAGAAGTCACTTTTAAGCAAAATATCACTGGTAGGATTTCTGACACAATAGCGCAGAAACTTCTGAGCACATCCATTTTATAAGCCAGTGTTGAGCTTTAGTCCATGTTTGTTCACTTTAGAGAAATGATCTTCAATGCCAATTTTATATGTTAGTGTTCAAAAAGGAGTTAACTAGGATTCAGAAGTTTAGCAGTTTGACATATGACTGTCTCAGTTGCATTTCAAAAAGATGTGAGCTCAGTTACCACTTAAATGTGGTGTTGCTCTGGTAAACTGTGGCTTTTAGCACAAGCACAAATGTAGAATAAAAAGTGCTTGAATTACAGGGCTTGAACACTGCTTAGAAATTCCAGTGCTGATGAGCCAGTAGGTAGTTTCCTGTAGCCTTATGATGAGGCTATAACCAAATTCATTAAAGGTTTGACTGCTTTAATAATTCAAATTGTGGGTCTCTTTTTTGAAGACTCATCAGTAGCTCCATTAACTTCTGCATCTGCTGTGTCTGTTCATGGTTACTCCTTTGCTGTCTGCCAGCCTGTGACACACCTCTTTGCAGTGTTTCTTCACTGTTAAAGGAGGAGGCTAGAGAAGAGGTAATTGCAGTCTGTGTGTGAGCATGTTCTGGTACTGATTCCTGGTCAGGATGATGTAGAGGTGATGCTTGTCTGTGCTGGAAAGGTACCAACCAGAATACTGTTTGAATGAGTCTCAGCAAGACTAAGTCAGTTATTTAATTATCTTGGGAGTATATGAAGGAAAAAGTTAGTAAATGTAACCTCTTAACAGAGAGCCCTGGGTCCCTGCAATGGACTTCCTGGAGCTGGCAGGATCACAAGGGTGGAGGAGAGGCCTTGTGAGGCTCCTGTCCAGCCTCCTGCTCACGGCAGGGACAGCTCTGGCTCAGACCAAGTGCCCAGGGCTTGAAAACCTCTAGGGGTGGAGACATTTTAGCCTTTTGGGGCAGCTTGAATATCCTTGTGGTGGAAAAGATTTTCTGTACATCCAGTCTGAACCTCTCCTGTCTTATCTTACACCCATTGTCTCTTGTGCTCCCACGTGAAGAGCCTGGATCTATCTTCTCAATCCCCTCCCTGGAGGCATGTGGCAGCTGTGGGTGCCCTGGAGCCTTCCCTACCTCAGACTGACATAGCCTAGCTCCCACAGCCTCTCCTCCAGTCCCAAATGCAAGTGCTCCAGCCCTGATTGCTCTGGAGGCTTTGCTCCACTTGTTCCACAGCTTTCTTGATTTGTCTTGGTATCTGAACAAGACCAAATCAGTCTTGGAAGGTATTCCCTCCAGCTTTTTGTTTTCTGAGATGATTAATGCTACTTTCATACAGAGTTTACTCTTGAATTTTAAGGAGGGGAGACATAGTGGGGCCTGCTTTAGCCTTCCAGGAGACACCTCACAGCATGATGTTTTCTTTGGGGAAGCATAAAGTCTCCCTTCTAGTTTTGTCTCTTTTTTCTCTATACAAGATATCTCCACCATTTGATAACTAGAATTTCTTCCAGTATTTAATATGAGCAACACGTCTTACTCTTTTTTGAGGGTGAGAATAATGATTTAAAAAGTTAAAGATTGATGATGGCTGTTATTTACTTAGGATCAAAAAGCTTTTTGTGGTGACCTATGAAGTAAAAAGACTCACAATCAAAAAAGTGTCAAGCAGCTCCCCACCGAGCTTTCTGCTGACGGAAATACATCTTGCTGAGAGCCCCAAGACACACACCATACTCCTCAGGTGTCTGGGCAGCAATTACTTGTTCCCTTTTTCCTGTCATGGGCATTCAAATTATTGAGCATCCTCCAGTCACCCAGGGACGACGTGTGCTAAAGTCACTGTCACACCTGTGGTAATTTTTTGTTTTTCAAACCTAGATTTCTAAGGAGACAAGGCTTGTTCAAGTGTGCTGAAGTTGGTTGCTGCCACTACAACTTTGTGAAAGTTAGCTAGTTAGGTGATCATGTTTGGGTGATCCAAATGAGTGTGCCTGGTGAGAGAGGAGCAGGCAGAGCCCAGCTGGGGTAAAGCAGCACTTCCAGGACTTCCCCTCAGCTGTAGTGTGCTCGTTCCTGTGCTGGGGTTTGAGCATGCTCCTCCATAGGGAGGTAACAGCAGGAATGGGAATGCCTGTGCAGGTTAGCAGGTGCTGGGCATATTTTCCTGCTGGAGGGACTGGCAGGAAGGTGAACATGTGCCAGAGAGAAGAGGGCTGCAGTAAGCAGAGAACGTGACTTGCTTAGCACTTGGCAAAAGCTTGGCCATACAGACCAAGGGTGGGTTTTAAACTTGAACAGCTCTTGATGGAAGTTTCTCACTCTCCCTCACCCTCAGCCCTGATGTGATGCCTAAGTTTATGGCCAAGTCTAAAGTAAGCTGAACTGGGGAACCGCACTAGGTTAAAAATAAAACTGCTTTAGTTTTGTTTTACCCATGGGGTTTGGTCCAAGTTGGTTTCCTGGTCCCATTCATCATGTTACTACAGATGTGCTGACAAAAAGGGTGAAGTTGTGTGCAACAGGATTGAAGCACTAATGGTTAAGAGTGGGGTGGGACTGCTGCTTGGAGTGATAGTGCTCATTATCAATAAAGTGCTCACTGACCCACAACCCTAGTAACTAGTGTCCTGTTTCCTAGAATATGCCTGTAGCTGTACATAGAATATCATCCTTATAGACTGTACCTGGTGTCACTGTCAACAAACCATACCCCTCTTTCCAGTCTGGACTGAGGGTCTCCCCTTGCTGCAGAGCACAGTGTATACTCTTACTGCACTTTCTTTGTACTCTGCTGTGAGGTTACTTACACCACAGTGTTCCAGTGACCTAGAAGTGCAGGTTAGTGTAAGTAAAGTTACAGCTGTATTTATTTATTTATTTATTTATTATGGCAGGGATGATTCCTGTAGCAATTAGTTCTTGTTCTAACCTGCATATTCCTATCTAGTTTGATCTTTATTGGAAAAGAGAAAGTTCTGTTGTGGCAGTAAAACCAGGTGATGCTTGTCTGAAGTGTTAATGAGGGAGTGCACCAAAGCATTTTGAGAGGGCTGCCCCCATCCCTGAGTGTGAGGGTTGGATGGTTTTTTTTCCTCAGTTTCTTCATTTCAATGCATGGTAAGAAGGTACATTTTCTTGGTGAATTAGCTGTTTTATTTAAGTATTTAGTGTGAAGTATACTGTGATATTCTGGGTACTTGTAAAATCTGTTTCTTCTATCCTAAGAAGTTGTAACAAGTAACCATAGCTTGATCGAGTGAGATGATTTTGGCCTCTAAACAAGTTGATCTGGGCACTGAATTGTATCACAAACTTTTAAGTTAAGCAATTTAAATCTGTTTAAATCAGTGTATCTGGAAACTGAAGCCTCCCTGCTTTTTTTAGTTTGCCACATTGGCTGTTGTGGGCATTTCTTATTGGAGAAAAAAAGGTTGGGTTGATGGGAGAAGACAGTGACTTGATGGATAAATGCCTTGGCATGTTCCCTGCCCTGCTCAGCCAGCAAAAATGAGTATAGAAGAGGAGTAATTGCAGTTCAAGTGCATGGTGGCTGGGGAGGGAAGAGAGGATAATTTGCTGTAGGATCTGATTTTGTTGGATGAGGAGCTGCTGGGGATTGTAGAGGTTTAAGGGTTCTTCATCTTCACAACAGTAGCAGAGATTCAGTCATAGCAGCAGGCTGGTAGAAGAGCAGTTAAAGAATGAAGCTATAATTTGTAAGGAATATATGTGGGAGGACACTAGTTGTTGCTTTCATTACTTTGAACTTGAGGATTGTCCTCATCTTACTGGAAAAACTGCACAGCTGCTGTCAGGCAGGAGGGGAATAAACCCACAGATTTTTTCCTTAAAATCATTAGCAGAGATGCATACTTTGATTCTGTACTTTTTAGTGTGTTATGAGAGAGGTCATAGATTTCAGTGGTGTTTGGGAAAACACAGGTTTTCCTGGGCTCAGGGAGGGATATGGTATCTTATTTCTGCATCTTACTGCTGTGGACAGAATAGAGGAATAACAGATTGCTTGTTGTGAAGTGACGTGGGCACTCTGGGCCATAGTTTCTCATGATTCCAGGGTGGAGGGCTGGTGGCTTTGTTTGTGTGTGCCTGATGAGCACTTGAGTTCTTGCACTGGGCAGGGTATTGCTGGAAGCATTACAGCTGTACTGGAGTCATCACCAGCTGCCACTTGTGCAGCCCTCTCCAAGTCCTGCCTTTGGGCCACGTTTGTAGACTTGTCTGCCCACTGCCACTCTTCCCGTTTGAATTTAAGACGAATTTTTCATTGTAAACTTGGGGACTTCCTAGATGACCAAATGAGGGGGAAATGACTTAAACAGTGTTCTGAAGCTGGGTATTTAAATTCCTCTGAGTTAAATCAGCAGGTACTTGTTCAGATCAATGTAATCCTGTGAGTTGGGGTGGAATAAACTTTTTGGAGTGACATTAGGTGTGCTTTCTCTTCTTTCTGTATTCCAGTCGCACTTCTCTTGGATTATTCACACTGGCTTCTACACTCAAGGGGTTATCATAAGGAACCAGAAGGCTGAGGAGTCTCTGAATCTCTTGGGATTGTTACAGAGCTGTGGGTGACAGACTGAATTTCACTGATGGGACTCAAATCAGAGATACCATTGAGGTACTTGGGAGTCCTGCTAGAATTAATATTCTCTTCCATCTTCAGGGAAAAGAAAGATAATATTTCTGAAAGTACTTACGATGTCCTGAATACATCAGCAGTCTATTTCTCACTTTTTTATTTCATTGTTTTTGGTGCTGAAAGTGTCCTCTAGTGCTCAGCCTCATTGAACAATTTTCTGCTTTGTCTAATGGTGGTATGGGTAAAGCTGATTTTTATTTTTTTTTTCCCCTTCCTCTCCTCTGAAGCATTGTCTGTTTTGAGTCTGCAGGCCCTGCTTGTTGTGCAGCTGAATTATCTGAGAGCTACTCTCTAGCTGTTAGAAAATGAGAAATTCATTCTGAGTGTGGAACCTTTAAGACTGATTCTGCCAAAATAGTGTGGGGAACATTTCTTGAACTACTTAAAAGAAACTACTTTTTTCTTTGGAAAACAGAAACAGGCCTTTTGGGCATTAAGCATCTTTATTTCAGACTTTGGTGTTTCATGATGCCTTGATTTAATAAGGCCTTGAGAGTTGTTCCTATTTGGTCAGGCTATGGCACAGGGCAGTTTGTTTGGAGCCTGCCTGTTTGGGCCCCCTGGACCCCCCTGTAGTCTGTGCTATGTTATTTACCACATCTTAACTTCCCTACACATGAAGAATAAATGAATTTCTGATAAATCTGTTGGGAAGACAATTTTCTCCCTTTGTTTTATAATAGTCTTGTAAATTGTGCTACTGTCTGTTGCAGTGAAATTCTCCTGGTATTTGATTTGCCATGTCCTGTGTTGGTCTCGCCATGATGTGGAGAAAGCATGTGGATATTGCTATGTGTCAAACAGCTGTGACTGTGTGATAATATTTTTTTAACCCAAACAACCTTTGACAGCTTTGGTTCCTTCTGCAGACAGTACTGGTTTTGGCAGGGCCTTTGGGCATTCCTGCTCTTAATTCAAGGTACACTTGAGCTGTTATGGGGGATCTTTAGGGCAGATTTTCCAAACTGGCCTAATAATAACTGAAAATGGAAATACTAATCCTCTATACCTATGGAGAAGGAAGAATGGGACAAGACTTCTGGCTGTTGAAGGTGTCTGTCTTGAAGTAGTGTAAATAGTACTGTAAAGTATTTATGTCTGTCTTGAAGTAGTGTAAATACTTGTCAATGACATTGCCATAACCAAACTTGTGAGCAGAGAGACTTGATCCAGCCAGATATTCCCAGGAAAAAGCCAATCTGTTGGTAAGAATTGTGATCAAAGGATTTTAGCTGCATTTATAAGTATTAAAGAAAGACCCAGACCCACCAAAAGTGTATAAAAACATGAAAACTGAAGCAGCTCTTAGAGCTCAAGCATGCTGCTTCAGTTACTAGAAAAATTAAGGAAATATTTCAATTTTAAAAAAAGTTGAGATTTCTGTATTGGTCAATGATTGTAAATTCAATTATTAAAATATGCAGAGTAAACTTGTAGTAAAAATCTAGAAGGATTTTCATTTGTCTTAATACCGTTGATAGGTGTAATGTTGAACATATATGTTAAATCTTTAACTAGAAAAGAATAAATATAAAATCCTTAAATAAAAGGATAAATATCCTTAATATGCATTGTCGACATGCATCTGAATTATTACAGCAGGCCTTAATTTATGAGCATGTCACACAGATTATGCCAGGGCGTGAATGTCTGGCAGGTATTCCACCCAGCTTGAACATACCATGGCTATTTAATTTAGAGATATATTTTGTTTTGAGGTAAATGGTAGGAGATATGGGGCTTGGGGCAAAGACATCTGTAGGGAATTGTGGCTTGCTCTGACTTCAGTTGGAGCACTTGTTTCCTGGTTTTGATATCAAGGACTAAAATAATCTTTAACTCTTGAAAGAACCCAGAAAAACATTTCCAGTGTGTTTCTAATGAAGATGTCAAGTGCTTGCTGATGCTGCTTGTGCAACTACAGACTATTTTGGTCCCTTCCATCATAGGTGGCCAGTCAGAAGTCAGCACTAAAAAAAGTGCTGTGCCTGCCTGTAACATTACATTATGTGCTAAGAATTTGGGGATACTCATTCAAGATTAGTTAAAATTCTGTACTCTTTGATTAAAGATGGTTACAGAAATGTATCTCCTGTCCTGCATAACTGATTGTGTTAATTCCTGAAATAATTCTTTGAGAACTGCTATGCTGGAGCATTAGGTGATGTGAGTCAAGAGTGTTTTGTCTTCAGGAACGACAGATCCAAAAGACATGAAGATCTTTGGACCTTTAAAGGCTCAGGTGCAGGAAATTTTTGTGTATAATGGGAAATGCCGTTGAACCTACGGATTTCAGATTTTGGTATTAAAGCAGCAAGATTCACCTCATTTCCCTGTTTTATTGTCAAATGCTGAAGCACAGTGCCAAAATTATTCTATTTTCAAACTTCTTTTGGGCATGCTGGTATACTACACAAAACAAGTGACTATGAAATCCAGCCTATAGCTGATTGCAAAGTGGAATGCAGGGGCTACATTGGCCTGTGCAACCTGAGTAACACACAAATGTTGAGTTAATAACTGGTAACTATGTAGTCACATGTTGAATCTTTTGATGGCATTGTCTCTTCTTGCTTTATATGCCTCAAAGGTTTGGGGAGTGTCTTCTCTGAGTGAGGTCAGTCACTACCTTTCCCCACATTGCAAAAGTAGCAGTGGGTTGAGCAAGGCTGGTGATTTTTGCTGCGGGATTTGGTGGTAGGAAGGAGCTTGAGTGGGTGAACCCAAGGCACACAGCAATTCCTGAAGGCAAGACATAATGCCATGTGGGAATGGTTTGGCAGAGTGTCCAGGGTGCTGCTTTGGGCTATGGAGGTGACTCGGTAGGACTTGAAAAACAAGCAACTAAATGTTTGTCAGAAATAACACCAGGGTGATGGAATGGGCTATATAACCTTTTGAGGGCCTTTCTAGGCTTACGATTTGATCTTCAGGTGGGATGTGTTGATCCATGGCTATGGAGCCTTTTCCTCAGCCTTTGCAGAAGATAATGAGGGCTGGTCGGACTGCTGAAATGGAGACTGCAGTCTGGAAAACCGCATTCACGTTATTCTTTTCTACAGTTTATGTTTGGTAAAGGTCTGCTAAACCCCCACGTTTTTCCATATATGATTCATAAAGCAGATACTGATTTGTAGTCAGCTGAACATCATGTGAAGTTTTCTGACATAGAACTAGAAAAGACTCTGTCTTTAGGTCTTGAGATTTAAATTTGAAATAATTTTTTTTTAATAAAAATATTTAGGCCTCACAAGTAGATTTAACCTTGGGAGTTATAAATTTACTCAGATGCTTGCTCCTAACCAATCCATTAGTTTTCAAAACAGGAAAGGAGGTTACTGGTTAACTGAGAGTACTTGGCAGCACTCAGTGGGGCAATGGTGGCAGCAGATCTGTTCAGAGGTAGTTTGGGCCTGCTGGAGCAGAGCTGCACAGGTCAGCTGGACTTGGGCCACAGAGCTGCATCTCTTCAACCAGGCTGGATTTCCTCCAGACCTGTTGGTGTTTGATGGGCCTCAAAAGCTTCAAGCTGCCCCTTTCCTGGAGAGGACAGTTCTTGTAGTAGTGTATCCATCTGCTTCCTTTCTTCTATGCTAATAACATTTGCTAGAGCTGAGGTGGTTGGATTGGTCATAGGTTTCCCCTTCAGCTGAATACAGAACAGAGTAACTTGCCATATTCCAGGAGTACCATGACTTTTGGTGATGGACTTGGGTATTGTAGCCAACAGCCCTTCTGGATGAGCCACTCCTGAACTGAGAAGAACCAACAGCAGAGGACTGCGGGTGAGTAGTGTATTGCTAAGCCAGAACTTAGTTGAATACTCTCTAGTTGGAAAGTGAGTTTATCTCAGAACAGCATTGCCTATGTGTTTCTGATAGAGAATGGGGAGCAGCTAATGAGACTCCTATAAATGATTGGCAGTGATGTACTGAGTACCCATTTAATTATCATAAATGGAGGATATAATTCTCCCTGACTGGTGTTCAGCCTTCTGCCGTTACTGTGCTTTCAGAGTATGGTTTGCATGTAATTTCAAGATGGAGAATTGAAAATAGTTTCTAAGATGCAGTTTGCAATTAGGATCATATCCAGATGTAATCAGGGTGTGTTTTTGTCAAGGCTTGTATGTACCATGTGGTGTCCTTTCAAACCTCTTAATAGTGAGAAGCTTTTTAAAACTTTTGGGTTGTGGCATTCACATTCTCTGAACAAAGAGACATAATTCTCTCTCTCAGGATTTTTCCTGGAGAAGCACAGAGAGAAGGATCAAAACAATCCTTATCTCATTCACTGTGCCTGTGTTTGTCCCCATGTGGAATGTGTTTGGAGATTGTTTACCTGAAGTGATTGCTTGATTGGATTCTGGTGATGGTTGTTTGGATTCATGGACCAATTGGATCCAGCTGTGTCCAGACTCTCAGCAGAGAGTCACGGGTTTTTCTGGTTAGTAAGTATGATATAGTAAGTATGTAGTGTAGTATAGTATGGTATCTCTTTAAAATAGTATATGAATGTAATATAGTATAGTTTTAATAAAGCAAGTGTTCAGCATTCCAAATCAATGGAGTCAGATGCCAATCATTTTCCATTGTTGAGTTTCTCGTTCCGGTATTGGGTATGTCATGTTTGTGCATAGATGTGTGTTTGTGTGATGTTGATATGATTGGGAGTTTATAAAACTAATGGGATTGGCAAAAAACAGTTTACAGTTACTGAATGACCACCATATTTAAATATAAATAATTTTGCTTTAAGGCTTATGTTTTGGAAGACCTTGACTATCTGGGCATAGATCTTAGTATTAGGACTTGGAGAGCACATGTTGAAAACCACTGTGAACATGTGAACTCCACTGTACCTGTCATAGCTAACTTGCTACAAGCACAGTATGAGGGATTACTTGTGCTTTATTTCTGCCACCTCTGATGGTACCATCTAATGGATTTGCTCTTTATCCATCTGCTGCTTAGCAGTGAAGACAATATCTGTAATTCCCAGTAACTGACTCCTCTTAAATGATCATTTCCTCTGTGTTGGAGTCATTCCAGCCTTACTGAGCATAAAGGTCAGCATTTGCTTCTGTGCAAGGGGCAATTTGAGGCAGGGATTGAGAGGAAGGGGTTCTGTAGGGAACACCAAAAATGAGCAAGAGATCTGAGTTTTATATTCCAAGCTCTTAGTGGAGGTTGGAGGCAGCAGGAAACTTGTAGAGCTGAAAGTCAGAATTTAGATGCTGCAGTTGTTGCCCTCTTGATGCAAAGTGGAGTGGCCTTTCTAGAGGGAAATGTGTGTCACTGCTCTCCAGCACTGTGGGCAGGTGAGAGGGCACATTTTGTCTGCATGGCAAGTGTGGCACTGAACTTGACTGTAATTTCCTTCCTTTGAACTGGATTCTCTACGCTTGTCTGGGAGATCCCGTGCAGTGTTCAGAGAGGGCTGCTGTCTGCTGCCTTACCTGGTTGGGCTTCTGCAGGGCTGACTTGAAGAGCAGAACTTTCTGAAACTGATTTGATGATACCCATCTGAAGCTGAGCTCAGTGCTCAGATATCTGCATTTTCCGTAATTGTGGAAATGGTTTTCATTACAAAAGTTGTTAAAAGAAGTAATGTTCACTTGTTCTAACATCTGTTGTCTGCAGTTTCCAGCCCCTTAACACAAGTGGTTTTACCAAGTCAGGAACTGTAATGTAGCAAATTACTGCTGGTGTTACTGTACATTTATCACCACTGAGACCTGATAGTGTATGCTCTCATCAGGGTTTGAAAGAGGAAAAAAAGGATGCGAGAAAGGACGCCTCACTTCTTAAAATTTTAAAAGGTTTATTGAACCACAACAAGGGACTGAATAAGGAAAAAGAGACAGTGCTGGGTGCTTAGCTGCAGCCAGAGCCAGACCGCCCACACCCATAGCAGTCCTTATTTATGCTATTGACAAGCCAACCCTCACTCTTCTGACCCAGCTCCTCCTTCATCCCACCTCTCGCTTTGGCTTTCCCAATGGTCAGAGATCAACTTCCAACATTGCAAAATTTATATAAAAAACCCACCAGATCTTAACTTCTTTTAACTTTATAACATACATTTAACATTTGTGAGAGCCAACATCACACTATACATTTATTACAAGGGCATAGTTCAGGGGGGTTTTGTTGTTCAGAAAATAATTCTGTTGCTTCTCCTTGCTCAGTCTCAAAACCTTGTGGGAATTATCATGGCAAGTTCAGTTGTAAACCTCTCACATCTCTCTTAGGGCCATAGTCCTAAGAACTGGTAACCCTTTTGTGTGCTTCCCCAAAGTTCCTTATTGTGGGTAGTGAGGGAGCAAAGCTTTGTTTTGGTGTCTATCTTCTTTTAAAGGAGAGGGCTGTCAATGACTGAGAGGATTGGAGGGCCATCTTGACGTTTTTGTGCACTTGTACCTTTAAGATTGCCTTAGTTTTGAAAAATCTGTTTATCCAAGGATTGGTGTAAAGATTGGAGGAGATATACAGATGGATTATGTATTTGATCTTAAATGTTTTGCCTTTCACTTATTCTCAGGTCAGCTGCAAAGCTGACATACTGTCAGCTAGTGTAGTAAATGCGGTACTGTATGGATGTGCCAGGGTATTCCATAAAAGTATTATTTTTTTACTGTTGGCTGTTAAAAGTTTTCTTTTGAAGGTATTCCTTAACACGAAAATATATCAATGTCTTGAATAGCCACACATATTAAGTATCCATTTATTATTTCCTGGGCATGCCTTTTTTATAACTAATAAATTCTTATTATTGTTACTAAACCAGAATTTTTCTATACTGAAAATAGTGTCAGGGTTACCTATGGAGCTACAGTGTCACGTCCTGGAAGGTAAACAAGGTAAAGGTGACTGGAGTTTTTGTGCTTTGCTTTGTTGGGCAGCATCCATTTAGAGGATCTTTTTATCGTGCTGTCTTTAATAAAATTCCACATAACTAGTAGGTCAAGATGACGGGTTAAAGAACAGCGTAGTCAATATTTTTAAAAAATTATTATGGAAACGCAGCTGAGCTTTCCTGAGCTAGTCCTAGCATTATATTTATTGCCAGCTGTTCTTGCTTGAATTGGAAAATACAGGTTGTTGGGTATATAGTTTTCAGGTTATTCTCCTGGCTTGAGTTTTGGAGTTCTATGGAACAGATCAAGGCATACTGCTGATCCTGAACAGCTGAACCCCATTTCTGAGGCATTTAGCTCATGTTCTGACTCCAGGTTGTGTAAGGAGAGGGAGAGCGGAGAGTCCAGTGGAGGCCGTGGAATGCCAGAAGCCTGAGCAGTGTAGGAGATTTGTATTTCCCTCTCTGTAGATTAAATCAGAGATTAAGAACACATTAACTTCCCTTAGGAGTGCTTCTAGCTTTGGGGCACATCATTTTAAAATCTTGGGACAAAGAAACTGACTTCCATGAAACTGGAGGATGAAAATGAGTTTGAATGAAGCTGACTGCAAGGGTACTTCTACCCTTATCCAAGGAGGAGGATTGTCAGCTCTGATCAAACTTGGAAAGAGTTGCTTTTGGTGGTTGTGTTTTGAGGATAATTATTTTGACTTGCTTCTAATAGAGGAGAAGGAGGGAAGATGGGATTAAGAAAAACTGTGCTCTGTGTCCCCATTTCTCAACATCCTCCTCAGCTACGGTGAGAACACAGAAGGAATAGAGCAGGATTCCCTGTGGAGAGGGTTTGTATTCAGGTGGTGATTGCTTTGCTTTAATATCTGCTTGCAGAAGTGTGTGTTTTTTTTTTTTTAACTGGTGATGAAATACTTGTTTCTGTGGCTTTGATCTACAGCTATAATCTGATTAAACTGCAGGTCAAGGAAATTAGGTGTACCCTGGCTTCAGCTGCCTGTAAGAGGAATAATAAGATTTAAACTACTTAGCACATAAAATTGACAATAAGACGGTTCTGTTAAACGTGTTTATTGTTGGTGTGTGTTAGCAGTGTCCTTCCAAGGCACATGGAACATTTAATTCCATGACACACAGGCTGAAGATCTCTTGCTTCCTCAGTAAGAGCTGACATCACCCAAACCTGCCAGCTCCCAAAGCAAGCGATTCCAGAACTTTGTGCAAACTACGGTCATTTAAATTAGGTGGCAACACTTGAAAGTTTGGAACACTAAGAACTTGTTCAGTAGAGGTAAAACTGTTAAAGTTGTTTAACAGTATGTGTCTGATGTATGAGTAAGTAGAGTCTGTACACAAATGAATAAGTAAAATCTTCGTTGGATGCTGTATACCCCTGCAAAATCCTGATTCCATCTATTTGCCCTTTCAGGAAAAGGTGTGTGAGGCTGTTTAAGAAAAAAACACCACTGAGTATTAAAACCGTTATAAATTTTTGTTTAAAATAACTGTTATTTTGAGGAAAATCTAAAATGGCAGGTTGTTGCTTTGAAGTTTCTTCTGGTGTGAGCCTTGCCAAATATTGAAATTCTGAAATTAAAATATTAATTTAAGTGTTTTTGACTTTTAGTATGCTAGTATAGAAAATTTACCTTTTCTACCCAAAAATGAAACATTTCCCACATTTATTCTATATATTCTCTGTATTTTTCTATTACCTTTCAGAAGAATGAAACCTTTCTGGCAGTGCTGTGATGAGCCTTGGGATCAGCCACCTCCTGCTAAGGCACATTAGGCTGCTGGTGCTTTTCATTGTGGCACAGTTTTTGCACACACCTCCAGGAAAGAGAACTGCAGGAGTATGAATTTCTGCTTGGAGTGAAACTCCTGACCACTTAATGTTTTTTAGTTTTTAGTAATGTGATTGGATTCTGATGGCTTTTATAAGCCCAGCTGCCTGGATTCATTGCCCATTTTAGTCATGTAAATCCTCAATTCCTTATCAGGGGGTTGTGTTACTAAGATTTGATGAGGGAACTGATACAGCTGCTGATGCTTAGGGCTGTTAGGGGAAAACCGGGTGGAGTTCCCCTTCAGGAAGGGTGAAAGCAGTGTTGTGTTCATGTTGGCTTTGTGAGGTCTGGGGTTTTCCACGTTTTTTGTACAACTTGTCATGCCACAGCAGAACATGCCTGGCGGATCCTCACTGTGAAAATGAGAGAGGTGTGGTGTAAGTGAGGCTTGACCTCCAGAAATAGAGGATGTTAGCTGGGTAACACAAAACTGCTGCTTTTAGAAGTTTGGCTTAATTTCATTGGCTTATCTGTGTTTGATAATGAAGCTTGTTAGCAGACCCCTGCTTCTGTAGAATGGATATGGCCCTATTAGAGATGCAGGGTGGTGTATGCAGAACTGAAAATTTATGATTGAGTGCTTTGAATTATAGCAGAACTGAAGACAGATATTGGAACAGAAGTGAGTTCTTTTGGGGTCAATGGTAAAATAGATCCATTTGTTCAGTGGCATGCAAATAGAGTTGGAAGTCAGATGGCAACAAGAGGAAAACTTGAATAGAATAGTTAACCAAAGAGGCAGTATAATCTTTTCTTATACGATTTTAACATGAAATTAAGCAAACTTGCTCTAGTGTTAAAGAGTAGGTGCAACTGCCTGATCTTTCGATGTATCTTTCAGTGTGATGGGGTAAACACTTCAAAATATATCTACAGGAGAAGCATCCCAATATTTGCAGGATTTTCTTTCTGTAGTGCTTACTAGCTTAAGGGAAACAACTTGTTTTCTTATTCTGCTTTGGGAAAAGTTAATTGATCAAGAATGGTAAAAACTTGGAAAAGGGAAAATGAAATGTGTCTTTCTTGTCTTCCTTTGCCAAGTCCAGTGGTTCATTCCAGATTAAATGTAGCCTCTGAGTTCCAGCAAAGCAGAACTTTATATACTCTCAGGTTCTTAAGAGAAGAAAAGTTTATTTTTTCTCCTGTGGGGACTTACATTTTTATTTATCTTATACCTTTAGAACTTCGAGAGACAGTCCTGACTACTGTGTTTTAAAATTTTGAAGCTTTTCAATTTCATGAATAAAATGAAAATTCCTTTAGCTATCAAATGTTTTTACTGAATTGTATGGGAGGCTGTTGTATTTCAGTTTAAAGTTTGACTAAAGCACAGAGCTGAATCTATATATTTTGTTAGGAAATGATAGAGAGTAGCTATTGTGATATAGTGAGATGGTATGTGGAAATACTTGAAATACAGTTTTTTTGAACTATGGTTTGGATCAAAAAAAAACTTAGGGAAGCTTGACTGAACTGCTGAGTCCAACTGGGCGAGGAGGTACTTGAGAATACTCTTAAAATGATACAATGTGTAAACAAGCCCTACCAGGTTTTCTAGAAGGCAACCTTTTTTGCCCCAGAATGAATCATTCTAATGTAAATTCAGTATGAGGTGGTGCCATAAAATATATGCCCAGAAAAGCTTGTTAAAAATGATAGGTGATAGAAAGAGCCATTGGCACTGTGAGAAACTCCTGTCAGTTGTTACCAGTGAACTCCAGTTGGTGCCCACTAGGAGTCCCTGAGCACCAGCAAAGGCCCATTGTAAAGTTTGTTTAATGAACAGGCAGTGCATCTTCTCTCTATCCTCTCTCTCTCTCTCACTGCTAATATTTTGTCACTGATGCAGAAGAAATTTTGTACCCAGGCTGCCCTCTCTTATCCTGGCTTAGAATGCAGCTATTTGTAACAAATTGTTTCTAGGTGGAAATGAGAAGCAGCATACTAGTGTTAGGTCGACTCTCCTAATTTCTTTGGTGTCTAGGAAGTATTGAAATAATTTCTATACATTTTATTAAAAATTACAGTGACAATCTCTTCAGTACTGCTTGTTGCAATTTTATAAATTATACAAGGCAGTCTGTGTTATGGCTGGTGAAGCGATTGGTACTAAAGTCTCTTGTTCTGTGAGACTGTGAGTCTTCTCTTCCAAAATAAAGTGTTTTTAAATAAGTCTTTTTGGTAGAAGCTCAGGTCTAGCCATATGATTAGGTCTGTGTATTTACAGAGAGTCTGACAGCAGTTGCACTGATGTAGAGGCTGAGGCTCTCTTCACCAGAATTCTCTAGGCAGCAATGAGGGCAAACTTCTGGGGGGAAAAAAAAGTGGTCTTATATTTCCCCTTTTAAAGATTATACCTAGTGGAAGGTAGTTCTGCACAAGTAATTTCCAGAGGAGCAGTTCTTGGCTTTTAAAGGGCAGAGCCATTGTGCCTGGAAGAGAATTCTGGGCTTGTGTCTGTGGGCGCAGTCCTGCGTGTCCTGCTGGGCTGAGCCTGTTAGCATTCGTGGCTTTGGCAGCACAGATTGTGTTCTCAGCTCAGAGGAGACCTTCACAGCACCAGAGGATGCTTGAAGCATGAGCCAGACTGTAGGAACTTGGCTGGCTGTTCAGAAAAGCGAGATTCCAGCACCTGAGCAAGTCAGCTTTTCCTTGGGAGCAGTGGCATCGCTGGCTGCCAAGTCCCAGCACCGCAGCTCTGGCTCAGCTCTGTGCCTGACCAGACTTGCAGGTCAGCAGCGCAGGGGCTGCCGAGGCACAGCATGCACAGGAGATTGCTGTCCCTCCTCATCTCTTCTTGGCTCCGTGGGGGCAGGATCTGCTCATTCCCATCCTGCTGGCTGCAGCCATAGAGAGCCATCACTTAGGTGCCCTCACTTAGGTGCCTTTTGTTACCTCTGTGTGGATGAGGAAAAAATGTTTCTTGGGCTTTCAGCTTTCTCCTGATACAGCAGCTAAAATTTGCATTGCTTGTCTCTGTTACCTCTTCTTTCAGACAACTGAAAGAAGTTGTCTTAAAGGCATTAAATTTGGATCAGGTGGGGAGCGTACAGGTTCACTTCTGATATCAGTTAAGATGTTCTTGACTTTTGTTCTTGACAATTAAAGCTCTTGGGGCATCCCATTGCTTCTTGGATGGAGGTGGCTATCGTGAGCTGTTATAGATAATTCTTGCATTTAATGAACAGAAATTTTGCAAAGGGACTTACCAACTTACATGTTCCTAATGTATATCCTATTCTGATACCTTTTTAATTCTCATGTGGATCTCAAAACCTTCCCTATAATTTGTGGCCAGTAGGTAGATCCCAGAACCAACTGAAAAACTGTTTACAGTCACCACAACTTCACACTGGCAAGAGAAAGTACATGCAGATTTCTGCAGCTCCTTTAGGGATTAGGTGGTGCTTTCTCCTGGCTATCCATTCTTTTCCAAGCTGGCATCTGACATTCATGTTAGGCACAGTGTGTCTTCCAACTGTGTTTGTTTTTAGTTTTTTTCTGAGGCACGTGAAGGGCACATTTCATATGCTGGGAGGGTTCCATGTCCAGTGTGGAAAGCTTGCACTCTCTGGATCTACATCACCACCTGAGTGCATCAAGAGCAGAGGGACATGTCTCATCCAAACCCAGCCAAACCAGGCAGCCTCTTGTCCCCTCTGCCAGCCCTGGGTTAATTGTGTCCATCAGGCAGGCCAGCGGGGCTGCTCCTTGAAGCTTTATGGACTGCTGACACAGTGCTTAACTGTAGCACCTCCATTGCCTGCTTCAGCCAGACACTGACAATTCAGAAATACTTATTTATTGAGCACTGCCCCAGTGTTCCTCTTTTTGGGAAGCTATTTGCCAACCTCCACCAGCAGTGGGGATTTGCAGAGGATGCTCAGTGCAGGAGTTATAGGTAGTCACCTGTAGTTACCATTCTTTCTATGTGTACTGTGTAGTTTTTTTCCTTGGAAACCTGATGAAAGCATTACTTTAGGGATGCAGTTCAAGGAAGAGAGGCAATTGGGGAAGCCATAGTCTTATCCCTTCTCCCTACGAAAACTTGTGCAGTATGGGGGGCAGGAGGGCTGTACTGAGGTGCTGACAGACACTGATGGGAGTTTGTTTCTCTGACTCCAGTGGCTCCTGCATTTCACCTGTGACAACTTAGAGTTGATATCAAGTTCCCAGGCAATTATCACTAGTGTTGGCAGGACACTGCTGCCACATAAAGCTTAAAATATAAACCATAATGTAAGTTTTTATTTGTTCAGAAAGAGGCATAAGCAGGGAAAAGTGAACAGTTGACTACTGTTATGGGATGAAGTAAAAGCAGTCACGCTGTTGAGCCAACAGTAGCTCAAATCCTGCATGAGGTGAGCTAGAGCAGAGTGAGTTGTAAGCAGATTCACCATTGCATGAATGTGCTTTGGCATAATTCACTTACTTTGATCTTTCTGTTTCTAATTTATTGTCATTTTGCTTTCTTACAGGCAGGCAGAAGTCCTGAAGGCTGACATGACAGGTAATTGCCTTTATTATACAATTGATCTAGTTTATTAATAATATTTGATTCCTGGTTTTATTTTCCTTTTGCTTATCATTCTTAAGAATTTTCTGTAAAGTGTGTGACCTTATTTTAAAGGCTTGTCCTCTGTATATAAATACATAAATAGTATTTTAACAACTGTGCCCCTTTTGCTTGGAGATGAAGGTCATGTCTCCGCTTCTCTCTGAGACTCCTGCCCAGAGTAGCACAGGAGCTGCTGTACTTGGGATTAGCCAGGATTTGGATGGTTTTAAGGAACCTGGGTGAGGAAATGCTCATCTGAGCACTACCATGTGTTGTGAAAGTGCAGCCTTAGATGCAATGAAATGCTGTGAGCTGTGATTTAAGCTATATATGTTAATGGAAAATGGAAATGGTTTATATTAATGAATCAGCCCTGCAGTAAAAGTAGCTTCCCTCATGAACCTTTGCTCAGCTGTGCTTGCCACCTGGGTGTAGTGAAAGTAGCAGGCTGGTGTAATCCCTGTAGGACTATTAAAGCCACCTGGATCCACCTAACCCAGCAGGAGTGGCTCCACCATCAGCATCAGGATGGTTTCCCTGGGGTGAGGCCCATCCCTTGTACTCCTGCAGCCCCAGCCCAGGTGGCTGTAGAAGCCATGGGAAATTGGACTCTGTAACTCAATAGCAGGGAGCAGTGTTTGCGCTCACCCTCTGGGATGGAGAACAGATGACTACTGAAGAGTTAGAAAATGGCAAGCACACAGCAGTACTTGCCCACAGTGGTTTTTAAACACCAACAGCATGTGTCCATGCACTGTCCCATTTAGCATCCCTCCATGGATTTATTGTCTGCTAATTATTTTTTGGCTACACTGGAAATTTTTCTAAATTCATCCAGTGGCAAGAAATTCTGCTGTTTAAGAACTTATGGAGAACCACATCCTCCTACCTTTTTTGTTTTTTAACTTGCCAGCTGCTAACTTTGTTCACATCTAGTTCTGGTGTTGTAGAAGACTCATCAGTTAAGCAGTGAGCACTCAACCCCTCTGTAGTTCTTGTATTTCACTATTCTGAAGAAACTGATAAAAGCAGGTGTTTGGTGGTGTGTATCTTACACTGAGCTCTATTCTTTCATTTGGTAGATGAGTGAAAAATCAGATACAACTCCATAAATTTATGTCTTTGTTTTTGTTTTTTTTTTTCTTTCTTGTTGCTCAGATTCAAAGCTGGGTCCAGCAGAAGTCTGGACATCCAGACAGGCTCTACAGGACTTATATCAAAAAATGCTAGTGACTGATTTGGAATACGCTTTAGATAAAAAAGTGGAGCAGGACCTGTAAGTACCTCATTGAATTTGTGTGTATGTATGTGATCTGGGCTGGGGAGCAGGAAACCCTGAGACTTCCAGAAAAGCAATTGTATCCTATGGAATGATTCTCTTATTTCCTTTAAAATGAGAGCTGTGCTGTGGGTGAAGCATGAGAATGCGCTGCAGAGCTGATAAAGAACATTCAGTAGGTTAGTGTTTTACCTCTGGCAGTTCAGAGGGAGCCATGTCATGCAGGACTGGGTTTGGGGACCCAGATGGAGGTGGAGAAGCTAAGGAGCACCAGTCTGCTCTGCTCTCAGGGAAGAGCTGAAGTCTGCATTTTCCCAAAAGGAGGAAATTTGCCTGATGTAATCACCTGAGCAAGGTCTAACAGGAGCTGAGTAGCTGCTGAAAACCAGTGTTTTAAGCCCTGTGAGGTAGAGCTGGGCAGAGGGAGGAATAATCAGAGTTGCTCATGACACCTTACAAATCAGTGGAAGATCCAGCTGGGTTTTCTCCATGCCCTGAATCCATTCCCTGTTACTTAAGATGCGGACATGGGTTGTAATAAGTTTAGTTAACAGAAGCATGTGGTTCTTTCAGCATTGAGGGAAACCAGATGAGTAGGCTGGCTGAGTTCTTCTCTCCATGCTTCCAGTTACTGAATGATTTTTAACCCTCATTTCTGAACCCCACATCTTGTTTTAGGGAGGGACTTCTATGCTGCCTAAAATAGAACAATTGCAAGCAAATATTAATGATGTTAGCATTAGCCATATACATATATCAGGATCTGTTTCCCTAGATATGAGAGGTGAGGAAAGGTAGTTATTCCATATTTAACACTTGTTTTCATCTGAATGTTGCCTGAATTTGAATATTATTCATGTCTGATGCTATGTAATTAAACAGTTCTTTCCTGTTATATATGCCATCTGCATAAGACACTTCCAAAGTAAAAAGATAAATGCTTCTTTTATTTTCAGTTGGAATCATGCCTTTAAAAATCAGATCACAACACTCCAGGGTCAGGCGAAAAACAGAGCAAATCCGAATCGGAGCGAAGTTCAGGCGAACCTTTCTCTGTTTTTAGAGGCAGCTAGTGGCTTCTACACACAGGTGAGTTGCACGAAGTAGAGGATGGGTGGAGGATCAGTTTTAGGTGGGTAAAATCTCTTCTTTGCCCTTAGCTAAGGAAACTGCTGCTGTATTGGATTGAGCAGTGCACCTTGCTAACCGTGGTGCTCTCAGCAGGAGATGTCTGTAGAGCTGGTGATGGGCTTTCTTTTGATCAGTCTTGAGCTGAAACTTCTGTGCATCTGGTAGTTGTTTTGGTGCAATTTAGGTTCCTTTCTAATAGAATCTGCTTTAAAGCCTAAACCCCGCTAATTTGGGTAAGGTCAAAGGTCCATTTCTTGCTGTGCTCTGCTGTGCCTGCTCAGAGCAATCACAAAGCAGCAGGAAAGGGTAGAAAGATACTTCTTTGCTCTGTCTCTTGCCTTCTCGTTGTGGATCTGTTGCCTGTTTGAACTACCACCTATGTGAATCATTTAACTGTTACAAGATCTAACCTTCACAGGCTCTCCAGTCCCTCTTAAAGCCATTTACTCTATCTCAGCAGTGAGCTGTGGTGAGGAATTTTGTCTTTTAATTGTAAGATCTTAGAGAAGTGACAACACAAAAAACCTCAGGCAAGCCCAGCAGATGAGTTAGTTGATGTACTCTTAGTACTTTTTTTCTGCTGTTTCTCTTAAAAATTCCCATTTGGCTTCTCATTCCTATGTATGTGTTTGTGGGCCATTGCCTTAATTCCTTTTCATTCGCTGTATAGTGAAGGATAAGCAAGGATAATCAGTTTGTTCTTGGATTAAGTTACTCAGGAGCAGAAATATGTGCAGCAAACGCAGATGCACAGGATGTGTGTGATGGCCTGATGTTTCATTCTTTGCCTCTTCCTTGTGACTCCTAACATCGATGATGAGCATTGAGGTGTAAGTCTTTATTTTCGACAACAATTAGAACAATTAGTTCAATTCTAGGAACTTTTCTTCCCCTAAAGCAAAACTGCATTGTTGAGTGCTCTTGGGCCAAGAATCTTTTGCAAGGTTTTCAGTTAATTGCCAAAGGAGTGTGATTCCTATTCATATACTTATTTCTTACTGACATATTTTTGCCTACACTCTTTCCTATGTTAGATTTCATTAGATTTAAATTATGGAGAATAAGAGTCAGTGCATGATAATGACCTTAGTAAAGATAACTTGCCTTTCTTTCCTTTTTTCCCCTCATTTGGTGTCTGCTTCAACAACATTGTAGTTGCTGAATCCTCTCTCAGTGTTCAGAGTAAACTTTGTCATGGCTAATTTACGCTGTCTTCAGCTTATAGCACTCACAGTAGGTCATTTGTACTGTATCATTTCCTAGTTGGATTCCAGACATCTGCAATGCCAACCCCAGGCTACCCTTGTGGCTACCCTTTTTTCCCCTTCAGCATTGTTCTTTTGTAAAGCTGCTTGTGGAAGTAGGCAGTTTCACAGGCTGTCATGGTTGCCAAGGGCGTTCTACCTCTACGTTGTTTGTCTTGCAAAAGCCTTGTTCTTTCCTGCAGTGGATCAGGGGTTTTTATTCTTTCTGAGTTTGACACTACAGACTGGGTCATCTTTCTCCGTTTACTGTGATGTTAATTACATTTTCAGTGTAAAGCCTTGGCTCAGCTAAGGTACCAAGGTACTCCAACTGTGAGGCCTCTGCAAGTGACATCTTTGAACAAGAGCATGAATTTTCTTAATTTGGCGTCTTTGAAGATGTCAAGATGCTCTCTGTTATCCAGCTTTCATCTGTGAGATCTCTCTTGTTTGGGAATTTTTTGTTCACTGTATAAAGACAGAAACAAAGGGGTGTAAGGTGTAACACAAACCTCTTTCTGCAGCAAGCAAAAGCATCATGTCACATCTTGCTGACAGAGTATGTGTCTCTGTCAGCCATGGGCTTTCTCTGTGCCTTTATCTGGAAGTGCAGCCCTCCTGCAGGTCTGTTTTATTTGGAGGCTGAGCATGTTCCCAGCTGGGAGAAAGTCTGTCACTTCTTACCTTCATTTTTTACCCTAGAACTCAGTCCAACAAACACTCTTCACTCTCTGGTTGCCATTACTTTGCAGAGTATTTGCTGGAGTCTGTTAGGAAAAACTTCAAAAGCACTAATGAGAATGGCAGAGTTGAGGCTTTCTTTCAATCAGCTTTTGAAATATTTGATCAAGTAGCTGATGCCTTATTCCTTGAAAGAGTCTATGTTGGCTTAGTGCAAATATTTGCTGACACCTCAGCCACTGAACTGTTAGTATTGCCTTGTGTTGCTTACAAACTTGGTTATGTTCCAGCTCCTTTCTAAAGTTTAAGTTGGATAGTGCGGTTTCTTATGTTGGAACAAACTGCTTTGGAGGGTGAGGGATGTTCCTTTCTAATATTTTCAGAGAACAGTGTCACTTCTTGAAGGTATAAAACCCACTGTGTTCCTGTTGAGCGTCCTACTGAAAAAGCAAAACAAAGACAAAGCAAAACCATAAACCCCAACAATATCTATAGACCTTCCATAGTCAATCTCCACTGATAAATCCTTGGTGAGTTAAATATCGTGAGGATTGAGTTGCTTACTGGTTTGGGATGAAGAGCTTTTTCTTACTGGGCAGATGAACACAGTGGACACAGTGGAACTCAATGAATTCCGTATGGAGAATGTATTTTGAAGTCTCACTTTCAGTAACTTGAGTTTGTTCACCTCAAATATGTTTGCTTCATCTGTGTTGAGCACACACCTCTGAGTGACACTCTGTTAGTTTTGTGACTTGTTTTGGTGCCTTTCCAATGTCTGTCTGGAGCTGCTGGTGACCCAGCCCATTTTTGCAGTTACTACAGGAATTGTGCACAGTTTTTAATGTTGACCTGCCGTGCCGTGTGAAGTCTTCCCAGCTGGGGATCATTAGCAATAAACAGACGCACACCAGCGCCATTGTGAAGCCGCAGTCCAGCTCCTGCTCCTACATCTGCCAGCACTGCCTTGTCCACCTGGGAGATATTGGTGAGTTTCAGAAGGAAAGGGCTGGGACATGGAGTTCTGTCTGTGTTCAGCTTCTAGAGAGGAATCTGCATGTACCACAGCAACTGCTGGAGCAAGTGTGCTCCACTTTAGTAGCTAGTTGCTGATTGTGCCTGTGGTGATTGCAGCAGGAGGAAAGACCTGGTAAGAAACTCTGTTCAGACTTACCTAGTGTGTGTTACACATTAACACACAGAGACAGTTAATCACTGGCTTGCTAGTGATCTGCTAGAGTCTGTCTCCTAGCATTTTAATCATGTTATAGCTGATGGGCACAGGAAGTGCTGAAACTGGTAACTATTACAAAAGCTTGTTGCAGCAGGCTAGCACACTTCTCTATTCCAGAGCACTAATATCTTGTGTACAAGGGCAGCAGTTAGAAATCCAGTCTTTCATAAATGGAGTTTCTTTTTTACATTAAGTTCAACAGGTTTATTTCTTTCTTGATTTGAGTAAAACTTTGTGTTGTAGAAAGTTCTCTGTTCACAGGAATCTGCAGTTGCTTTTTGGACAACCTAAGAATAGATCTAGTTGGTGATCGTGCAAAGAGGGATGAAAAAAATTTTTAGCTCTCTGTATGTGGTGTTCTTGGTGCTGTTGTCCATAAGACAGTCTTAGGTCTGAGGCAAAACAGCCACCTCAGAATTGAATGTGTCAAGTCTTGGTGCTGTTTGGTGTAATTGCACACTCTTCTGATGCTTATTTCTGAAATACTAGTGAAATGCTCTTCAGGTAAGTTGCATTTTATGAAAGTAACTGCAGGGGACTGGAATTTTTTGCCTCAACTTGGGTTTTTTTGCTGTTTTCTTAGCTCGCTATAGGAATCAGACCAGCCAGGCAGAGTCTTACTATAGACATGCAGCTCAGCTTGTCCCTTCTAATGGTGAGTCTGGGATACCTTTTCAGTTCATAATTCCAAAGGAAGATTTGGGTTATTGTTTTCTTCTGTGGCAGTTGAAAACACGGGCTTTTATATAAATATCCCTCTCCAAATTCTCCGCACAACTGTACAATAAAGCCTCATGCATCAGTAAATCATTTAGATAATGGTTATTTGCATGATCTGTGTTGCTTCCTTTTGTGCAGGTTTAGAAACAAGGAAGGTAATACACAGCTTTACTCCAAGGCTTCACTACTGCTATACTCTGTTACATTCATACATTATAAAGTACAATTAATGAAAACTTGTTTTACACCAGCATTGGATTTTTTTTCTTTTATTGTTTATTCCTATGCCAATTTGTAGTTTCTGATGGGAGTCAATGAGTTCTTTAGTTCAGGGAGCTAGCTTTCTAGCTATTGTCTTCCAGTGGCCCAAAATGTAGGGGTGGTGATAGAAGGCTAAGTCACTTTTGAGCTGGGCTGCTGAAACCAGTAATTCAATTTTTTTAGCCAGTTGCATTCTAACTGAACAAAACAAAAACTCAACCCCCTGAAACAAACAAGCAAACAAAGTAAGAGACCCCCATACCCAATCCTTCTCCATCCAAAGTAAAAAAAAAGGCAACAAAAAACCACAACCAAAGAAAGACAAAAACCCAAAAACCAAACCAAAAACAACAACGGCAACACAAGCAAACAAAACAAACAAATGAAAAAGAGAAAGAAACCCCAAACAGCTGATGCACCACAAATTTAGAAGTTTAGAAGCTTTTTCACTGAAGTGGTACAGATCTGAGGCTGGGGTGGAAGGGTCAGCAGATGCATCTGAGTCTTGTCTGTTGAAGAACTGAGGACTTTATGCTCCTTTTCCAAGTGACCACATGTACTCTAAAATCAAGCATGTTTCCCCCCAGGACAACTTGTTGGACAGCTTGTCTTTTTCTCCCTTAGGTCAGCCTTATAATCAGTTGGCTATCCTAGCTTCCTCCAAAGGAGACCACTTGACCACAATTTTCTACTACTGCAGAAGCATTGCTGTGAAGTTTCCTTTCCCAGCTGCCTCCACTAACCTACAAAAAGCACTTTCTAAAGCACTGGAAAGGTGAGACTAAGTAAATTATTACCACTCAGGTAAGTTGGGAGATATTTCTTCTAAAAGTACCTTCCTTGCTAGAAGTTATATGTATTTGGCAGTGGAAACAGAAATCCCTCAACCCTTTTCCAGTCAAAGCATCCTCACACATGTATGGAACAAAGAATAGTTTGTGATGTTCCTGACTGTCATTAGTGAATGCAGGAAATAAGCATATTGTGCCAACACAAAAAGCAGCTTTGCAGGACATTCCTCCCTCATTTTGGAGTAATTCTGTAGTGTTATGTGCAGCTGTGTGCAATTCCAAAGACTGAATCAGGTATTTCTATTCTAAATGCAGTCGTGATGAGGTGAAGACTCGATGGAGCGTGTCTGACTTCATCAAGGCATTTATTAAATTTCATGGCCATGTGTACCTGAGTAAGAGCTTGGAGAAGCTGAGCCCTCTTCGAGAAAAGCTGGAAGAACAGTTCAAGGTTAGTTCTAACTACATATTAATTAGTATATTGAGGAGACTATTTTTAGCAGCTGAGTTCTGAAATTACAGTCCAGTAATCATGCTTTCACATGATAAAATACAGGAAGCTCAAGTAGCCAGTTAGAGAAGGTTTGCATTGCAACTAACATTGGATAGTTCTGGTAACTTCTGCCAAGATGAGGGATTTTTCCCATTTGACACGTGGTCCGTTGTTGGTGGAGATACAGGAGAAATCAGTGACCACTGTTGATTCTCTACTTTTTAACCTGGATAATTCTTGGATACCTGTGAAAAGGACTTGATTAATCTGTGAAGTCTTGGCTTGGTGGCCTGAGGAATTTAGAGAGCTTCATTTTTTGGATGGCTTTCATTCACTCCCAGTGGTTATTAAGGCTGCTTTTAATCTGCCTTGCAAAACTTGCCTCTCCTGTTAACAGTTTGCCCTTGAAAAGTGTCCCATACAACCTTACTTTGTGCAGACTAGAGCTATGCTGAACATGTTTTCCATGGAAAATCCAGGAGTGCCATTGGTTACATACCCCGCTCATTATGTTGGACACTACAGCCAAGATCAAAACAAAAGAATTTTGTAAGGTATTTATGCAGAGTAGTACAGTTTCAGAGAGGGCATAGTGTTAACTGGTAAATGCCTTTTGGAAACTGCTCTGCTTCAGCTTCCTAATTTGTGGAAAGGCATCAGGGAGGATGGATATGTTCAGCAGAGCAGAGGATGCTTTTCAAAAATAAGAAAGGGGAATGTGGTCTGAGCAATATAAAAAATCACAAATGTTCTTTACAGTCCTTTTGCATTTTTTTTGTCCTGAACTGTGCTGCTACAGCTAGGTTCACACTGTCTTTAAAATAAATTCAAAAATCCAAAGAACTTGCTATGAATTAACTTCAGTGTGGGCTGCTCCAACCCTGGCAATTTATGTTGTTTCAAAGTGAAATAATTGTATCTCTATTTCCATGTGTGATGCTGGCTGTTGAACAAGTAATGCTTTTTCCACAGTGCTTATAATCAATAATTATGAGCATTGCTCAGGCATGTGGAACAGTCTTCATTTTCTGGACTGATCCAGAGTGTTAAAACAGCTAATTGAGCCCTGCTTTGTTGCTTAGATTACCTTTTTTTGTTTATATTATGCAACATAAGGCCTAATTTATCAGAGAGCAACTCTTCTGTCTTCAACAAGTTGAATGTGGATGTGAAGTTGGCTGTATGGCAGTGAATCACTTTAACTTTGTGGGTCATTTTTAACTCTGAGGAGGGCAGTTGCAGGGCTGGGAGGATTCGGTCAGGCCCTGGGTGCTGCTGCTGACAACTTTGCCAGTCTCAGTTGTCAGCTGTACAGTGCTTCGTGCCCTAAATGAGAGAGTCAAGGGTGAACGTGGAGCTTAAACCTTTTCCTGATGCTTACACTAGTTAATCCACCTGATTCCCTGATAGTTGTGTCTGAAGATTTAGGATAGCTCCTTTTTTCCCACAAAAAGCCTTGAAGTCTCTTTTCCTGTCCTGAGAAAAGGTGTATTTTGTAGCATAGTTACTGAAAGACATTTGTAAATAGCTCTCTCTATTTTAGTCTGCCAAGGCATTCTGTGACCCATGAAGTCAGGTGTGGAATTAGTCTTTAATGCATAACCATGCAGTAGTTACATTTTCCTGGGATGTTTTTTTTAAAATGTCACCTTCTCCATGCTGGTTCTTTGGAAGGCAGGCAAACCCAGTGGATCTACAGGCCTTTGCAGTGCTGTCAGTGCACATTCCAAGTTGCACTTGCTCTGGAAGAGAACCATATGCAAAGGAGATGCTGATTTGTTGTGTGTCTGAGCTGGTGTACAAGCAAAAACCTTATGCTTAACAGTGGGGTCCTCCTGGAAAGCCCAGTGCTGTGCTGGGAGGAATGACCTGAAAATAAAATCCAGAATGAATGTTGTGTAAGAGCAGAAACATTAGTCAAGCAGTGAAGGAGCAACTACCAATCCTTTCAAGCATGTATTTTACCATCTAAAAATATATACACCGTGTCTTTGTTGCAGAGGTTGTTGTTCCAGAAGGCCTTCAACTCCCAGCAGTTAGTCCATATTACTGTGATCAACCTGTTCCAGCTGCACCACCTGCGAGACTTCAGCAACGAAACAGAGCAGCACAGCTACAGCCAGGACGAGCAGCTCTGCTGGACACAGCTCCTGGCTCTCTTCAGTAAGTGTGGGAGCTAATTGATTTTTGTAGTTCTCTTGATTTTAATGTGGAATCCATTAGTAATTTCCTGTCAGGATCTAGCTTAATGGCTGTCTGAGGTAAGTGCTGAGAATAGACATTAGGGAGAAAGTTGTGAGAGATGATGGTTGCACAGGATCATTTATGTCAGCAGTGCTGACTAATTCTGGATTTCTGTGTCCGGACTTACTCTGTTTGAAGCTTTACAGAACTCTGCATCATTTTCCTGGTTCTGAAAGGGCATTTTAACTTGGGTGCAAAACTGGATCCAGCTTAGCCGTGAGTAGTGCCCCTCTTGGGGGCTGCTCCCCAGTTGGCTGCATACAGTTGGAGTTGCTTTGAGTGGAACTGGTTCTGATTCAACAGGACTGAAGTTGAAGTTGAGTCAACCAGGACCTCAGCTACTTCTTTGCCTTTGGTAATATCAACCAGGAGATAAGTGAGGGTGCAGAGCATTTTAGATTCTAGCCACATAATGCTGATTTGCTTAACCTGATTGAGCCTGTTGTCAGCTTGGCCTTGTTTGTCAACACCTAAATTTCTGAATAGCTGGATTTCTCCAAATTCCAGCCTGGAGCTGATTCTGAAGGCACCATGATCACACTGGTGTGGTTACTCTTTCTCAGCTTCTGTGCCCTAAGGGGTCTGGGCTGGGTGCCTGCCTGCAGAGCTCCAGTGCATTTGTGTGCCTGCTGGTTGAAGTGAATAAAGTGCGGGTAGGTAGTTGAGTTGATAATTTCTAATAAATAGGTGAGTGACTTTGCACTGGGCTTGTTTCAGATAATTTTTTTAACTTACCAACTTGCCATGACAGTTGAAGAGATATAAACATCAAGATCCTTCTGCATAGTAGAAAACTATTAAAAAGCCCTGTGTTGTGATCTGTTGGTGGATTGTTTAAGATGAGGTAGCTGGGCTGCCTTGTTCTAAAGAGCTAGCTCTTAGCATAGGGGTTTATGGGGTGGAATATATTTGATTAGGTATTTGGTCAACTTTGAAGTGTCATTCCCACATAATGAAGTGTTTTTCTTCTGCTTTTTCTTCTTACTCTGTTTCTAGTGTCATTTCTTGGAGTTCTGTGCAAGTGTCCTTTACAAAATGACTACCAGGAGGACTCTGGGGCTGCATATCCTCTTCCAGCTGTGAAGGTTTCGATGGACTGGCTGAAACTTAGGCCCAGTGTTTTCCAGGAGGCAGTGGTTGATGAAAGACGGTAGTGAGTGTTAATCTTTCTCTTGTTACATTTTGTTGCATGAAGGTCGTAATTACTGTTAGTCATGGGAAAAGTGATCATACAACTCATCATTGCAGATACCAAAATGATAGAAAGTGTATGTGCTAAAAAGTTCATAAAGCAAAACATGAGATTGATTGGTTACATGAGCAAATTGATTCTTTTAATTGTCTTTAGATTTGCTGTAAGTTTTTTACAATCAGGGGGATCTATTTTAAAATGTCCAGTTTGAGAATAACTACTGAGTGTTCCTGTAGTCTTATCTAGTATAATGATTTCTCAGATTACTGAGGGAAGTGGCAGGAGAATACATGCCTTAATTTCATGCACTAAACCATCACTTGGGCAGTGCTGGAATGTATTCACCTAGGAGTTAAATTCAGTTTAGTAGAGGGGCTCTTTAAATGTCAATGCAGGTATAACTCTTCTGGACTGTTGCTCTGATTTTTCACTTTTGCCACTAATCTCATAAATTAAGGCTTAAATTGCTCAAAACTCACGATTTTTTTTAATAGTCTGTTAACTTTTCATGAATTACTGTGATTCAATAAAGTGTTTCTGTAAAGTGATTCTTAAGATCGGAGTGACTGTTACTGATGCAGCTGGATGAGTATTGTTCCTAAGATGGGCTCTCAAGGAAAGCAGTGTGATGCATGGGGAACAGGGGTGCCTATAACTTTGGTTTGTTAAATAAGAAACAAAAACCCCTGTGGAGTTTTGGGAGCTTAAACCACAGAATTCCTAAAGGCAAGATGAAGGAAAAGAGTTCAGATATGGTTTTGAGATTGTGATAACTACTGCTATTCGCACATCCTCAAGGAAGACCTATGCCTGTATTTTAATAGACAAGATACCTAATTGATATCAAGTAGTCCCTGCAGAGAGGACATGCAGGTAGTAATTAATGGGGTAAATGGCTTTAAGCTGAAAGAGGGTAGATTTAGATTGGTTAGAAGGAAATCCTTCCCTGTGAGGGCAGTAAGGCCCTGGCCCAGCTGCTCAGAGAAGCTGTGGCTGTCCCATCCCTAGAAGTGTCCAAAGCCAGGCTGGATGGGGCTTGGAGCAGCCTTGGGGTAGTGGAAGGTGTCCCTGCCCATGGCACAGGGTAGGAGGTCCCTTCCAGCCCAAACCATTCTGGGATTCTCTGAAGGAACCCATTTTCTGGACAACATATTATTGACTTTACTTGCCTTATTGAAGACAACTGGGGTATTTTTTCGTTCTTTTGTTCCTTGTCAGTCATGGGAAGGAGCTGTTGCTCAGTGTAGTGTAGAGAATAACCATGAAGATCGTGCTGTCTGTGCCTGCAGCCATGCAGGAAAGCAGCTGAGGGTGTACAGTGCTCTTGGGGGCACGGTGCATTCTCCAGGCCGTGTGCTGCACGATGGCTGAAAGCCTTGCTGAGGAGGACACGTTCATTTCTCCTACACTGAGCACAGTGGGCATCCTGGAGTAGTTTTCTGTTGTTTCTGTGGTGCCCATCAGTAAAGCAGAAGGATTTTTGAACTTTTGGGTGGGAACTTTTAGCAAACAGGAGCAAGCAGCCTGGTGGTAGCAGTTAAATGTTAACACAGCGATCAGTGTGATTTTAAAATTGTTTGCTCCAGGGCCTTTGGGAAGAATTTCCAGTCATTGCTTGTTTTACTGGTATTGTGAGGGCAAGGCAGGGGACTGCAAGTTCACCTCTAGTTTAATGATCTTTCTTGGTGCAACCCTTACTTAGAGTCTCTTCCCTTGGTGGTAAATGCTCCAGCACTACAGTACAGTGTTCTTGTTCATGGAGCAGAAGTACTTCTGCACAGCTGTGTCTTGATAAATTCTTTTGCTGCCTAGACTGATTCATTGACTATGCCTTCAGAGCCATTAGCTTTGCACTGCAAAGCATGAATTGCAGACAGGTGTTTGCAGCACGTGCTCACGCTCTAGGTTTATCTGGTTAAATTCACAACAGGCTCTCTGGCCTGCTGGATAATGAACACTGCTGTGAGAGCCTGGCTTCCTTGGGAACTTTAGGTTGGCTTTTTAGTAATAGTAATTATTTCAAAAAAGTGATCTTTTCACTGACACTTTGTGAGAAACTTTTCTTGGGAATCAGAGGATTAATGTAAACTGTGATGGTAACAGCATTCAGTGTTTTTTTGGTAAAGCAAACACATCTCATGTTATGCAGTTTTCACTCAGGGTTTGCCTGTTTTCTAATTTTTAGCATATGGCCCTGGCTGATCTCTCTTCTAAATAGTTTCCAGCCTCATGAAGAAGATCTATCCAGTAATAATGGTAAGGACACTTGTAGTCTGTCCTTTAAAGAACTGGGAAAAACAATATTTTTCCTGCTGATGTGGGAGTTACAGTTGAAGAGCAAATAAGGAAACAAGTTGTCTTCTTGTATTAGTTCATGTGAATACTTTGCAAATGCTTTTTCTTGTTCTGAGCAAACTGCTCTGCTTTATCATTCCTGAATTCCTCAGATTGCGGGGTGGGCCGATTAGTAGAAGGCTTTAGTATGTATAGAGACCATGCTGAGGTATCTGCTGTGATACTGTGCTCAACGCTTTCATGCTTTCCTTATGCTGTTTACTGTCTATTTGCCAGCAACCCCCCTTCCAGAAGAATTTGAGTTGCAAGGATTCCTGGCTCTGAGGCCCTCATTCAGGTGGGTGATAGCTGAAGGATCCTGTACCCTTGCTGATGTCACGACTTCTACAGACATTGGCCTGTTCCCTACAGTATCTTACTTATGTATGTTTGCTGCTGTATAGATTGATGTTGGTCTCTTCAAAACAACTGCAGTGGATGGTGTAGCCCTAAGAAATTCTTGAGGTTATAATATTGCTCATGACCCTGCTGAACCTCTTTAATGTAGATGCATCTTACCAGATGAGAATTACATGTGTAAATCAGACATCTCTTAACAGCCATGTTTTGAATAATATCTGGTGAAAGTTCAGAGCTTTTAATAGAACAATGCTGACACATATTTCTAGAAAAATAGGATATTGCAGAGGGTAATTGTGTAATTAATATTCCCTCTTCTGCGTCAATATTAGGAACTTGGATTTTTCCAAAGGCCACCAGGCAATTACAGGGGATAAAGAAGGGCAGCAACGTCGGATACGGCAGCAGCGCCTGATCTTCACAGGCAAATGGATTGCTGATAACCAGCCAAGGTAATTGCAAGTACTTTGTGTTTCCCATGCTACTGGAAGCTGAGGTGACACAGGAGCCAGTGTGGAGTGTTATTTTTCTCTCTGTTCAACACAGCAGTTAGCTGTAATGTGAGCACAAGATGCTGACAGCACTAATAATATGTTCTGTGGGTCAGCATGCTTGCTATTCCTTCACAAATTGATTGTGATAAGTAATGTAGTGTATGTACTTGCTTTTTAATTCATTGCTGTCTTTTTCAGGTTGATTCAATGTGAAAACGAGGTAGGAAAGCTCTTGTTTGTGACAGAAATCCCGGAGCTCTTACTGGAGGACCCTAGTGAAGCCAAAGAGAGTCTCACCTTGCAGGAGATGTCCATGGCAGAGCCGGTGTGTGCTGATGGGAGCCCTGGACTCAAATCAGTGCTGTCCTCTGGCAGAAGCCTGAGCAACAGCTGTGATGCAGGAGAAAAACCCATGGTCACCTTCAAAGAGAATATCAAGCCCAGGGAGATGAACAGAGAACAGGGGCGCATCTACCCCCCAAAGGACATAGCGAGGGAGAGACGGGACTTTAGCAAAGGAATAGTAGCAAATAAGAATGATGGGAAGAAGGATAACAATAAAAGGAAGAATGAGACCAAGAAATGCGGCTTGGATAAGATGCAGGAAGCAGGAAAGCAGAATGTGGCAGTTCAGGTAAGCCTTTAGCTCACAGGAGTACTGTGCCTGAGACAGTGCGATATTGTGTCAGGGCAGTCACTGCTTGTGTAGAGTATGGTAGAGCTGAGGTCTTGCTGTGGGCCCTGCAGCTGCAGCTAATGCTCAATAATATAAAATCTTTCTACCTCAAAGACCAGGTGATGGTGATCTTAGCATCTCTTTGTTTTTCCTTGATGCTATCTCAAAAAAGGAGGGAGAGAGGGAAAAATAGTGCAATGAAAGGTGCTATAACTGTTCTAAAAACAAGATTTCTACCCATTCCAGAAATTATTTAGGCCACCAAGGCCATTCATGTGACCAAGTTGTAGTCATGCTCTTGCCATTCTGGGGTCTGTTGTGAAGGAACTGAGTACTCTGCATTTTCACTTCAGTTGCCTGGTGCACATTCAACAAATTGAACATGTCACAAAAGCACTAAATTGTATATATGTGGAGTAAGAGCCTCTGTAGTGTGGGTACAATCAAGTGTCTCTCTGGCAAATTAAGGAAAGCCACTAGGCTCTTAAATTGTCAGTCTGTGCTCAGGCACTTGGTCAAAATGGTTTGTTTTCACATCAGCTGCTCTTTTACCGGTTATATTTTTTAGGGACATGCTTTTTTATGTATTTCTTTGAGCATTACATATGAAATATATCAAGTAAACAGTGAATTTGCTGGTCTGCCTTCCACTGAGTCATAGTAAATGAAGGTAGAGAGTGTCAGGGCTGATCCGATCTGTACCTGGACAATTTGGCTGTATCTCAGTCATTCCCTGCTGATGACTGGAACTATTCAATGATAGTGATGGAGATTTCTGTTATTTCCCTAGAGAAACTGTGTTAGTTCTTCACTTTTCTTGCAAGTGGAAATTATTTTCTAATGCACCTTATGTCCCTTGCCTCTGTATAAGCCCATTACTGCTGCCCAGGACAGGTCTGCAGAATAACTCTTCCTCTTTGCAGCTGCTCCAAAGGCCTGTGCAATTGAGGTCTTTTCCCCAGGCTAGACAAATCATCTCTTTCAGTTTTTCCAGATTTTGTTCTTTAGGAGCCTTGGATTATTCTCCCTATTTTCCTCCTCATGATTTGCTGTTAAACATCATGGTTATGAAATGGAGTGTCTGAACTGGCAGCATTATTCGGTTGGTTTTGCAGGAGAGCCATACCTCGGGGTACAAAGGTTTCTGTAAAGGCTACAGAAAGCAGGGGGCAGTAGTTTGTGAGTTGTGGAACATGATTCTGGTATCTGAAAACCAACATAGGTAAGTTAGAGTAGCAAGTTTCTTATTTATTTGTCAAATGGATCTGGAATGTCGTTGCAGGTCTGAGCATAACTCCTACTTTTGATCTTTGTGCCCGTGTCTTGCAAAATAAGGACTTCAGGTGGATGAAAACCTACCAGATCTGAAGACTATGTGTAGCTTTCTGGATAGCTTATTTATCAGAAATTTGCTTGATTTAGTTTTAAGATACAACAAACTCAGCTGTAGCAGAATCTGCTCTGATGTTGCCTGTTATTGTTTGTCTCTTCTTGAATAGAAATTAATTTTGGCTTTTTAACTCCATCAGCTGTATTTAGGGCAATAAGTCCAGTGAAATGCCTTTTGTTTCATATAGTTTGGTGGGCTTGCTTATCCAGACCTGCTCCAGAATAGAGGGAGGGCTTGCTTCCCCCCACACTGAGAAACCAGTGTAGGTTTCATACCAGTTGGTGGACTGTTTGTGTTCTGCTTTGGCACTCCTGACAATTTCATGCTTGATTTCCTACGCAGTTCATTGCCTTCAAAAGCTTAAATGCTGCAGTTCCTACTGTACAAAAATGTGAAGAATGTGGTACAGAAGTGATCAGTCCTGCTTTGCAGATACATGGGAAACTTGCATGCTCAGCCAGGATGTGGTTTGGGCTGAATCTCTGCTCTCTAGGGAAGATAATGTTAGGAGCCAAGGAGGTTCAGTGCAGACTAACTCGAAGTGTAGCATACTCTTAAGAGGTTCCTGTGATAAAATGGTGCCTCTCTCAAGCACTGTATAGGAACACTTAGGGCTATTGTGGGGGTAAATATTTGGTAGCATTGACACTTCTGAGGTGATATCAAATAGAAGCAAGGAAGGAACTGAAATTTGTCTTGATTAATTGATTTTAGTAGTGTATGTTTTTATAAAGTTAACTGTAAATCATGCAGGTGGCCTTTTCGAAGCCATCCTCTGGAAATGTGTTATATCATACTTGAGTTTTTGATGGATAGAGCTCAAGTTTTAAAATGCCATGGCAAGAAGAGCGTCTTTGAATTCTCCAGCATTTCTGTAAAAGAATGCATAGTGCTTGATATGGGTTATAAAAATATTTGTGGAGGGAGAAGAGACAGCACAGGGTAAGTTAAATATACTGAATGTGATGGAGGGTGAAGAGATGTGACATGAGCAAGGGCCTGCATAGTGTGTGGTGTTTAGCATTAGCCAGAACCTTGAGGTGGAGTTCCCTCCAGACTTTTTCTAGTGGGAAATGAAAAATCCACCCAAACCTCCCAATTTTACAAATGCAGAAAGAACCCTACACTCCCATAATTTCTAAATGGGGATATTCAATTTGAAAAAGAATTTAAGAAAGAATATGAATGCATCTATCCCTTTACTACTGTAATTTGGCAGAAAACAACTGTCCTCTAACTCCTTTCAACTCAGCAGCACTAAATGTCTAAATAAACCCCACACAGTTATGGTGTGGGGGTTACTGTTGTTTGGTTTGGATTTTTTTTTAATTTGATCCCTGATACAACCCTTTCTTTCACTCACCTTTGAGGCTTGGTGTCAGGTCTGCTCCTGGGCCCTTTCTGTATTGCCCGGGTTCCTTGCTTGCTGTCTTTTTCCTGCCTGCTCCATCTTGCATTCCAGGCAGTTCTGCCGAGCTGAACAGAAAGGGAAAGTAGTCTTCCCCTCTGTCTTCCTCCCCAGGAAGACCCAGACCGCGGGAGACTCAGAATAAGGTAAACATTACATTACATTCTTCTCTCTGCCTTTAACTGGTGCAGCTCTTTTAACATAACACCCCGCAATTACACAGTAAACTGAATGAGGTGAAGCACTTCTGCTGTTTGTCTTGTATGCTCTGGGTCAAAAGAATTCCGTGGTGTGGAGGAGTTTGTGCATATACATCACTGTATGGATTAGACTGAGAGAACTCCCCAGGAAGAATGTGGCAGTATTTGTTTTTTAAATTGCTGCAGGTAAGTAACATAATTTAGGTTGAAGCAGTGCCCTAGGAGAAGCATAGTAGCATCTGCACTTTTTGTTTTTAAACACTGCGGGTGAGCAGCATGGTAAGTTCCTTGGATGATGTGAGATACTATGTCTGCTTCTCACTCTCATGCTAGAGAAGGAGCCTCTTGCATCTTCTGAGTAAATATCCTTGAGTGCTTCTGTGAGGTGAGAAGTGCCTGAGGACATGCAGGGTAATCTGCCTGAGGTCAGTGAGGAGGTCTCTGTGTTCCAAACTTCTCTCAGTTACTTAGGGAAAAGAAAATAATTGCTCATACGAGCTGAGAATTTAATTTTTGGCTTGAGATATGATATGGCTTATGTGGTAATTTAGGCCAAATGATTTAATTTCTTCATACTTTCTTTTGCGTCAGGTGAAATCCCAGACGGAGATGAGGAAGACTCCGGTATCTGAAGCCAGGAAAACACCTGTAACTCAGACTCCAAGCCAGGCCAGCAGTTCCCAGTTCATCCCTATTCATCACCCAGGAGCCTTCCCTCCCCTTCCTAGCCGGCCAGGTAATTTGCATAATTCTTTTGAAGTGTCGTTTATTGTTGACTGAAATAGAATCCTGTAACAGTGGTTCGTACAGCCTCTGGAAGGTAGGGGCTCTGTTAATGAACATGAATTTTCCTGGTGAACATCTTATCAAGTAGTAAAAAGGGGCATAGCAGAACTGAAACAAGATAAATAAGATTCCCTGTGCTTTGGAATCAAGGTTTGTCATGAAATCTGGCACCTGCCTTCTGGTTTAGTGGGTGTGAGATCAAGGAACTTCACACTAGGCTCTTCCTGTAGTTAGTCTGAACATGACAAAGCTTTCTGCTAGCACTGCTTCTGAAGCATTCCCTGTGCTTCAGACTCCGTTGCAAAAGATCAATCACACTGCTTGCTTTAAAACTCACTTTCGTTTGTAGTGGTGCTCATGTTTGAAGCTTGTTTTGGTGTGGTCTTACTTGTTGTTGTCCCATTTTGCTGTGGAGTCTGCCTGTCATACCTTGCTATCCATGTTTGCTCATGGAATAACTGGAAGCTGTGTCTTCCCTGCATGTGTTATGTGAACCTCCTCAATATAAAACGGATGGGCATCTTCCCTGTCCCAAAGTTAGCATAAAATCTGACCTGTGAGACACAGAATTAAAGCTTGCCTTCCAAATCTGGATTTTCAGAGTGAACTACAGGGAAGCAATTGATCTTACAGATATGAGGATTTATTTGGTTACCATCTGTCTCTCTCTAAATTGATCCAGAGACTGGTGGTCCTCTGAGAGGAAGCAGTACACATACTGTATTGATTGCTTCTGTTTGTTCCTGCAGAAGTTTAGTCCCTGAAAATGTGTCTGAAGGGGAGGAAACTTGGGAGGTAAAGCATCAAAAACCCAAGAGCAATGAAGGAAAAAGGTAGTGGGGGTCAAAAAAAGCAGGGAGTGGGGGACAGGGACCACAGGGATGTGGAAACATGATCCTCAGATATTGCCATGCTGACTGCTATCAGTGCCTGGAATATTTCAAGAAAACTCCAAAACAAACTTGGAATTCTTGTGTGATCACAGCCGTGCACATGCCAAGGTGAGGAACGACGTTGTAGAGCATGTGTGCAGACTGGTGCCACCTTTCCTAAATGAACAGCATAGGAAGAGAAACCCCCATGAAAAGTTTTCTGGAGGGATTTGTATGCTCTGCCAAACTGGGATTAAAGGTGCATTTTTTATCTTTTCCAGGATTTCCTCCTCCAACCTATGTTGTCCCCCCTCCTGTGGCTTTCTCCATGAGCACGGGGTACACCTTCCCAGGTGGTGTTTCTGTCCCAGGAACCTTCCTCCAGCCCACAGCTCACTCGCCTGCAGGAAACCAGGTGCAAGGTGGGAAACAGTCCCACATTCCTTACAGCCAGCAACGGCCCTCTGGACCAGGGCCAATGACCCAGGGACCTCAGCAAACACCACCTCCTTCCCAGCAACCCCTCTCATCTTTACCAGCTCAGGCAACAGCACAGTCCGCAAGCCAGTTACAGGTCCAAGCTCTGGCCCAGCAGCAGCAGCAACAGTCCCCCACGAAAGCTGTGCAGGGCCTGGGGAAGAGCCCACCACACCACTCTGGATTCCAGCAGGTAAATTTGGCCTGTGCTATATGCTGGGCTTTATTTAAAAATAAGTGGCAATGTTCAAGACGTGTCTTCCTGGATTACCTTTCAAAATTGTCATTCAAGAATTTTTTGATTGTGAACTTCTGGGCAAATTTGACAATGAGCTGAAGTTTGGTGGGTGTGACCATATGTTGCTGTAACTGAAAGGAAGGTATGTACTGGAATGGAATGTCTTTTCTGTCATCTGTTTGCTGTGTGTTTCTGAAATAGACAAGGTATGGAGGTGGTATGTCTGTCTCAGGCCTTTCTAGTTTTCTTGTGTGAGTGATGAGGACTGAGTGTGAACCTCCACCTACACTCTCCTTTTGGCTAACTGGTTGCAGTATCAGTTCCCTTACAGCTCTTAGTTCCTTTGCTCACCTTGTGCTGGAGAAAATCTCCCTTCTGGCAAATCTGGACCCAATGGTGAGACCCTGCTTGTGTTCTGGGCAGCAAAATGCTGTCTCAGTACCTTACCAAAGGTTTAGTTTGTAGGCTTTTGAGTTAAAAGATACTGGATAGAGTAAGGATTCTACTTGGCTGTTGGTTTAAAGCTTGACTAGAGAGCATTAGATGCCTATGGAAATTGCTTTTGATGAATACCACAGACATTCCACAAACATTCCGATTTGCTATCACGCATGAGCCAGGCTGACAGCTTGGATGGAGTTAAGCATTCAGGTAATGTGAATTGTTCCTCCCTGCTGGTGAAATCCTGTGTCTCTGCCTCAGTATCCACAGACAGACTCATCGAAGCAGCTCTGGAACCCCCCTCAAGTCCAAGGCTCCCTGGGGAAGATCATGTCTGTAAAGCAGCCCTATTACCTGCAGGCCCAGGACCCTCTCAAACTCTTTGAACAGTCATTACAGCCTCCTGTGATGCAACAGCAACCTCTGGAGAAAAAAATGAAGCCTTTCCCAATGGAGCCATATAACCAGAACCCCTCAGAAGTCAAGGTGCCAGAATATTACTGGGACTCTTCCTATGGCATGACGGACAACAGGGTGATGACCCAGCAGTCGAACATGGACCGCAGGGGGAAGCGGCAGGGAGTCTTCCGCTCCGAGCAGGATGCTGTCTCCAGGATGACCTTTGAGGTAGGACCTGTGCTACAAGTGGGGAAAACTAAGGCTCTGGTATTCCTGGCAGCTCTTGGTGTTTCCCTGTTTCAGGAATGCCCTGTGGTGCCAAGTGGGTCAATGTAAACTTATTTAGAAGAGACCTGAGCGTCAGTACCTGGGGTTCCAGCACAAACTAATGCATTCCCCATTTTAGTAGGTTGTGTGTAGCATCAGTCTCTTGAAGATTTGGTTTCAAGTAGATGTAAGTCTTGTTCAGTGTGGATGTGACATCCATCTCTGTGCTGTGTCTGCCAGGTCGAGAAACATGGCAGCTGATAGTTTTGGGGGAGATTCTTGTCTGGCAACTGGTGAAAACCATAAAAGCCACCTAAATAATTGCTGTTGAATTATTACACTTTAGGTGAACTCTATAGTGAATTGAATGGCTGAGGCTGCAATAGCTTGAGCAATCAAGGATGGTAGCAGTGGTCTTGTCTTGGATTTTTTTGTTTGTTTGTTCTTCCTGAAAATCCCACCACACTGAGAGACCTAAATGTCTTCCTTAGCTCCTGGTTGCAGTGAATGGAATACTTTACTTCTGTTCATGTAATCGTGCTTCATGTTGGTGTTTATAAACCCACCAATCTCTGTTCTCTATTAACAGCCCTGGAGTTGTCTGAGTGCTTTTGGTAGTGTTTATAAGGAGGCTTAAACAGAGGCCTTTTAAACCTTTGGTTGGGTATGCCTCTGTAAATGTACATGAAGAAGGTCAGCTGATATCACTTGGCTCATCCTTCTGCAAGAAAAGCCAGACAGTGTACAGGAGTACAATGTGCAGACAATGTACAGTACTGCCCTGATGTCAGGTTGTAGTTTTTAGATGGAGACAGGGTCAAAGCCTTGTCTTCATTCCTAGAAGAGAAACCTTGCCAAGGTGCCAGCACCTTGTGCTACAGAGAGAAGCTATGCCTGTGATGCTTGTGCTTTAAGCATCCCTCACAAAAGTAAAGATGTGCAGTCTGACCAGCACTGAGCAGATTTTACTGGCCCAGGGGGCTCGTCAGCTGTGGGTTGGCATAGCAGCTATCACCAGTGGAAATAAGTCTCATGGGATTTAAACTCCCAAGCAGAGAAAAGAAGATGATGCAAACATCATTCTACTTGAAACCTAAATTACTCACAGGTCAGCTGTAGAAGAATGATTATAAGATTTTGCTTGTTGTCCTTGCACGTGGAAGCAGGTTCAGTATCTGGATGCAAGGGGAAGCACATGCTCTGCTGATTAAAGCTCCCTGCTGTCACTTTGATGCATGGTCCTCTCCCTGTGTGCATTTGGCTGCGTGGTTGTGTCTGCTCAGAGTTCTCTCAGTCTGTGCCTCAGCACCATTCTCACCTCACCCTCTGCATGCTGCCTTCTGCCTTCCTCTTGTTCTCTCTCCTGCTCTGGCTGTTCTTTCTGCCTTCTGTTGTCTCACTGTGCTCATTTCTGTCACTAGGACCCCAAGAGCTCCCCTCTGCTTCCTCCGGACCTGTTAAAGAGTCTGGCTGCCTTGGAGGAGGAGGAAGAGCTGATTTTCTCTAATCCTCCTGATCTTTACCCAGCTCTGCTGGGGCCTCTCGCCTCTCTTCCTGGACGAAGCCTCTTTGTATGTATTTGATCTAATACTGCTGCTTCTCACTCTTAACTGGCATCTCTTTCTTCTGTGAAATTATAAGAAATGTGAAATTCCTTTCTCTCCCCCATACCTCCTGTCCACTTTCCTGCCTCACCTTTGAGCTAGTTTTCACAGGGGTGGAAACTATAGCTTTTGGGCTGAATCCAGGCCTGCTAATTTGTTCAGAAATCGGAGTAACTGTGGAGTTTTTCTAAGTACAGTCCACAGGAGAGGTGTTGATGCATCATGATACATCATTTAATGCACTTGCTCTTCTGCAGTTGTATGGGTTTAGTAATAAAGGGCAGGGGAGACACTAATGGGGCTGTGGGGAGTCATCAGAACAAGGGTGTATTGACAGGACAAGGGGAAATGGCTTCAAATTGACAGAGGATAGGTTTAGATTAGATACTAGGAAGACATTTTTTCCTGTGAGGCTGGGGAGGAGCTGTGGCTGTCCCATCCCTGGAAGTGACCAAGGCCAGGTTGGATGGGGCTTGGAGCAGCCTGGGATAGTGGAAGGTGTCCCTGGGCAGCGGAGTGGAATGAGATGAGTTTTAAGGGCCCTTCCAACCTAAGCCATTCTGCAATTGTGTGATATGATTCTGTGATTATAATCTGCATATAACAATGCCATAGAGGCAGGGGGATGCTGCCCTATTCAATGCAGAAGAGATTGATAAAAGAGAAAGATGGCTTTGGAAGAAAATAACAATTAACTGGATAAATACACAGTAACTCTTATAGAAATATAGTCATTTTTGACAGAGGGATTTTTTTCATACATTTTTTATATTAAAACCTTCCAAGTTCACTAGCTGGGGGGTCTCAGAGCTGTTGAATTTTTAATTTGCCTCTGAAAGTGCAGCATGCCTTTCTGCTATGGCTACAAGCACATTCATTAAATCATACTCATTCAGATTAGTCATTGTAACAAAGAATTATTTGTGACTACTCAAAATCTCTGATTAAGTCTCTTCCTCAGTTATTTTACCTGCCATCCCAAGGAGCCAGTTGCAAAAGACAGGCATTTCTGTCTCATTAGATAACTTTGCTAAGAAACTAATAGCTGCTGCTTTAGCAGCTTCCTTTGAAGCTCCTACTGTTGTGTCTGCTGACAAATGGAAGGAAATCCTTTGCTGTGCAAGTCGTGTGGATATGCAGAGTGGGAATTTTGTCTGTCTTTTAAAACGTGCTTTCAAAGTAATGAGCTGTCACTTTGAAAATCTAACAAGCTAGGGGCTGCTTGCCAAGAAAATGAGGCTGTTTGTCTTAAGTTTACAGGATGAAAGCAAAAATATTCCAGGTACTGTGGCTGTGTTAAAGACAGAGAGATGCTAGTTCTGGTTTTTGTGGTCTGAATAATAAATTTTAAAACATCTGACATGCTGAGCTGGTGAGAGTGCAAGAGGGGGTTTATTTGTAACAAGACTACAGCTTTTATTTTGGTTCACACACATTTTTACTTATGGTTTTACTAATTTTATGGCTTGGTGATCCAGATCCTAGATTTGGTGATGTTCATTGTCTACTAGCCAAGCTTGGTAATTTTTCTTTGGTTTCTGTCAGTGATAACTTAGGTATTTCTTCTCTGAATAGACTCGTTTCAGAGACACTGTTTTTCACTCCTTAATAGTAAGAACCAAACAGAAAGACAAGAAATATTATGCTGGAAATAATAATTGTGTGAGAGGGAGGTGGCCTAGATGATGGAAGAAAGATCATGGTCTGTAATATCTTTACATGGAAGTAAAAAGGCAGGGGAGTTTTGGAACCGTTCTTTTAAACATTTACATTGGTTTTCTTTTTCCTTCCTCTCTGCAAGTAATTTATAATGGAAGTGAGAGAGTGCTAAATGACATTGGACTACTAAACCTAATTTAAAAAGCACTTAGCTGCTCTCACTGTCTAAGAACGTCTCTACAGCAGGAATGCTCTCAGAACTGAAAAAATATTCTGTCAGTAGCCACATACATGAGTCTAATCTTGTTTGAAGGAGTCCTTGTGTCACTGGGAGGGATCCTGTCTCACTTGTACAAGGTTTTCTCACTTGTACAAGGTTTTCTCACTTGTACAAGGTTTTACACAACCATAAGGTATTTTTGGCAGGAGTCTCCCCTTTAGATGTATCAGAGTATTAGACTTTGCATTTGAAAACCTGTTCTGGGTCTGAGACTCTCAGCTGTCATGTTTGTTGATTTGTAGATTATTAATTACAGGTAGTAGGAAAACGACTGATTTTTTTGCACTTGTTAGCTTGCCTCTCCTGTCCTCCAAGGTGCTGGAGCTAAAATGCAAGAAAAATTGTAAATGTGACCAAAACCGCTTTGGCAGTTTCTAATACGCACTTTCCTCCTGGTCCCTACACTGAGCACTAACTGTGCTTTTCCCCTTTTTGGTTTCTGAAGAAGTCCCTGCTGGAAAAACCATCAGAATTGATGTCTCAGTCATCATCTTTCCTGTCCCTCAGTGGCTTTTCTCTAAATCAGGTGAGTGAGAACTAGAGTCCAATACCTTTTGCTGTTTCAGCTTGTGGTTAAGCCAGTGGAAAACCTGAAAGAAATCCACATGGATGTGTAATTTCACTCTATATCAACCTTTATCTTTGCCTTTATCAGTTTTCTTCCCAAATTCATCTTAGTATATCTCTGCAGATGTACTCTTGAATCTTGCTGAGTTCAGGGGCCCTTTGCTCTCAGTGAAGTAATGAAATTTCAGTGCATTTTTGTGCACTGAAAAGGTGCATCTCAGGGTGCTGTGGTTGTAGCAGAGCAATGAATTACCTGTTCTCTTCCAGAGAATTGAGCAGGGTCTTGATACAACTTTTCTGAGTACTGGGAATCTGAAGATTTTGTGAAGAATTTGCAGTCCAGCCAGGAGAAATCTGTCCTGATTCAGAATGTGATAGACTTAATGTTAAATTAAATGGTCAAAGAAGATGGGGCTGGGAAGTGAAAAAGGAATTAGGAAATACTTTGAACTATAATTGTTTCCTTTGTACAGTCTCAGTGTCTGAAATAAGTCTAACACATAAGCTCTTAGATTGTTTGGTTTTTTTCAGGAAAGATATCCGAACAACAGCATGTTCAATGAGGTATATGGAAAAAACATCAATACCAGCACAAAAACAGAAGTTACCCCTTCAGTTGCCCATCAGGAGACTTCACTCTATTCTCTCTTTGAAGGGACTCCGTGGTCTCCATCCCTTCCAGCCAGCTCAGGTAATCCTGGTATGGCATTTCTTGTGTCTAGTGATTTAAGAGAATTTGAGTTAATTCTAAACCAACTGCAAGTTATATGGGACTGGAAATAAAAAAAAAAAAAACACACCCAAACTTGCTTGGCAAGATCTCTGAACGTTTCTGTTTTACTTTATATATCTTCAGAAATACGAGGGATTCTGTAATTAATACAGTGTAAGAACCTGGATTTTAATTTAAGTAGTTGAGCAGGATAAATGTTGTAGGAGGTGATAAATCCTGAGATCTCTTTAACATGGTTTCCTGACAGCCATTTGGGAGTAGTGCTTTAACTCAGATGTCCATATACTTTGTGTTGCTTTTTTTTGGAAAAAGCAGGAGGAACTGGATTTCATAATGCAGATGTTTGAAAGAGAAACTGTATGAGGGAAGAATGGAGGAAAATACAACAGTAGTGGGGTTTGTTGTGTTTGCTTTTTTACTGTTAAGCAGCCCATAAAGCAAACCAGCTTCTTTGTTAGTAATTATCTTAAAGGCATAAACCATAACTATTATGTCATAATTTTAATCTCACTAAAAATCCAGAAGAGTGTGAGAAAGGAGTTAGTTGAATCTAAGAAAAGAGTGGATTTTAAATAACATCTGCAGTGGATGAGATGTTTGGTGGGACTTGTGCAACCAACCAGAAAAAGCCGTTGCGGGTGAAATGGAGGGAGTTGCAAAGTGCTTTTATTCTAGCAGGATTTTTGGCTCACGTGGCTTCAACTCCCTTGCCCTTCAGCTCTTCGTTTTTTCTGTTCTGCCTGTGTTCAGCCTGCTTCATGCTCCCTCTCCTCTTCTGCTCACTATTGGGTTCTGGTCTGAATTGTTTTAAGACTCACATAAGTGTAAAACATTCTCAGACCTGGGAGTTGAAGTTGTAAACTTGCAAACTCCTCAAGGTCTAATCTAATTTTTCTATTGGTTTGTCAAGCTTGGAGACAGTTATTCTTTTAATTTGAGACAAGTTCTTCAAGAGACATGGGGGAAACTGGCTTTGCCTAGCCAGCCCTCATGAGGTGTCCTGGGTTTTGTTTTTCTCGTAAGCATTAAACACAGTCATTCTGTTCTTGTAAATTTTTCACTCAGAATTTGCATTATGCTTATGTAATGGAGGGAATAAAAACTGACCTTCAGCATTGTAGCAAACTGGGTGATGGCAGAATTTGCAGCAGCACCAAGAAATTCAAAACTGGGAGGCTCCTGCTGTCTCTGCTGACCTTTTTTCCTCTTCCTTGTAATCCCTAGATCATTCAACACCAGCCAGCCAGTCTCCTCACTCCTCCAACCCCAGCAGCTTGCCAAGCTCCCCTCCAACCCATAACCACAATTCTGTTCCTTTCTCCAACTTTGGACCCATTGGGACTCCAGACAACAGAGACCGGAGAGTCGCAGACCGCTGGAAAACAGATAAGCCAGGCAAGTGCTGGGTTCCAGGTTAGCTAGATACCATCATCTGGTGGTTGTTTTGCACTGGTTTTGCCATGTCACTTTGAACTTGTCTTTCTGCCATTTTAGCAATGGGAGGGTTTGGTCTGGACTATCTCCCAACAACGTCATCCTCTTCGGAGAGCAGCTGGCACCAGTCCAGTGCTCCCAGTGGTACCTGGGCAGTCCAAGGCCCTCCTGCTATGGAGGACTCCTCAGCTGTGCTTATGGAGAGCCTGAAGGTGGGTTTGGCTGGGGCTGGGCTCAGGGACGGGTCTGCAGGCTGGATGATCAAGCGATGGGCATTAGCCTGTTGGAAGTGTCAGAGTTCAGTGCCAGAAGCCCAGAGTTTTTCCTTTAGATTCACTTACATGAGGCAGTGTGGGAGGTGTCACCAATGCAGGAAGATGTCACAAGTTTACAGTTCTTGCTGGTTTTGAGATTTTGTGGAACAAGCCCAGGCTGGCAGAACTGGAAGAAATTCTAACATTAGCTTTGACTAGTTTAAAATTAGTAATAGTTAATGTGGGATGAATTTTTATGGTAATGAGGGTTCTGGAGGAGGATGAAGTTCTTCCAGGGAGCCTCTTTTTAGAAGGCCTTCTTTGAAGCCTGGTTATCTTTTGTGATAAGCCAGATATGAGTGATAAAGAGGGAGAATATACAACATGGTGTCTGCTTTCCCATCTGGCAGAGGAGCTGTGTAATGCAAGGAGGTGCTAGTGTTGGCTGTTTGTTTTTAGTCCATCTGGTCCAGTTCCATGATGCACCCCGGCCCCTCGGCCCTGGAGCAGCTGTTGATGCAGCAGAAGCAGAAGCAGCAGCGCGGACAAGGTGCCATGAATCCGCCACATTGAGACAGAGGAGGCAACCCTTACAACGACGGCTCCATAAACCATGGCATGTTGGGTCTGTGGGACTGGCACACACAGTCCTGTGCAGGTGGCAGCCCTCTCTTCTGTTCCTTGCTGTCAGGAGGGCGTAAGTGCTCCACCAACCCACTGAGTGTGCACAAAACGTCTGCAGTGCAAGCAAACAACATCAGGAACTCTCCCATCCCCCGGGCCCTTCGGAGGGAGAGAGGAACTGCTGTTTGGCTCACTCAGTAACCCAATATCACCGCCTCTCACCTTCTCCATTGTGCATGTCCCCAGCCACATGGGAAGTAAAAGCTGAGAGCAAAGGGCAGATGGGAGAAGCCAATGAGAACTTCTCAATCCTTTTCCTCTCTTTGGGGAGATAGAATAGGAATCCATTAATGATTGCTTCGCTGACTGAGAATGTAGTTGAAATTACTCCTAAACATCTTTATTACTATCTCAGTAGTAAGATCACACTGAATTCTGTACACAGACGTGCTTCATAGTCAGTGTGTAGCAATGAAAGCCCCAGCTGCTGCTCCAGTCACAGTGGGTGGTGATGAGGTGGGGCTCTGTATCCCAGACTAGCAAAGGAGTTTCATGAAAGAGAGTCTGGCACTTGGCACTGCTTCACCCAGATGCTTTGGGTGGGTTAGAGACTCCAGCATGAAATGCCCTTCTCTCAGTAGGTGTTTGAGCTATAAGGGGTGACGTGGGGCCTCACAGCACTCTGCTGAAAAGCAAGTTAACTGCTATGGGGTTTTAAATTAATGTGTGATTCCTGTACATTTTACTGTAGCATAGTGGCTAGCCCCACAAAGGGCAGGCTAGTCTGTGCATTCACAGCCTGACTCATTTTAATAGGTAGGTAGAAAGCTTTCAATGGGGTTTTTTTTGTTTTGTTTTGTTTCGGTTTGGTTTTGTTTTTTCTCTTTCCATCCTCCCATCTTCGCTGAACGCTCGTAGTTTCATTACCATGGCAGAAAATAATCAGGGGTCCAGCAGGGCTGGGTGAATCCGACAGCCAGCCCAGACAGCATGGGGCATCCGCACGCCCGGTGAGGCACAGGTCAGCTCTGCAGAAACCTGTCCCAGCTGCAGCCCCAGGCTTTCAGTGCCAGAAACAAATCCAAGGCACCCATGGACACATGGAAGCAGCACAGTGCTGTTCATAGACAAAAAGGTGCAGAAGGGAAAAGGAAAAAAACGTTTTATTTGCTATTTATTATGGGGAAGGAAGACTGGAAGTTTTGTTAAAGACAAGGACAGCGTTTTTGTTAGATTTCCCAGGGAAGTTACAGAAACAGACTCAATGTCCATTTGCTGTTTTTAGCAGTAGGGGTTTGTGTGATGATTCAGGATCTCTGGGCTAGAATTCAGCTGCGGAACAAAGCACATGCAGGAGCCGAAGTGACGCTGGAGTCTGGGCAGCCCCAGAGAATACAAAAAGGGAAGGCGGAGGAGACCCAATACCCTCGGGGGTGCGAGAAGCTCCCTACGAGCTCCACCTGAGCAACATCACTGTTCTGTGTTGCATTTCAAAGCTGTATTTCCTTTAACAAGTCCAAAAAGTGAAGTTCCCACCTGGTGGTAATCCAGCCCACCCTGTGTGTCCCCTCCAGCCCTCCCGCTGTGTGTCCAAGCTGTGCGCCCAGGCAGCTGCGACATTCCCGTGTTCGCACCGTCACTGACTCTTGCACCCCAGACGAGCTAACCAGGAGCACCATCTCACTCCCGGCCGGGCCAGGTCCCAGCTGCACCGTTCCACTTGTGCATGAGCACCCGGCCTCGGGAATGCGTCTGACCCCGCCTGCCCTCCAGCACCTGGAGGAGCAAGAGAAGGGGCCCCCAACAGAAACTGGTTTGTGTTGTAAGCTTTTTTTGTGTTTTCTGTCTGTCTGTGCAAGAACTGCAGCTGCCGAAATCAGCTTTGCCTTTAATTAAACCATGTTCTCTCCATCCAGGTCTGTGTGTAGCATTTATTTCCTGTGTGACTTGGCTTCAGGCCTTTAAAAATGCATTACTTTTCTGCAGAAGCCAGAAGAATGTTTGAAGTTGATTTTTTTTTTTTTTTTTCATTTGAAGCAGACCTAAATTAATCACAACGATTCTGGCTTGGGCTTGGTACAGATAATTTGGTTGTGGTTTTGTGCTGCCTGTGTAGTGTGTTTTACATACTGAACTAAATATGTAGGATGGGAGCAGCTTGCAAAGCTCCTCCCTAGTTGCAGACTCATCCTGGTACAGCGTGTGCAGATGGAGGGCACAGGTCCTTCTGCCAATGACTTGCCTGCAGACCAGGGTGTTCACTGTTTCCATGCTTCCAGGTATGTGGCAGGAAACTCCGGAGATGTTCTGGTTTTGAAATTACAGGTTTTTATTGTCTCCAGAATAAGTTCCTTTAAAAAGAAATGTGATATTTAGGTTAATGGGGCAGTGGGGTTTTCTGGACTTGTGTGATAGAATCCAGAGTGCCGAAGCCCCTGCCCCCTTAGCACCTTTGGAGTTAAGCTCTGGGATTCCAAGCTCTGTCTTTCAAAATTACTGTATCTTCTGACTGATCAGGAAAAACTTTGATGCACAGGTCCCAGCGCTGAAGAAAATGTCTGCTTTTATTGGTGGGAGTTTTCAAGTCCCTGTGAATTTGAATTGTGAATTGGAGCAGGGTGAGGCTATGTGGTGTCTTCTAAGTTCTTGGGGTTGGCATTAATGTTTCAAGGAAGCAAATGCTTTCCTGGTCTATAGTTTCCTGAACTCACTTCCCCTTCAGGATCTGCTGGCAGGGCTGTAAATGCAAGTTGCACCACCCTCTTGTGGGTGTTCCCAGCTTCTGGCATGTCTGTATAAAACCTTTTTTAAGGATGGGGGAACATGGCAAGTCTCTGGGCAAGCACAGGATTTAGGAATGAGTGTATCCCTAACAGGCATTAGCAACTTCTTGACAAGTTCCTTTTTAAGAGAACAGTGCAAAAGGTAAGAGAAAATACAAAGCTTTTAATACAAGTAGCAATAACATTTAAAGTTCATTTTCAGATGCAGGGAATAATATGCAGACTACATTATGCCTACAGTTGAATTCTTAATTACTCTCCACAACTTCAAGCTCTTCTGCAGTCACTTCTCTGGGTGTTCAGTGTTGGGCTGTTGAACGAATGCAGATGGGAAGATGCCAGTCCTCCCCTTGCACTCGCCTTCGAACCAGTCTTCATTCACTGGAAGGGAAAATTGACACAGTTCTTATGACCCTAGGAATGTACAGGAGCATAATGTGCTGCAGACAGGCCTGAGATCACAGTTTCCTGGTGTTTCTGCTGATACAACTTGGAGCTGTGCTAGACCCAGCAGGGAGTGGAATGTGGAGGAAAGGGAGGAATGAGGAAGAGAGTAAAGTGGTAAGGTAAGAAGGAATATCAAATGGGGGTGTGAAACTGGATCAAAATAGAGACCAGGGGGCTTGGAAACTGCCTTGAGTGGAAGCAAAGTGACCGTGGAGAGTGAGGAAATTATTTTAGACCTTGGTCTGTCCTCTTCAGGATACATCTGAAGTGTTTTGTCAGCTATTTCTCATGTTCACATAAAAACCCTAAAACAACCCCCCCAAAACCTCTGCTACCCTGGGTTTAGTAAGGCTGAGGAGCTCTGGCAATTTTGCTGTGGGAGAACGAAATGAGGCAAGAACCAGCTTTGTACTGGGAAATATTTAGCTCAGGAGTGAAGGGGAAGGTAGGATTTTGGGGTGGAGAGAGTCATCAGTATTGCATGGTGCAAAATCTAACCTGTCAAAGGTTAGATTGACTGATTGTGTACTGCTGCCACCACAAATTAGTGACAGAACTACAGATAGCTAAATAGAAGGGGTTTTTGCCTTTAAAACTTATTCCTGATGTCTTGATTTCACTCAGAGGCTCAAATGAGATGGGGAATGTGCCCTGTGTATACAATTCTTTGTTGATCTTCCTGAGATTTAGTCTGTATTTAAGCTTCAATTCCCATTGAAACACTAAGGACTAATATTGAGTGACTAATGGAAGATTGTACTCTTAACAAGAAAAGTAGATGAAAAAAGGTTCCAGGTGGAAGGAATGGGAGTGAGAGCCTGCTCCCATTGTGGGGATGGCAGCTAAAATGAGGCATCTCTTTGAAAGAATCCACTGTGATCAATAAGCTTAAATACAGTCCAAGTGTAACTCCTGTCTTAGATGTTTGGGAGGGCTGCAGTGGAAACAGGAGTGGTGAAAATATGTTGGAAGAAGTGTGTGTAACAGGGATGTGTGGATGGGAATCCCAAGGCAGAGATGGAGGGGCTCTGCTGCTGCCATACCACACTTCCTCTCACCAGAGCTGGGGGATCCCTCCTCTCTCCTGTCCCAGGAGGAGCACAGTTACCTTTGGATAAAACAAGGATCATGTCTCCTGCCTGAAACTCCAGGTCTTCAGGTTGGGTGGCTTCATAACTGTACTGAGCTACAACACGGTTTGGTCCCGTCTCCCCAGGCGTTGCCTCCTGTGGTGACTCCTCTGGTTTGCTGTCTGGTACAAACCCCTCTCCCTAGGCAGGAAACAAGCTGGTGAGGACACAGCCTCTTGGTTTCCTTTCTCTGTAGCAGGGCCAGAGAGATGAGCTCTGCTTCTCCTCTCCACTCACTCTTTGCTCCTCTGCCTTTCGTGAGGTTGCTGGCTTCTGTTGAAAGCCACAAACCCATGCTTGTGGCAAGGAAAAGAAAGGCAGGAGGGGAAGAGAAGGTGGCTGCCCCCCGTAGCTGTCACTGACCTCTGTGCCATTGCACCAGACTGTCAGGCAGTTGTCCTTGCTGTGACTCCAGGCCACCTCCACGTTCTCGGCACTCAGAGTCACCAGCTCCTGGCCCTCCACAGGCTTGTACCTGGTGTGCAGGGGATGCAGGTGAGGAGTGCTGGAACACAGCCCTGGCTCACTGGGGCTGGCAGTGCCTCACCTCAGCTCCGTGTGCTCGGGCTGCAGCTCTAGCTTCTTGCAAACCAGCTCCAGGAGCTCCCTGTGGGAGAGGCCTTGATCGACTCTCAGGGCAACTGTGAATTTGTAATGCACCTTGAGGACATGGGGGCTGGAGACAGCTGGTTCAGCCTCCTGCAGGCAGGAAATGGGATGTCACCTTGTGTGGCTTGGCAAGCACAGGGATGTGGAAACTGTGGTTGCCTGAGTTAGATTGTGCCTCCCAAGCTGTGCTTGGACATTGGCTGGTTGGCAGACCCAGGCTTATCCCAGGAGAGAGCTCAGTAATAGATTGGGGACTTGGCACCAAATTGTGGCTTTGGGGTGATCAGATTAGAGCTGTGTCCACGCTCCAAGNTTTTTTTTTTTTTTGAGTTGGAATTGCTGTATTTTCCCATCTCTTTCCAGTGTGATGTTCTGATGTGCTGACCCTACCCAGGAGCATGTGCATTCCAGCCAAGCGCTCTCCTATTTCTTCCTTCTCAAGTGCCTCAGGTTGGTTAAGATGAGTCATCCAGTGGCCCCCTCACCTGGGGCCTGGAGGAGAACTCCCAAAAAGCAGCCCTAAGTCTCCTGGTAAATGCAGGTTTGTATGAGCAGCAGGACCTCGGGGTCTGCGCTCGCAGGACATTACCTTTGCTGTGTCTCTTGGTTGCACCACGGTAGCAGGAACGTAGTCTAGGGAGGAGGAAAAAGGGGACTCAGGAGGTGGGATGGGATAAAGGCTGTCTAAACACACAGCCAGATCCTCCTGCAGCCCATCATGATCTCCAGCAACACCAACCAACCCTGCAGGCAGCAGCGGTCCCTTGAATGGATACAGCATCCACCACAGGCATTCTTCTGTAAGATCTAGATACAACCACTGAGCAGAGGTTTTGGCTCTGTGCCTTCCCGCTTGCAGAGATGGGAGCATGAAGGGTGGGATGTCTTTCATGGGTGGATTCAAAAAAGATAAACATGGAGCTGCTGGTTTTAGTGTCTTTGGTCTTCTGATCTCCCTAGGTCTATCCTGAAAACCAAAGGCAATCCCTGTCCTTCAATGGGGTTGTAAAGCTAAACTCAGGCCTCCAGGTAGGGTGATTTCATACAGCTTTGTGGAAGCCTCTTCATGAGGATCTGATTTACATTTTGGCAGTGCTTTGGCACAACTGTGCTCATTCTAGGAAAAGCCCAAGCTACACTGTTGAACACGGTCCCACTAATAGATCTGAGATGGCTTTTGGTGCCACAAAGATGATCATTGGGGTGGTTGTGTCCCTGAGGTGTTTGTCCTTAATTCCATGAGCCACAGCCTTCTTCTGTGACAGCTCTACAAGGCTGCTCTGTTGGGGACATGAGCTTGGGATGTGGGACACTGGGTAGCACCAGCCAGAAATCCCCTTCATACAGCTCCTTTAAGCCTAGCTCAGCTCACAGCAGCATTGAAACTATCACAGATGCCCTGCTTGAAGGAGAAGCCTATAAGCAATCTTTTACTTCAACTGGTCCTTGCCCCATTCCTATCTCCAGGCCTTTTTTCTCATTACTCACTGTGCTAATTAAAAGCACAGAGGGACTTGCTTTCCTCAGGGACCCCACAGACACTATTTTACTCCATCCTCAGCACTGCAGTTGCTGTCTCTGCCTCCTGTTGTAATGTCTCCCAGTCCTTGACTTCAAATGGGGCCAGGAATGAGATGGAGATGAGCCCTAGCCCTGCCTTCAAAGGGTGAGGACACAGCATCTCAGCCTGCCGTGGGTGATGTCACCCTGTGCTCCCCGCACTGACCTGGCGCCAGCCGCCGCGGCCTCTCCGGCACAGTGGAGGTGGGTGACTCAGAGATCTCAGCTTCCGCAGGGCTTTCTTCCTGTGCCAAGGGAAGAACATAGTGCTGTCAATCCCACCCTCACTGAGGGGCTGGGGTGCTGCTGCCTTGTGCAGCCCCCTTCCAACCTGCTATTTTCCTGATGAAGTCTGTTTGGGGTCTTGAACTGGGGAAGGGTGACTTAGCTATATCCATTATCTCCCCAGCATTGCCAACACTGCTAGGGTGCCACCAACACGGATTTTGCAGATCTCTGAGCTCATGATAAGGTGACCATGAGCCAGAAGAACCAACCCCAGCATCATGAGGGGGAGGGAGTCACATTTATAGGTCCTCCTGGGAGGCATGTGTTAGGTGTACATTTCAAGATCTGCCCTCCCCAGGACACCATTTCCTCCTGGGCCACCTCACCTGGATATGCAGCTTATTCTGGAGCTCCACAGGCTCGAGGAAGTTGCAGGGGACAATCCCTTTCTGCAGGGGGAGGAGAGATAGGTAGTGATTGGTTGGCAAGAAGGCAACCCACTGCTGAAGGACACAACTGGATGTGTCCTCACCCTCCCCTGCATCCAGGAGGGTTCCTGAGGCTTGAAGTTTAGTTTCTGCAGGTTGGGTGGATTTCACTGAACCCTGTGGCCTAAGCCAGGGTGGACATAAGACACTTCAGTCAGAAATTTACTTAATTACTGTTGGCAGGCCTCTGCCTCTGCAGAATCTCAACCATAATCTGCTGTCTGCCCCTCCTGTCCAGCACGCTCCTGGTATACCTTTCCATTGAACATCACTGTAGCCCAGTTGTCCTTCTCTTTCTTCAGGACAAAGACAATGTTTCCTGGCAGGACCTGCAGCTCCTCATCGGTCTCAGGAATGAACTCGTACATGACACGGTGTGGCTGCCCTCTGAGGGCCCTAGGGTGGGAGCAGTGGACAGGTCAGGAATGTTGGTGATGCTGTTTTACATTGTAGGGAGAATCCAGACCTCTCCCTCCACGTTTCTACATTCCCCATTCCCTCTGAGTTCTGGGTGGCAGCTGGATGCTCGGCTGCAAGAGTGGGGTTGTGCCTGGCTGCATGGGTTATCCATCCTGCATCCAACTTACCTGAGGATTTCTGGGGTCTTGGGCCTGGGTGGAGGACCAGAGGCCTGCCAACAGGAAGACAAAAAGGAAAATACCAGTAATCCAAAGGATTTTGTTTGCTTTGTAGAAATGTCCTGCAGCCTTTTACCATGCCTGCCCTCACCCCCACACTGTTCCTTCCTCCACATGCAGGTGCCTTAAGTGCCATGAGGAATATCACTGGCTTTGTTCCTTCTAAGGAACAGTTTCCACATTCTTCAGCATAAGTTGGTTTTCAGAGGCACAATCCTCTTTTCACTCCTGATTTTAGTTTCAGTTCACAGAGGATTGAAATTGTCAACACTGTCTGCATTGAGAAGGTTGTCATTTATCTTGTGCAATGGTGCTGTTCTTCCCCATATCCACCCAAAAACCTCCTGGAAAAACTCTTGCCATGTTTAGGAATGGGAAGATGCCATTACATCATCTGGAAGATGGCACGGGAAATGCAAAGGAGTTGTGGAATGGGCAGGAGAGTGCAAAGCGAGAGCAAAATGCTGTTGTTTCTCCACTCAGGCTTAGGCAGATGATCCCTAATGAATCCTTTGGGGAGGGTCAGAGACAGCTCCCTGTGGAGAGCCATCACCCCGCCCACTACTTCCCCGTGCAGGGAACCAGCTTCACCTGAGCCACAGCTCTGGGGGGGTTTGGGGTGAGCTTCCTGATGGTGGAGGGAGCAGTTGCTCCGTGGAAGCAGTGCCTGCCTCCTCCCCACGGTGGTGGCACAGAGTTCAGGGTGGTGAGGGTGCTGCTTGCTCCCCACTGTGGATGACAGCCACCCCATGTCACTGTGCACTGAGCATGCTGTTCACTGACAGAGCCTTACCTGTGGCTGTAGGGGAGCGAATCCTGAAAAATCGTCCTTGTCCACCACAGAGGCCACCACCTAGAGGCAAAGACAAGTAGTGACTTGGTGCCCTTAGACCCCTCTCAGACCTCTGATGTCCACCCTCCTCCTTTGCTGTTGGCCAAGCCAAGCTGCTCAGGATGCTTTAAGCTCAGGAGAGGCTATGATTTTAGGCTAAGCATCTTGGACTAAAGGCTGAGTGCCTCTGGTACCAAAGCTTCCCTCTCAGCTGTGGTAAGTTTTCTGCTCTTAGCCTGGCTGTTTCTGTGGTTTGATGCATTAAAACCTAAAAGTTTTAGTCACAAACGTTGAAGGGAGCCAAAGTGTCCAGCTCAAGCCCATACCTCCTACAGGTGACCTTAAATGTAACTTAGAAAGTTCATACATGTTTTTGTGCATGTTTCTGACACTCAAGGAGCTGCCTTGCTCTCTTGCTGATTCCCCAGTGCCCCCAGTGCATGGTTCCTTTTCTGGCCGAGTGCTGCCTCCCAGGGCCTGAATCCAGAGGTGGTATCCCAGTGACTGGATTTTGCACACTCACAGGAGAAAAGCTTGCTTGCTTATCTGAGCTGAAAAGCCCTTTTCAAACAGAGTGGTGGAAGAGCTGGAGGTTGGTTGTGGGTGTCAAATGTTAAATAGCTCCGTTCCCCCACCCCTGAAAATGCCTTGGCTTGAGTTGAAGCTCCAATGGGATCTTTCTAGCTCATTGCTGACTATCCCTCATGTCTCATAAAGGAGACAAACTAGAAATAGGCCATGCTCAGCAGGAACATGCTTTTAGCTCTTGTATTTTTGCAGTCTCCCTGTTTCCCACGAGATCCCTGTGTGCCATCGCTCTCTCCATGTCTGGAGGATCCCTGAGGCAGAGACCAGCTCCCTGTCTCTGGCTGCCTACCAGGCAGCAGACAGCAGCTCAGAGGGATGATGAGAAGTAAGTCAACAGCTCTTCTCAGCCCAGAGGCTTGGCCTGAATGAATAATATAGATCTTTCTTACCATTGCCTTTCCCAGGTAGTCCTTCTTCTCCAGCTGAGCCACTTGCTTCTCATTTGGCCTGAACAGCTTCCCTGCAGGAATGGCCACCAGCTCATAGAGCTTCTGCTTCTGTAGCACAGACAAATCATGGAGACTTTGGAGGTGAGAGCAGGGACTGATGAATGCTCTGGGCTTGGGGGCTGCTCCAGACCACCACCGTGACAGCCTAATCCCAGCCCAGGTACAGTCCATGGAATCCCGTATTCCCATCCCTGCCTCCCCAGTGACCCAAAGCTCTTCCCACAGACTTGTGTCCCACTACAATACCCATTGCCACAGCATTTTAATCCTGCTAAAAGGGATGTGCTGTCAGTGGGATTTCCCCCCCTCTCCTTGTGGGGCTGTGAGACCTGCTCCTCCGTACCAGGATGGCTTCCATTGCCCTGTCTATCTTGTTGTGCTGGGGCTCGCTCTTCATGCTTATAGCCAGGGTCAGGTGCTCCTCAGCCTTCTCCCAGCTCCCCGTTGTGGCATACACCAGTGCGATGTTGTAGAGAATCTGCTGGAGGGATGGGAGCAAGGAAAGAGCTCTTGGAGCAGCCAGACTGCTGCCAGGAAAGGAAAGGACAGTGGGACAGTGGCACTGCACCCACTTGCTTGGTTTTTGCAAGGTACAAAAGAGACTGGCTGTCTCCTCTTTAGATTTCTCATGGAATGCTGGAGAACAGACCTTTGGGATCAAAACTGGTGGCCAGGTGTGTCTCACCTCGCAGGCAAAGAGCCGGTAGCGCAGCCCCAGGATCTTGTAGTCAATGAGTTGGTTGCCTCGCAGCTGGGCCAGCGCCTCTTTGAAATCCTCAATGGCCTTTCCGTGGCTGTGGAGCAGAGGATGAAGGTGTCACCAGCTCACGGTGGCAACCTGCCTGCCTCTAAGCCTGTACTCGACTTAGTGAGTTCAGTCGGGTCTCCCCTCTCTCCTTGCAGTGTCTCAGACACCCCAGGGGAGGAGAGAGGTTTTGAAGTTAATCCCAGCACTGCAGTGCTGAAGAGTAGGAGCCTGTTTGACCTTGACAGGTTTCAGTCTGGGCTCTGTGGCACCAACCTGCCTGGGGCCATCCTCAGGTGAAGGCTGACCTCTCTGTAAGCGGCAAAAAGGAAAGGTGAAACCCTTCCACTCACTTCTGCCTCCGGTAAAACACGGTTCCCCGCTGGAAATAAGCCACAGCCAGGTGCTTGTCGCAGCCAATGCTCTGGGTGAACGCCTGCAGAGGTAAGAGTGGGGCAAAGGAGACACCTTAAAAACACTGAGGGCATAGAGCAGTTGTACCTATCCTGCCTGAGCTGAGTGGCCTAAGCTGGGCTCTGTGGGCTGTGTCTCCCTGCTGCACTGGGCGTTGGGTGGGGGAGAGCCTGGACCAGGCTCCTGGGTTTTTTTGAGCTGGAGCCATCTGCCAGCATGGTCACCTCCTGGGGAGAGGGAGAGTGAACAGTGAGCCGTGTATCACTGCTGCTGCCCCACCTCTGATTCACTGGCAGAACAGGTTTGGCAGCCTAGGGCTGTCCCCTTCCTCACAGCTTTAAAAGGCCCCGAATCCATCCCTTAGACCGTGATCCTTTTAATTCCTTCATTCCCCACCATGTCCATGTATCTGGGCAAGTCCCAGAGGTGAGAGGATGAGCGGCCCCAGGGCTGTACCTTACCTCCTCCGCCTCCGCCAGCTTCCCCAGGACAAGCTGGATGCAGCCGATGTTAAAGCAGATTTTGGCAGAGGGGTTCTGGACGGCCGTGAAGGCATCCAGGGCAGCACTCCACTCCTTCCTGTCCGCAGCACACACCCCTTCTTGCCACAGCCGGATCGTCTCCACCAGGGACATGGCGTGGTAGGAGTGGGATGCAGGATCCCCGTGTGTCGCCCCGTCCCTGCCCTTCCTTGTGGCGCAGCTCGGCCTCTCTGGCTCCCTTCTGCCGGTACTTCTGCCTTCCCCCCGCCCCTGTCACAAACCTGGCAGGAAGTGGCCTCACTCGCATCACCCGCGATGGGGAAGTGGGGCAGAGGCTGCCTCTGACACAGCGGGTTTCCACGGGGTGCATCCCTGCTCCTGTCGGGCAGCCACTCCTCGCCTACTCGGGTTTTGATCTTCCGGTTTTTACATTAAAAGCCATGGATTTTGTCAGCCGGGTAGTTCATCAGGTCAAATTTCAGGTTGCAAAATCCCAGGATGAGCGCTGGGCTGAGCCCTTGGTGCCCTGCAAAGCCCAGTCTCATCACTGCTAAGCGGTTCCTGCAGACAATTCCTGGCAGGCACAGTTGGGCTGGGGCTCCCCTGTCTGCCTAAGTGGGGAGGTGAAGTAGAGCCCAAGGCACCGCCTGGGAAACCCTTGGTCCTTCACGACCCCACCGTGTTGTCCCAGTGTGGAGTTCCACTGCTAAGGGCACATGGAGCTGCCCATGGATGAGGTTCCTGGGGCGGTGGCCATGCTGCACCATATCCCTAGGGCTCAGCCCAGCATCACTTCTGTCCAGGTGTTTTAGGGTCAGCAAAGCATAACTGGCTCTGGAGCACTGCTGGGAGCACAGGCCCAAGATGAGCATGGGGCACACGGTGACCGCAGGATTCTGACCTGCTGCTGACTCACAGGTTTGGAGCTGACTGCTCCACACATGGTTTTTAAGCATTTTTGGAAGTACTTTGCCTCTGCTCCAATCTACCAACAGTGTGATGAATATTTTGTAAGAGCTTAAAATATGTCAGCAAGACTCAGCCCTTCTGCCTTTACCAAAACTTCCCTAGCAAATTACATAACTCCAGCAGTGGGAGGGAGGCTGGGGAGGTGACATCTGAGTACTGCTGATGGAGAAACCCGAGCCCCTGAGCAGCAAAGACTGGGGTTTTAATCCAAAGTAGGACCAAACAGAACTCTGAGCCTGGGGCTCTCTGGTTCTCAGCTGTATGTGTGCCCTCAGCATCCCAGAGGGCTCCTATGGGCTTCCCACGGGAGCATGGAAGACACTGATCTCCAGGAAAGCAGAGGGAGATGCAACAAGCTGAAGTGATGCTCAGGTAAAAGGGCAGGAATAACAACATGGTGAGTGTAAAAACAACCCTCTAGGTGCCTTTTCTGATTCCTGTGCGGGATGGGAGACCCTGTGGAGCAGCAAAGGGTTCACCTTATTGGAGGCTCAATTTTCTGCTCATTTTATTATCTGAATTGGTGCACTGCTCAGTCAGGTTTGTCCCAAAAGCAGTACAAGGGGAGCTGGAGGAGGATGAGAGATCCATCCCCATTGTAATGCTCACAGCAGCTGTCCTTCTGCCTGGGTATTTGTAACTTAACAGTGAGGAGATTTCAGAGCTGTGATAAACACAGCCCTTTTAGCAAGAGTGAGTCTCTTGTTCCCCTTTCTCTGCGCAAAGCTGACTCAGTAGGTAAACTTGTTTCTCCTATGATAATGTCCAACAGGAAGTGAGTAACAGAGATAGTGACATTTCCTATGGAAGATTCTTGGAATCCAGCAAACCCATATGCCAATAGGTGGATCAGAAATAGAGAAATGTCCAAAACCCAGCTGGGGTGCAGTGCACAGCTTTTGACTTTGTACAGCAACAGTATGTACAAGTTTGTAATTTCTGAAGAGTCAAAAAAAGACTGATTCAGGCACAAAGAACCCCCCATTATGCACGAGGGAAGACCTTTCTGGAGCAGTTTTATTCGGCAGAAGTGGAGGAGCATGTCCAGCTCATTCCCAGGAAGGCAGGTTGGAGCTCTCTGCACAGGACCTGGGGGTCTTGGCTCTTTCCCCAAATGGAGGCAGACACTGAGGTAGATGTGAGGACAGCAGCAGCTCTCAGCTAGCACAAAAGCAGGATGTGATGAGAAGGTGCCATTGCCACCCACTCTGGCTAAAGGTGAAGGCAGCAGAACTCTGCAAACCCTGTCACCCTGCCCAGTCTGACCTGCATGAGGCTCTCCATTGAAGGCTTCCTTCTCCTAACAGGAATCTGAACCCCTGTCATGGTGTCCATACCATCCACCAATACAAACAAGGCAGGATTTGGAGGAAAAAAAGCTGTTTTTTAAGACTACATTTACTTTTCCCTTTCCTGTCACTTACTACCAGAAGAGCTGCCCCTGCAAATCCTGCCCTATCCCCACATCAATGCGTGTTTTAGCACATCCCTGAACAGAAACACTGATGTACATATTCTGTGAATGTTCCTAAATCCATCACAGCTTCACCCAAGAGGATCTGCAGAACCTTAAGACCACTCTTTTTTATTCACTTACCTAATGCCATGTAGAGGCCGCTGATCTGCTTTGGAAAATACTTTCCACTTCTCTGGGATTACAGCTTATTTTTTTAAAAATTAGGTTCATTGATGTCTTAACCCAAATCTGGGCAAGTAGAAAGAACCAGAGAAGCCAACCACAGTCCTTGGCAGAGCTGTAAGGACAGAACCCTCGCTGCACGACCAGGAGAATTTCTGTACAGACCTATGAGTGAAACCTGGATGCTTTCTGTAGCAAGGCTGGGTCTCCCACCTGGTGATCTCAGTGCCTCCTGTGGTTGTGCCTGTGTTGTTCTGGAGGCAGTGAGCAAGCAGAAGAGGAATTAGGGAGAGAATTAGGAAGGCACTGAATGGTTTAGGGGTAACCATGCTGATTCCTGTCTCCACTGAAGGCATGTCAGACACTGTGAGTAAATATTCAGTGACGATTTATTGTCTGGTCTTTATTATTATTACAAAAACAAAGCAGATATCAAAAAACAGCAAAGATTTCACAAGGTCCCCAACAGTTTTACACAACTGAAATGTAGTAAAATAGTGAAATTAAAACACACGTATTTCAGTCCTGGCCCTAAACCTTCTACGGTGATCCGTGGTCTGGGATGCCCTGGGCTTTCCTAATTCTTTAAAATTCTCCTCTTTATTTGGGAACCTGACTGGCCCACTAGCTAACATGATGAGGCACAATGCAACAGGAATGTGAGCTGTCTGGTATCCTTACAGACCCTACACAACCAGAAAACAAAACAGGGGAGGCTCTGCAAGGATGATGTCAACACCAGGATATGTTTCTCAGACTACCCCAAGCAGCCATTTAGTTGTGCTTGACAAAACCAAATCACTTTCCAGTTGCTGAAAGGTGATTTGTTGTGTAAAAGCTGCTTTTTCTTCTTCTCCTCAGGAAGAGTTCACTGGGCTGGGCTCCACTGTAAATGGACCATTAACCTTTTAAATTCCACTTTCCAAACTGCATGATGGACAACTCCATCCCACTGTGACCTTCCCACTGCGGACCCAGCATCAGACTGATGGCAAGGAACCTGAGCAGGTTAAAGAAAATACTCAGCTCTCTGGAATGATAACTGGGGTTGGAAAAGAGCTTTTTTTCTCTCCTATTCACAGATGTAGGGTCAGAGGTTGACCAAAGGCAATATGGTCCAGTTACCTGTGTTAATAATAGCTGCCCCACTTCTCAAATATCAAGATTTTAGCTCAGAACACTGCTTGGCTAGCAAAAAATTAAGACATTGCCCTGTGTCCTTCAGCATTTGCTCAGAGAGTCAGGTCCAAATCTGCCACAATTACACACAAATGCAAATCACCCTAAACACCAAATTGTTTACATCACTGAATATGTCACTGAAAGGCTGGCGAGTACCAGATATTCCTGTTAGAAGTAAAATTCCACCTTCATAATTTTCCAGAATTTAACTGCAGAAGAGATCACGATGCGCATCATTGGTGGGGTATGACAGAAGCAGCAGGGCGAAGGCAAAGCTGGGGGACAGGGCTGCCCAGGGGCGGCCGTGCCGGGAGGGGATCAGGGCTGGTACCAGCGGCTCCCTGCTGGAGTCACACCGTCACCCCTGCTGGAGTTACACTGTCTTCCTGGCAGTCAGAACACGCACAATGGACCCAACTCCGCCGGCAGCCAGCGCCTGGGAAGGGAAACGTGGCAATGAACAGCAGGCCAGGGCAGCTGCAGCCTGGAGCTCCCTTCCAGGACCTGAACAGGCTGACAAGAATGATGCAGAGGGACTTTGGACATGGCCTGGAGTGACAGAACAACGGGGAAGGGCTTCAAACTGACAGGGAGTAGGTTAGGGTGGTTGGTAGTTTAGTAGGTGACTAGGGTTAGGTATCAGGAAGAAATCCTTCCCTGTGAGGGTGGGAAGGCCCTGGCACAGGTTTGCCAGAGAAGCTGTGGCTGCCCTGTCTCTGGAAATGCCCAAGGCCAGACTGGATGGGGCTTGGAGCAAGCTGGGCTAGTGGAAGGTGTCCCTGCCCATGGCAAGGCTGGAATGAGATAAGCTTTACGGTCCCTTCCAACCAAAACCATTCTGGGAGTCTATGAAATTACTTGGATCACATTTATATTGCACATGAGTATCTGCCTGCCCTCCATGAAACACCAGCAGCCAGAGTGCCAGGGTACGATAATCACGCTCAATTTCAAGAAAGCTATTTAACTTTAATTAAGCTTTCATTTCCCTGCATAACCAAGCTGCAAATTTTGCTTCCCTCCAGGAAGGAAATTCTCCTTCAGCCTATTTGAATCACTGGATGAAATCATTTTGTTTGCCTCAGTCTAAGAGAAACCCAGATTTTAACTGTTGGGTGTATACTCAAGGAAGCAGCAGCAGGCAGGAGGTATAACTCAGCTGTGAGCTCCAGGGCCATACCCTCGTCACAGCCTGAATCTGGCACTTGAGTTTCACCAGCCAGGAAGGGGGTTCTTGCCAGGCTCAGGGCCTGGGCACTCTGGCAGGAGCTGTCCCCATGCACGCACCTTCTCGTGCCACTGCAGCAGCACAGCACTGCTGTTGTCAGAGGGGCTCTCAAAGCCCTTGTAGATGTACTTCATGAGCAGGTCCACCCCGTTCTTGTCCAGCGACTGCACCGCCTTCTCAATGTCGTTGGCTTTGAAGGAGATGAGCACCTTCAGCACGATGCTCTCAGCACGGTCCTGTCAACAGGCAGGCACAGACACAACCAACCCGGTGTGAGGCACAGCCAAACACTGCTTCTCTCTCAAACAAACTGAATTAGAGCATTCTTCTCTTTAACAGCTCTGAAGAGGACGGTGTGTGAAGAGCTTGTCATAGTAAGACATAACAGACACGTCCTCCCAAGGATAAACAAGGTAAAAGAGTTTAACACATTTGCTCTGCTTTAGTTTTTCTGCCTCTGTTAGTGTTTGCAATTCTCCACCCCTTAATTATGGCTAAACAGTAAATGCTCATGTGGAAGCTCAAGATCTATCAAGCTCCAAAATAATTCTAACAATCAAGTGCTTGTCTGGCCCCCCTTCCCACTAGAGCCTTTTCCATACCTCTGTACTGCTTAATGTGACACAACCATTATGATCCAGGGAAATGCCATTGGCAGCCTGGAAGAGGTGACCGCTGGAAGCCACGTGCTTTCCAAGCAGTCCCAGGCACACTGGATGCAGACTGGCCATTAATATTAAGAATTAATAACTATTGATCTGGATGTCGTTTCAGGCCCGGGAATGTGTGAGGCATGCTTACAGCAGCAATTAGCCAAGTAATCAGCAAGGAGCAGCTCCTCCTGTTCATCCATCACTAACTGAGGCAGGATGAGAGAAGAATGTCTCAGGGATGCTGGACTTTTGAATAACTCCATCACCTCAGACACCTTCCCCCTACAGAAACTATGGATGTCAGTTTTCCTGCACAATTTAATATCCCATAATCACTTGGCTTAGCAAGACTTCTCACATGACTGTAAGTAAAATTATATAACTTCCAAAGATAACCAAAAATTAAGGCAGGTATTAATGTTCAGTCATTCTACCCTCTTCAATTCCACCACCAAGTGTATTCTTAAATCCTTCAATAGAGGGCTAATGGAAACAAGTCATTAATGTGAGGACAAAGCTATACAGCTCTATTTGTAACAGCTGGTTCTCAGAGCTCTGTAAAACCCTTCAGGAAAGGGCTGGGGTGCAGGAACAGCTCTGCCAGGAACCATGGAGCAGGGAACCATGTCCCTGGGCCTCTCCTTGGGCAGGGAGAAGTGACTGCAGGCACTCACCAGCTGGGCAGTGCCATATCTTATCAGCCTGTTCCTCCCACCACTGCAATCATGAGCTATTCAGGATCCATCCTGGGGACATTCAGAAATGCACGTACCCAGCAGACTCCCACACTATCACAGGGGGAGGGCTTGCTTTTCCTGAGGTTTTAACAGTTTCATTTTGATTGGATGTGACAAAAAACAATTCTTCCTTTTTTGTAGACTCACTGCTGGTGGTTTCATTAGTCAGAGGTGACAACTGCAGCCCCGGTTCCCTGAGCACACAACGATTACATCTGAGCTGCCATGTCTGGTCTGAGTCAGACACAGGCACCTGGTGACACCTGGGCACACAGAACATAACCAGCACTGGTAGGAGAACCACACCTGATCCAGCACCAAGGTAAAGGTACATGGACACGACTGTACCTGAGCTACAGTATTTTGAACAAGATTAAAACACTTGTGGTCATGGATGTTTCAACATCAGGGAATACTCTAAATTCTGCTCCTCTGGCCTCCTCAAGGTACAACTAGTGGCACAGAACTAACAGAGACAGGAAATGATTTTTAGGGAGTAACCCATGAGCGAGCAGTCGCTATTTTACCTTCACTGCCTGGTTCTTTGTGTTGATGGGAGGGTTCTTCAGAGCTGCCTGCAGTGCAGCCATCATGTTCCCTGTGCCAGATGGTTAAGGACCAGACACCAAGTACATGGACATCAAGTACCAGGACAGCTACATTTGTAGCTGGCTTGTGCATGACTGAAAACACTCTGATGCAAGGATTCCCTCACCAGCTAAGAAGACATTACAGCCTAAGACAGCAATTTTCAGGCCATTTGAGGCAGGAGCAGCATCAACAAGCAGCTGTATAGTTCCAGGACTATTGAATACTTCCTAGGACCAAACCTGAATGAGTGTCCAAGTAAAAGAAACCATTCTCCATCACTTCTGCAATCTGTAGCCCTCGAGAAGAGGTCTCAGCTTGTCACATCCAGCCCCAGCAGCCACTGGGACAGCAGCCCAGGGAAAAGTGACCAAGGGCCAGCTAGGCGAGGCAGCCCTGGTAGCAGGCACGGGGAACTCTTTGGGCACAGGAACCTCCCTGTCTGCATCCCCCCGGGACACCTCCCTGAGCGCAGCCCTGGGGCACTGCGGCTGCTGCGGGCAGGGGAGGAAGCTGGGCCGCCTTCCTGCTGCCAGCCCCTTCCCCCTTCAGCCTCCTGCTGTCAGCCCCTTCCTGCTGCCAGCCCCTTCCCCCTTCAGCCTCTTCCTGCT
>VXBC01000601.1:289940-406558 GCA_013399945.1 Ploceus nigricollis | reverse complement strand
AGGGGATCCTGGGCCGGCTTGCGCTGGAAGGGACCTTAGAGCCCGTCCCACCCCACCCCGCCACGGGCAGGGACAGCTCCCACTGCCCCAGGTTGCTCCAACCTCCGTTCGGCCTGGCCTTGGACACTTTGAGCGACGGGGCGGCCACAGCTTCTCTGGGAAACCTGTACCAGGCCCTCACTCACGGGAAACAACTCCTTCCCAACAGCCAATCTAAACTTACTGTCTTTCAATTTGAAGTTTCACAGATTCACCGAATATTCTGAGTTGGAAAAGACCCACAAGCATCATTGAATCCAATTCTTAAGTAAATGGCCCATACCGGAATTGAAGTCACAACCTTGATGCTACTGTCAGCATGCTCTGACTGACTCTGAAGACATTCCTGCTTTTTCTGTCATTCCAGGCCCTTGTAAATAGTGCATCCTCGTGATTCCCGACAGCTCCTTCAGGTACTGCAAGGCCACAAAAGAGGTCACCCCAAAGCTGCTCTAATTCTTAAGTAAATGGCCCATACCGGAATTGAAGTCACAACCTTGATGCTACTGTCACCATGCTCTGACTGACTCTGAAGACATTCCTGCTTTTTCTGTCATTCCAGGCCCTTGTAAATAGTGCATCCTCGTGATTCCCGACAGCTCCTTCAGGTACTGCAAGGCCACAAAAGAGGTCACCCCAAAGCTGCTCTAGGCTGCACAGTCCCAGCTCTCCCAGCCTTTCCTCCCAGCAGAGCTGCTCCATCCCTCTGACCATCCTGGTGCCTCCCCTGGACTCTCTCCAGCAGCTCCAGGTCCCTCCTGGGAAGGGCTGGGGCAGACCTGCAGGTGGGCTCTCACCTGGGCAGAGGGGCACAGGGGCAGAATCCCCCTCCCCTGCTGCCCACCCTGGGGGCTCAGCCCAGGACAGGGGGTTCAGGGCTGGGGGAGGTCCAGCTCTCACCCCCAGCACCCCCAAGGTTTTCCCAGGGCTGCTCCATCTGCTCCTCCCCAGCCTGGGTGGATCCTGGGGGTTGCCTCGACCCAGGTGCAGCACCAGCACTTGGCCTTGTTAAATTCCATGAGATTCCCATGAGCCTCTTCCCGAGCTTGTCTGGGTCCCTCTGTCCACCCCCAGGACAGCGCCAGGCCGGGCAGGACCCGTGTGGCTCCAAGTGAGGTCAGAGCTGCCCTGCTCCAAACTGCTCAGGGAGCTCCTACTCCAACAGCACCTAGTGACCTTGAGAGTTAAAAAATAGCCACAGCCTGACTGTCATTTTTTTTTAAGTTACACTTAGCCTTTGTAGGTAATAATTATCCTGTTATTAATTAGGAAATGACACAGCTTTGTGAGGTTCCTCAGTAGAAAACAGCAGCCCTGGGAAAAAAATACACGCACACACACACACACATGCATACATATATACATATATTACACCCCCCACCCCCCTTATTATGAGGAAAACAGCTGGTGGGAAAATTTATCCCTGTATCAGCCCTACCTGCAGGACCACCCATCTTCTTGATAGAGGAGGAATTCAGGATATGTCACATGTTCCACCAAACTTGCCTCAGCTTGGGAAGCTGCAGTCCAGCTGTAACTGTGGCTGTAGCTTGGGGACTGCTGGCATTTTTCTGCTGGAAATTGGCTTAAGGGCAACAAAGTAATTGCAGGAGGTAAATAGACTGTCAGAGAGTCACAGAATGGTTTGGGTTGGAAGGGACCTTAAAGGTCGTGTAGGTCCAAGTGCCTGCCACGGGCAGGGAGTACTGAGGTTCAGGGTTTACTGCTCTGGCTTAAGAGGTAGAGGATTAAAACCAAAGTATGTTGATAATCCATTATTTGAGACCCACAGTTATTCCATGGGCTAAATTTGGCAGGAGGGGACTTTAATGGTGTTTTTTGCCATCTGTGATCTCAGTTTCACACCAAAAAGTGGATGGATCTGTGCCGTCCTCAGAGCAGGTGTGTGCCATAGGGAAACACTTCAGGATGAGGACTTCCACTGAATTATTCCTTTGGCATTTTTAAATGCCTTACTATATATCTGGGTCTGGGGTATAGCTGCTCCCTCTGAGAGGGCAGAAATGCACCTGGGAAAAGCCCTCCTTGTCTTGGAGACATCAGAGGAAGCAGACTGCCTTCCATGGCTGGGAAAGGCTCTTGGGAGGCTGGGTGAGAGAGGGAAAAGCCTTTGAATTCTGCTGTCCAACTGGGTTCCCCTGCATTCCTTGGGGAAAGGCTATCCTAAAAGATGTTTTGATTCCTGTTAGGTTAATTTGATGTTGGTTTTGTGTACCTGCTGGCCGAGCTGGGTGACAAGGGGCTGCCCCCATGATGCCACACACAAAGTGTGTTATACATAAAAAATAGTGGACAGTCTCTTCAAAAGGCTGCTGAAACTTGTAGCAGCATATGGAAACTTGGCTGATGACACTGAGAACAAAACTCTTGGAGCCTGGGGGCATTACTCACAAAACAGCCTTTTTGCTAAAAAAAAAATGAGTAAAAATTTCCCTTTTACCCTAGAGAGGAGAATCTGCACGATAGAAACAGCCACACTTTCCAGGATTGTTACAGGTGATTCCAGGATTCAATCTGGCAAAAAAACATGCAAACACCATCAAAAAAAGAACTTAAAAAGGTGTCATTACCATGTCAGCAGGTCCAGCTCAGGGTAATAGCAAATATTTATCTGATTTCCTTCAGTGGCTTTTTAAGTTTCCACTTTAGGGCTCTTACAATCTTTCTTTGCAAACTCTGTGGTGCAGAAGAAGGTTCCTCCCTGGTCTGGGCAGTTCAGTGCAGAAGGATCTTTCCCAGTGCAGGGGCTTGGCCCTGGTTGAGATGGTGACAGCAGGCAGGTTCTTTCAGATGTTTCCAGGTGCCAGTTTCTGGGAGATGGGAACACAAACAAAAAAATTTTCCTTTGCAGGGCCAGGCATCTGTGGGAGTTGAGCGTCTGTTCTGTGCCTGTCAATATTTTTTTACATTCTCAAGTGATACTATTGCCCTTTTTTATTAGTGAAGTTTTGCTACAATATTGTTATAGCTGAAATCTGGGTGTTCTAAGGAATGTCCAACTGAGTTTCTTTCCAAATGATTTGTGTGTTTATCTGCCTGATGTGCCAGCTGGACAGAAAACTCCTGTTGTACTTCTGCACCAAGGTTTTCCCTTTCTTAGGAAGTTTGTGTCCCCCTCCCTGAGGCTGTAATTCCAGGAAGCAGTGGGCCATTCTGTGAGTAAGCTCAGTCATGCTTTGTACTAGGGTGCCAGAGGAGGGCAAACACAAATTTTGTGTGGATGAACAGCTTTTGGCTCAAGCAGGAAATTATTAGTCTTCACTGCTGCTCTCATTGCCCCTCATCATTCCTGGATCCTGTTTAATCCTGTTGCTGCTCCACTGTAAAACATTGCCATCTGCATATTTTATCACAGCTCACTTTTGCATTCCACCCTGTTTTGCCCTCTGTCAGTATTTAATTTTTTTCCTTAAATTCATAATTTCATTAATTTGCTTTGCTTTCCGCTCCTGACTCTATACTAACTTCTGTAGATTGTGCTTATATATTTTTGCATATATATGTGCTGTAGTTCCTTCCTGATCCAGACCATTGTGCTGTTCTCATTCATATTTCTCCTACAGATTGGCTTCCTGACATCAGGAATGTTCCATTTGTCATTTCTGGTGTTTCTGTACATTTTGGATGGTCAGCTGTGCTCTGTCCTGTGCAGTCAATGTCACCCTGGCAGTGCTGTGCCCCGGGAAACAGAAAATGCCTCTGCTCCCTGGCATAGAGGAGGGCAGGTCTGGAGAAACGAGTGTTTTTCTTTGGAGAGGGTGTCAGGAGAGGGTGTCACCCCCCGTCAGTTCTCCTGTAGGCTGCCGGTGCTAAAGACAATTGAAAAAGCTGCGAGTCTGGGATAAGGTTCCGGTTCCTCCTGTCCCTGCTGGTGCTCCTGCAGAGCTGGGATGGCCACATGATGGCAATGTCGCACCTCAGGGATGCGTGTTGTTTTCTGCTGGATGGAGCCGATTGCATCTCCTGCTCCGTTTAAGTGTCTCTAGAGCTTTTCAACCAGAGGCAATGGACATTTTACATCTCCCCCTGAAACTTGCCTCTTTTTCTTTGGTTGGTGCTTTGTCCTGATCAAAACCCGTCAATTTTTCAATCTCCTCAATCAACAGTATCACATCCTTACAGGATGGGAGTCAAATCCCAAACTACCTCTTTGGATGGGTTAATTGGAAGAGTGTTCCCACAACCAAAGTGCATTTCTGCATGTGCAGCATCAGCCTTTGGCTCCTTTGCCAATGCTGTTCCTCTCCATGAGCCACCATTCTGATACAGGAGATAGTGTCCAATGGATCCCTAGGAACTCAAAATGAGTGTTAACAGATCCATATTTATCTCTCTCTCTCCCTATCTATCCAATTATACTTAAAATTATAATTCTATCTCTGCCCTTCCCAACTATATTTGGAGGGGACTGGGATATAACTATAACTTTAAGAAATTATTTAACTTTTTGCTAAAATGCCTGTCTGGGGCAGAGGGCAGGAATTACTGATAAATTAGTGCCCCATGACACGGTACAAATGTTCACAGGAGGAACTGGAGAGGAATGCTTTATCCAGTGAAAACCACAGGGAAAACAGTCCCTAATGACTCTGTCTGGAAGTGAGCCAGGGTCCAAGCCATATGTTCTGCACCTAGGGAAAAACACCCTAATGATCAGGGCTGGGATTTTCTTTTTCTTTATCCAAATGTTAGATAAATTCTGGTATCTCTCCAGGCTAAAAAGCATGCAGAAATTCTGATCCATCCCAACGTGGCCAGTTTGGACCTGATTTTACTGGTTTAAATGTGTGATTTTGGGATTTCTGAAGATGTCTTTTGGAAGTAAAATTGTGTGCATTGATTAGACAGAAGCTAATGCATGATTATATGGAATCAGGATGTTTTATTCCCCAAACTAAACCATGATCTGCTTCCATAGGCTGGTATAAGTGTTGCTGTGAGTATAGGGGGAAAGGGAGGCACCTCTGGAGCTTCCCCTGAAACGCTGCTCTCAGGACAAGGATGGTTGCTCTCTTTTGTGCCTCTGAAATGTGAGTGTTGAAATTCTGCTGTATTTCTTAGTACAGCCTGGTGCAAAATAATCACTGCTGGAAACATTTTACACGTTTTCAATCAGTAGAGAGTTTATCTGAGTTCAAAGTCCGGAGCAGTCACATGGTCCCGTAATGAGCCGGAGACTTGATGTTCCTGTGCAGCCCTAAGGTTTAAAAAATAAGAAACAAAGGCTATGAGGGAAGAAGCAAGATCTGTCCACAGCTGCTCATAACCATATCCAGACAATTTGAACCACACTGCCTGCTCTCCAGCTCATTGAACACAGGAGGATATGGGATATCTCGTGCCACAGGAGCACTGCTCCTGGCTCTGGAGCGGGGCCCTGGTGCTCTGCACTCTGCCAAGGGGCCATAAAGATTAGCCAGGTTTTAGGTCCTGAGCTGGGAATGTTTCCTGCTTGGGCTCCTGTGAAAGTCAGACCTTCACAAAACCATTCCAGCAAATTTGCCTCATGTGGCTTGTTTAGCCTCAAAGTGATTGGAATTATCACCTCACTTCCAGAGATTTTTCCAGGGTTTCATTATCTTGATTGTTTCCGTTTCTATATGCCTAAAAATAAGTGGTTTTCCCTTTTCTGTCTATTAAGAGTAGGATTGAAACCCACAGAGCAGCAAGCAGTCTGTAAGGGGAATGACAAATAAGGACGTTTACATGCCATAGACAGGGTAACCAGGTTAAATTTTAGGACAGCAAAAATCATAAGGAAAAAGTACAGAACTAACCCAGGATTTTGATTATTTAAAAAAAAATCCCATTCTATTGAGTGTGGTCACACCAGAGATTATAAGTGGAGAAATTCTTATATATTAATTATAAAATGTTATCAGGATGCTTTGTTTGTCAAACAATTGGACAGACTTCCTCTTGCCCTAAGAAAGAGCCAGGGAACTTGCCAAGATCCTGTGTTTACAGATCAAAAATATGGAGGAAGAAAATGAAAGTTTAGAGATGGAAGGAGATGAGACCTTTCCTATATTGCACATAACATATATATTTCACACACACACACACACATATATATAACATATATATATATAATATTCTGCTTCATCTTCTTTCCCTTTAAAATGAAGATGATTCTTGGGACTCAAAGAGACATATTTAATTCCTAGAAAATACCAGTTCAGAAAATAATTTAAGATTTGGGGTCAAATGATTAGTGTGCACACAGATTTGTTCCCATGCTGATCAGTGGAGTTTGGATGGGTTCCAGAAGCACAGGACCAGGGAAAGTTTCCCAATTACTGGCCTAAGTGCTATGTGACAGACAGTAATGGTCATTTTAATTTTGGTGTGAACTATGAGCCTTGTACATGTAGAATATTGCACCAATGTTCTGTCCAAATTGCATCTCATTTCCACCTGTCTCCTTTCAGGCTCTCCTCTAGGAATGAGGAGAGCTGTGCTGGCAGAAAACCCACTGGAGCTGTGACTCTGTTCACAGAGTAAACCAGGCAAATCCTGATTACCAGGGCAGTAATTACACCTACCATCTCCTCCTTCCAGAGCAGCTGCCTGGTGATTCCTGTCAAACTGAAAAATGCTGGCTGTATGTCAAGAAAGAAGAGAAGGCAGAGTTTGGTGTACTTTGGGAACACCCAGAGTTGCTGGGGATGCTGTGAGCCTGGGCATCCCAAATAACTCACATTTCTCTATCTGGATACCTCATTTTCTTTCACTATGCAGGGATGGGTGTTGGCTAAATAACATTATTTAAGACCTGCTATTTTCTAATAGAATAAGACTTTTTATAGTGTAGGAAAATCTGCTTTCAATTGCCATTGTTGGGCATTACTTTAGTCAATGAACACAAAGTGTGCTTGGGAAGCTGCCTGGAAGCCATGTGATTTCAGGGTATTGCTATTTCCCTTTCTAAGAGGAAGGAAAGCCAACTGTTTTCTTTTATGTCATGGTTGAATACAGTGATGTATCCAGTATGGAGGAGGGGAATTCACTCCAGCTCCTGTGATATGTGTAGGGCAGCTCAATGTGCCCATTTTCAGGCATTTGGATACTCCCAGACCTGCCTGAGTTATGCAGCACCCATGGTGGGCAAGTCCTGCCCAGGAGCTGAGGGTCTGGCAGCCCCTGTTCTAAGGCTGCTGCAGGTATGATCTTTATTTACATCAATATGGAATTTGGGTTTAAGCTGCTTCTGCCAGCTTTGCTCTGAATAGAGTCAGACTGCACAGGTGAAGGCAAGATATATTTCTTTTCCTTTATATATGTAGTACTTGCTGTGTGTTTGATTTAATGAATGTTTTTCTTCAGACAGTTTATTATATTTGGATGTTTTGGAGTTTTCATCTTGCCTTTCTGCTTGTGTACCAAAAACCAGGCCAATGATTTGCAGGTATTTCTCTGTTGCACACGTTCCCCTTTCCAAGTGACTCTAAGTGCTTATATCCCATTCCTGCATCCCTTCCATGCCTGGAAATGTCCAAGGCCAGGTGATGGGGCTTGGAGCAACCTGGGATAGGGGATGATGTCCCTGCAGGGGTGGAATGAGATGATCTTTAATGTCCCTTCCAACCCATTTCATGATTCCATGAAAGAACCTCTGTTTGCTGGGCAACAATGTTCTATACTTCACTTGCCCCATTCTACATGACCTTTTGTATATTAACAAAGATATTGAATCCCAAAGTGCAAACACTGCTCTAAAGTATAAAACTATTTTTAAAAGTTACTTGGCCTATGTAAATAATAATTATCCTATTATTAATTAGGAAATGACACAGCTTTGTGAGATTCTGCTTAATAGAAAACACCAGCCCTGGGAAAAAAAATACACACACACACACACACATATACATATATTACACCCCCCACCCCCTTATTATGAGGAAAACAGCTGGTGGGAAAATTTATCCCTATATCAGCCCTACCTGCAGGACCACCCATCTTCTTGATAGAGGAGGAATTCAGGATATGTCACATGTTCCACCAAAGTTGCCTCAGCTTGGGAAGCTGCAGTCCAGCTGTAACTGTGGCTGTAGCTTGGGGACTGCTGGCATTTTTCTGCTGGAAATTGGCTTAAGGGCAACAAAGTAATTGCAGGAGGTAAATAGACTGTCAGAGAGTGACAGAATGGTTTGGGTTGGAAGGGACCTTAAAGGTCATGTAGTTCCAGCTGCCTGCCATGGGCAGGGAGTACTGAGGTTCAAGGTTTACTGCTCTGGTTTATGGCTGAAAGATGGAGGATTAAAACCAAAGTATGTTCATAATCCATTATTTGAGAGCCATAATGGCCTTTTTGAGCTCTCANCCAACCCATTTCATGATTCCATGAAAGAACCTCTGTTTGCTGGGCAACAATGTTCTATACTTCACTTGCCCCATTCTACATGACCTTTTGTATATTAACAAAGATATTGAATCCCAAAGTGCAAACACTGCTCTAAAGTATAAAACTATTTTTAAAAGTTACTTGGCCTATGTAAATAATAATTATCCTATTATTAATTAGGAAATGACACAGCTTTGTGAGATTCTGCTTAATAGAAAACACCAGCCCTGGGAAAAAAAATACACACACACACACACACATATACATATATTACACCCCCCACCCCCTTATTATGAGGAAAACAGCTGGTGGAAAAATTTATCCCTATATCAGCCCTACCTGCAGGACCACCCATCTTCTTGATAGAGGAGGAATTCAGGATATGTCACATGTTCCACCAAAGTTGCCTCAGCTTGGGAAGCTGCAGTCCAGCTGTAACTGTGGCTGTAGCTTGGGGACTGCTGGCATTTTTCTGCTGGAAATTGGCTTAAGGGCAACAAAGTAATTGCAGGAGGTAAATAGACTGTCAGAGAGTCACAGAATGGTTTGGGTTGGAAGGGACCTTAAAGGTCGTGTAGTTCCAGCTGCCTGCCACGGGCAGGGAGTACTGAGGTTCAGGGTTTACTGCTCTGGTTTATGGCTGAAAGATGGAGGATTAAAACCAAAGTATGTTCATAATCCATTATTTGAGAGCCATAATGGCCTTTTTGAGCTCTCATTGTGTAGGTCCTCTCTCAGCTGCAAATAATGGCACCTTTATTTGCAGGGAAAACATGACAAACTACAAAAACTCCCTTTTGATCTTCATTAACCATTTTTGAAGATACCATTTTCCCCACTTTGCACTGTTGCTGGCCTGAATACCTACTTCAAAGGAGACTGTAAAACAATTCCTCAAATAATTGAGCAGAAAAAGGCAAAACAGTGACCTAGATAAGATACTTTTCCAGCAGCACAATAATGTCCTGAGAAGGGATTCTGTAGTCCCTGGTGTCTCCCTCCCCTGGAGACTAATTAAGTTTTGCTGTGGATTGTCTTTTTTTAGCATACCTGTTTAATATCTGTGTTTGATCTGGGTGGTGTATTCTGTTCTTGTATGAGCACAGAGACCAACAAAGATTAGGGAGGGCAGGTTAGCACAGGCAGAGGATTTGCTGCCATATGATTGTTCTGGGAGAGGGCTGCTCCTGGAACTAGTCATAACATGGATGTGATACACATATTTTCTTAAGACTTTTGATTAAACATGTAGGAGCAAGTTCATGAATGCCCTCTATGTTACATGCAGGGCATTCCTCTAATATATTTTTATGTTAATCAACATTTAATGAGTTGAATATTCCTCTGGATTGTTTTTTCCATCCTTCTTGTCTAAAATCTATTGAAAGAACTGCTTTCCTCGTGCCACAACTGCAGCCTGAACCAGAGGAATCTGTCATTTGTCCACTGAGTAGGCTGAGAGCTGGCAACAAGGTTACAGGGAAGGAAATCCATGGTGATGAAAGGAAAGGAGGTGGGAGAGGAGGAAGGGGACCCATCCTGTTATGGAGATGCAATCGTGAGAGTGTTGTGGTGACAGAGCCTCAGGAAAAGGCCAGACCTTCAAATTGGAGTTAAATTGTCTTGGAGGGGCAACGCTGTTCCCTTCTCCCCCCTCACTAAACCTTCAGTAGCCAGGCTGTTGCAAAGGTTAGTTAGTGTTATCTAGATCTGATTAGTGATGAGAGGCAAGTAAAAAGGTCACCTTTTCTTAAAAGGAAGGAATTAGTGAAGCTGAAAAAGAGGGGGAATGCAAGGCTGGAGTGTTATCCAGTATCACTGTCATAAAAACCCAAATATATATCCCTGTCTGAACCCAATTATCAGCCTTGCCTGACTTCCCTGGAGATTCAACTCTTGGGTCTCTTCCAGAACTCAGCAATGATCTCAGATGCTTTGGATTTTGGTATTTAATCGTAAGGAAATTAGCAAATAATATATGGATTTTCAAATTAAAGCTCAGGGAGTGGTCTGCTTGAGAATAGGAGGATTTAATGGCTGTAATCCTTGGACTAAACTTTGGCTTTCCATGCACTTGTAAACAGACATTATGTTTGTTTCTCAGGAAAAAAAGTAATGTCCATTAAAACAATCTTGAAGGCTTGGGAGATGTGGTGATAGCTGCATTGTTAGAATTGCTTGTGGAAAGGGATTTGCAGTAAATCTCTTGGTGTTCAGATTAAACTGGACAATATCCTTACGTGTCTGCATGGCAGCTGTTGGGATTGCAGCCACAGAATCATCCACAACCATCCACTGCCTTTTCCAGGCCTCTGGTGGCTCAAGTTGTTACTGAGTCCTGTGTTGTGAGAGCACTGGAAATAACATCTTGGGCAGTCCTTGGGCACTTTGTCAGTGATTCTCTGTTGATTTCAGGCTCTCTTTTTGTAAGGCTTTGTTCTGAGGCTGCCAGGCCTGAATGGAGAATAGGAAGTCACTCCAGCTGCTTTCCTCGTGCTAGCATTCTGTGCTGAACAGGAATTGCTGAGCAAAGAACATCATTTCCCCAGAGAGGTTTGCTGGGGTAGCACAAAGGCAGTCTGGTGCTTGTGGTTTTTTTAATTAGAAGTTCCTGCCAAATACTGTCATCAAGGGTTGGGGGAGGAAGGGAGAGAGGGAAAGAAATGCATGAAGTCTGGAGTCCACTTGGAAGAGCAAGAAGCCTGCCTGGGAGAGTAAGAGCAGTGCTTTCTCTACAGAACTCTTGCTTCTTAATTTATAACATCTTATCCAGAAAAGAGGGCTGGGAGGTTTTTTTCTTTTTTCCTTCCCTCTTCCGTGGATCTTGGTTCTGACTGTTATTTCTCCAACAGAATTGGAGGGATTATGCAATTTTGCACTTGGTTTTGGACTAGCCAGTGGAACAAAAATAAGCAGAATTCCTTTTCTTAAGTGGGTGCCAAATTCTCAAGTGACACATCATGCCACGTTGTGGTGATGAATGCACAGCTGGCTGCTTGTGCGGCTGGAGCTTAAATTCTCTTTTTTTTCTTAAGGAAAAAGATAAGGTTGTGGCTTCTTTGCTTTCTTTTTGCTTTGCAAAGGAAAGGTTTAGAAAACAATCCATGATGAATAATTGACATGTATTTGGGGGAAGAGGAAGATGTGGAGCCATTTCACTTCTTGTTGCAGGTTTAATCCAGGAAAAATCTGTAATAACTGAAACATACTGGGACCTGATGGGGAATGCACTGGATGTTTTATTCCATTCCTCAGTGCACTGGTGACCACTTTATTTGTACTTCTGTATTACTTTGTAGTATTTGACTCTTTCTTGTGTTCTTGCTGGCACTATTGCCGAAGACTTGCCGTGCAGTTTGAACAGGCCTCTCTAGCAAGGTGGCTTCAGGTCAGAACTAATTTGTGAATGAAAGATTGTATGTTTAAGCTCATTTTTTTGAGGATGTTGCAAAATCCCTGTAATGCAGAAGGCAGGTGTGGGTACACCAGGATTGAAAAATTGCCTATGTAGTGCATATATATGTCCTGACAATTCAGCAGTGGACAGTACAGTGTAACTTTACCAGAAATGTTCCTCCATGGATCTCTCAGTGTTCACCTTATAAACCAAAGTAAAAGAATTTAATATTCCTTTGACTTTTTGGTGTGTGGTTTAATGTTTTTTAATGCACATTTTATAATTATCTACTCTAGGTTTTGATTTCCAGTCCAGCTGATCTCCCTGAGCATAGTAACATATTGCACAATTAATTTGCTGTTTATAATATGCCCCTGAAAAGAGGCTCTTCCATCCTGTTTATTCCTGTGTTTCCAGCTGATCTCCACAGAACAAAACAGTGGCTTCTGCGCCAACTTTTGTTACAATTTTGCATAACAGTCTTCAACTTTGGCCAATTTTGAAGGTCTTGGTTTTGTTGAGGAAGTCCTTCTGTAAAACCTTAGAAATACAAGTATGTCATCCCAGTACAATGGATAGGGTTTGAGTTTGCCCAGTAAGTTGTCAGTAGGCTAGATGCTAGACCTGAATTTTCTCTAAAATTTTCCACTCTGTTAGCACCTATACAAGAGGATTTCCTCTTCACAGGGTTTTGGGTTTTATTTTGCTTTTTAGACTTTGTCTAATTCTTTGGTAAAGATCATCTGGAAGAGAATTGGTGGAACTGTCAAAACACAGGTTGTTTCCTGTCATTATGTAGAGCATTGTGGGCTTCCATCTCCTTCCTGCCTTTTGTTCCTGGGTTGATAACGTTGTCTTTAAATAAGTTCAAACAAAAATAGATGTAATAGAGCTGGAAATAGAAACGAGTATCCTTAAATGAATGTCTTTGCTGCCTGAGCACAATGTGCCAATAATAATAAAGCCAGGTGATCCCAGAGGGGAGTGAAGTGTTTACAGCCTGTGGGTCTAATCCTGTCACCTTTCCCTTGCAAGTGAATCTGCTGAACTCACCAGCAGCACTTCAAGGAAGTGACAGATGGATGACAGCAGCAGCCAAGCAGCAAGAGGGATTTCTTTTTAGCTAGAGTGTGCTGCTCCCAAAAATTCACAGCATTTTTAATAGGTATTGATCATTTGTTGAAGGTGAGTTGTACTCTATTACTCTACATCCCAGTGGCACCAGTGGCAGGAGTGTTGGATGTTGGACTTGAGAGATCCATCATAAAATCTGTCCTCACACTGTAACAGCACCCAAAGGTCATAGCAAGGGTTTATGCCCTGTCCTGGAACATCTGCAAGTGGGCAGGAGTCTGTCTCAGAGCATGGCATGGAAATCAAAAGGCAGAACAGAGGTAGAACAAACAAGGGTAAGGATGTAGGGCAAAGTGTGAAGGTAAATACCAACAAAAGCAAGAATTTATAAATCACTGGTATATGCCTCAAAAAGGGCCGTGCATTTTTTAAACATCTGTTAGTAAAGGAAATATTGCTTCTGTCCTATAGCTGCATTTCTGGCATCAGGATAAAGGTGCATCTCAAAGCTGGGTGAATCGCTGGGAGGTTTTTTTCAAGGGTATAGTATATACCCTTGTATATAAAAGTATATAAAAGTATATGAAAGACAAAGCCTTTATCCTTGGGGAGCTTCTGGTAGGCATTGGTCTGTGAGAAGAAGCACCAGTAGAGATTAAAAGCTCCTAAAAGGAAAATAAGGAGAGTCAAAAAGTGAGATTGAGTTTTGAGAGGTCTTAAAAGTGAGTATTAAATAAGTGAATGAAAAAGAAAGTCTTAATGCTGCATTTTTACTGATCTGATGGGTAGGAATGTGAGCTTTGTAAAGCTCAGAGTCTGCAGTAGGTAGAAGACAAGAGTCAAGCAGCAGAAAGGGAAAAAATGGGAGTTGACTTATGCTGGTAAAGGCATTTTTGCCTCCCCAAGCAAAATAGGCCACTTCCAGAAACCAGAGTGCCACTGTGTGTGGCACAGCATCTGATGGACATGACTGAGGCTCTCCCTTATCCGTGTTGTGACTTTACTCAACTGCTGTGTTTCATGAGAGAGAGAACATCATGGACATTAGAAGTAAATGTGTCTGCAGTTCAAAACTGCCTTTGTCTTGTTTTCAAACAGTTACAGAATTTCTTCTCCAAGGATGGAACTTGCTGGAGAGTTTTTAGATGATGAAAAAACAACTCCCCTGAGGAAGATTCATGAAAGCTGAAGAAGGCAAGTCACTGTTGTACAGACTGTTTTATGTGACTGTAGGATATTTTAGAGATGGAGGAGGTAAAACAAATCAAAGAAAAAAGTAACTCAAAAGCCCCAAACACCAGTCTCCCCAAATCTGGATTTTATTGCGCTGCACTCAAAAGATACAATTTCTAATTTAGAGATTCCAGGGTTCAAGGCTGCAGTAGTTAGTAAAGCCCTGAAATTGTGATTGTTTGAGGAGCCCGTATGATGAAAAAACATTATGTGGTTGCAGAGGGACCACTATATCTATTTCTAGAGTTATCTGTTACATATTTGTTTACGATTCTCTTGTTTGTGGCTCCTCCCTGCTCAAAAGAAAGCTGTGGAGAAGCTTCTGATTTAATAGGAGTCTGATTTAATAGGGCCTCCTGGGTTCTGTAGAAGGGCTATAAAATCTTTGTAGGATTTGGTGAAGTCAGACAGAATGAATGTAGCATTAAAAAAATCAAGGGACCTGTAGATAAGATCAATTGATGCTTCCCTTCAATTATTTCCCTTTTAGCCCAGTGAAGAGGAGAAAACATGATGACAACTCTGGCTTACTGTTATCTGAGTGCTGGGAAAAATTTTGAGTTGGTAAAAAGCTTGCAAGACTTTGTTTTAGATCTGGCTGAGAAAATTGTCCATGGAGTGCAACCATCTCCAGCATCCAGAAGATCTCTCTGATATGACAGGCATTCAGCAGGCTCCTTAAATCAGGGTCTAGGAACTTCTGAGTATCCTGAAACCTGTCCCACAATAAAGGGGGGACATAATTCTTAAATTTAATATAGATCATTTAGACTAAAAAAGCAAATAACATAAACTATTATAAGGATTTATGATTTATTTATCCCTGTTATTTTAATCTTAGAGGTCAAGAAAATGCAAGCACTAGGATTTTTTGTAGGAACAGCATTGAAATTCGAACTCTTCATTTACCCGTTGTGGAAACTAAGTGTGTGCATGAAGGGAGTGAGTCAAACCTAAGACATGCTGCCATCTGATTATAACCCAATGGGTGGGAGGGACTAAGTCCTTGGGCTTTGAACTAGTTAGATATAAATACAGAGCTCACTGGCAAAGGTCTGCTCAGAGGGACAGGAGGCCCAGACAGAAGGGGAAGTACTCCCAGTATCCCAAACAGCAGACACTCCAATATAATTAATAAGCCCAGAGTCTTCTGGGGAGTGCTTGGACTAAAGGATACCAGAGTGATACAGGCTTCTAGGGGAGGAAATATTTCTCTTTTAAGAGGAAAAATGAAAAAGACTCTGTGCCAGAATTAGGAGATGAAGATCCTTATAGCCAATAGAGATTTATCCTGTTTAAACATACTGTAACAGGGCCATAAAAGGCATATGTGCAGTACATCTGTAATCAAAGCAAAATGAAACAGGGCAGAAGGGAAGTTTTGAGAACACATTTAATCAAATAGTTAAATTTATTTTTCTGGAGACTGAAGCTTGCTCAAAAAGAACAAGAACCATGGCAAATAATTTGGGAATGAGGGGGAGGATTGACTACTAACTAGCCAATAATATGAATTTGTAAATGTATTGAAAGTATGAAGCTTCTTATGGAGAATCAGCCTATGTAGAGAATCAGCCTAAGAGAGCAATGAGGGAAAATCAGCATTGTGCTAAATCAACCCAATACATGTTTGTGCAATGGCCAATTTAATTATTAAACCTGACTTAGGTGCAGAAAAAGAGATCTGAAACACGGTCAAGACAATCTTTCAAGTAACAATATGAGAGCCATTTGATTTATTTTATATATGACAAGAAGATTTTGGCTTAGGCATTTTGGTATGTTCTGTTATGGCACTGTTGTGTTCTTGTACAGATGAAATGATTGCTGGATATATTAGCCATCTGTTCTCAGTCTTCCATAACTTTTTGTTGGAGAAGGCAGGGATAATTTTTATTAGTTCTGCGTAAGCACTGAGATTGGTTCAGGTCCCATGGCAATGGAATTGATGTCAGGAGAGTTACCCACAGTCAAATTTGTAATTGAGCAGTGCCTTTTTATATGATTAGGTATTTATTCTTTGCAGAGAGTTTTAAAATTGTTCAAATAAGGCCCTTGGCCTCTGCTCAAAGGTGAACTTTTTGGAAAGTTTGAGTGAAAACATTTCATCCATTTGTGAATATGAGGAGAGTGGAAAACTATTTTTCCCCTCCATAAAGACTTTTTGCTGTCTTTTTTTGAACAGCTCTGCAGGATGAGTAGCTGAGGCCTGTAGGCTAAAATTTGGCATTGAAATAGCCATTACTATGAAGTGCCTTAGTTTTGGCTTTGATTTGACTGAGTTGTGAGCCTCAGAAAACAATGTTCTCAGCATGCACTCCAGGGTGTTGTTTCTTCCTTCAAAGCTGCTGAAACGTGCAGCAGAGAGGATTTACTGTGAGCAACTGAGGAGCTCTGCAGCACAAGAGTAGATTTTTGTAGATATTGCTCTGAAGCTGCAGGGTCAAGTGAGCATAGAACAGGAACAAGAGACCTCTCAAAGCACTTATGGTTTATGAAAAGTTTCTGGGTGTTTTGTGGTCCGTGGAACTGAAAGTCGAGTTCTAGGACCTGCAGCCTCTGCTCCTGCAGGTCATTTCCAAGGAGCCCAGAGAGTGAGCAGGGACGAGGTCTGGGTGAGTGGGGATAGGGCTAAGCCCAGCCTCTGAGGCACACAGGCACGGCTTGCACTCCTCTGGAGGCAGAGGCTCAGGGGTACAATACTGCTGTTCCTCCCCACCACACAGCAGGGGTGCACTTTCCCAGCCATGTGCCCCTGGTTTTACACGCAGCATTGCTTTGAAGGCTTTCCCAACGGGAGTCCAGGGACTCGCTGTTCCTGAAGGAGATATGCCCCCCAGATCTGAGATTATGTCTCTTTGGACAGCACAGCCTGTGAAACAGTGCATGCTTATCTAATTGCAATCACATGTGAAATCAGAGGGTCAGGGATGGCTGGATGTGCTTCCTTAACTACATAATTTTTTGACTTAGCATAGTTAATTATGCAGCCTTATGAAACATTAATTTAGTTTTATGTATGGGAGCTTTGATGCATTTCCTCTGCTGTTTTACAATGAAGCTGGTTAATATTTGCAATTACTTGAAGGCTTCTGTTTAGCTCTGGTGTCCAGGAAGACAGATTATGATGGACTTGTGTGTCTGGTTCTTTACTGAGCTGCAACTGCATTATCACATCTTTCAGAGTGAAGGGGGAGCAGAGTTTTCCCTTTTGCACAGGAGTGAGGCTTGCAAAGGTTGCAGACAGTCAAAAAGCAGACATACGATGTGTCATGTAGCATTTTGTTCACTTTGATTAGTTAGTAGTTTGTAATTGAAATTCAATGTTTGAATCTAACAACTTTTCTGACTGGCTGATGTCTAATCATAGTGTTTCTCAGTCATTTAAAGAATATATATAACCAAGTTTATTAATCTCAGATGAGGCAGATGGAAGACCTGGCTCACCTCTGCTCCCTTCCACATCAGCTTGCAGCACGTGCAGAGTATTGCCCGTGCTGATGGAAATGTGAGATATGTGCCTGTGAGGTGCTTTGTGCCATAAAGGACCTTCAGGAGATTGCAGTGCACTGAATATTAAGCAGCTCTAAAGCAGCCCATGACAAACTAACTGTGTAATGGAGTGGGAAGCTGGAACTTGGGTGTGGACAATGTAAAGGAACACTCCCAGGTGAAGCTCCTGTAGGGTCTGTGGTGGAGAGCTCTCTGCTGCCAAGCTACATGTCAGAGTGGGCTGTCAAAGAAACACAATATAAAACTGATTTGTGTTTGGATTTCTATAGTGTCTGTGTTATCTAGCTTTTGTGGTTCACCTGCATATGATTTTTTTTTTTTTTAGTTTCACTGTCCAGAACTGTAGGCCACAGCACCTGTTAGTTATCAAATTGAGAGCATGTGCCATAAACAGAAAGCAAGAACTAAATATGGCTTAAAGAAACCAGATGAATAACAATTAATGAGATAGTCTTAATAGAAACAGTGTTTATTTTCTTTTGTAGGCACTCACTTCAAAGGCATCATCCATTGCACGGGTGTCTCTTTGGACAGGCTTTATTCTATATGATGGATTCTTGTATCTCCTATGGAATGAACAGAGTGTCTCATAGACTTTTCTTTTCCAATTAACAGTTAGGCATGCCCTTAAGGTGGCATTGCTTTGGAGAAAAAGGTAAAACTACAAAGATGTTGACTACAAAGGCATGGTTACTAGGAAGTGTCTTGCATAACCAACACACAACCAGTTCTGGCTCCTGGCCTGCTCAAGCACCAAGGAGTGGAAATGGCTAGAGCTGGCGCTGCCATTGAAAGGACCTTCTTGAAACTATGGTTTAACTTAAAAAAGAGACAGTGGTGTGGGTTTTTTCCCATCTCCCAGGGAACATCCTTGCCCAGTGAAGGTGAGCTGCATGCACACCTCAGATACATGGCTTTGTCCTTTTAGGCTGTGTGATTTCTTTCTCTCCTGGAGAAGCTATCAGGGATCATTCTTACATCACCTTGTTGCTCTGTCCTTTTCCTTTGCTCTCCCAAATATTTTCCATATTCGGGTATCTCTGACTTGTGTTTCCTCCTCTCCTCCTGTCAGGCCCTGAGCAGGGGCAGTCAGACGAGCTGTTCTTTATTTCCAGCTGCTTTATAGATCTTGTGCTTTGTCTTCCCATGCAGGCGTCTGTGTGCCAGCTGTAGCAACAGCTGAAACCCAGGGAAAATCATCACTCTGCCACTACCTTATTTCTCTGCAGACAGTTGGCCAGTTCTTGTTGGGCTGTAAGTGGTCAATGATCTGCAGAATGAGAGCTTTCCAGACCTCAAAGTATTTTCTTATATAACATTTCACTGTGAGAAGTGTAAAGTTGCATTCACAAGTGGATTTGTGCTTCTCTCTGGTTGCGAGTGGGAGGGAATATGTGCTCAGATGTATTAGAGAAACAATTCTGCTTTGGTAAAAAGGGCAGGCACAGGGCTTGATTATGGCAGGAATGTAGTTATTGCATGTGAACATGATTTGGAAAAAACCAAATGTTTAACACGGTATTGACCGCATGGTTCATTGATGTAGATCAGTTTTGTGATTAAAGTCTGCTAAAAGAACAAACCAGCAGTTCTACCAAACTGAGTTGTAGACTCTTCCTCATTTTCAGGCTTCCTTCTGTCCTTGAAATCTTTACAGAACATCTTTTAGATTAATCAGAGCCTGGTTGGTCTTCCTGTGCATGTTTATTCCTGTGCATTCAGACTCTGTCTCGTGGTCTCAAATAAGTGGTTATACACTATATAATGGACTTTAAATGTGATTAAGTGTTACATATGCCTTTTCTCTTTTCCAGTATTAAAGAATCAGTTTTTGCATATATAAGGCAGATTTTAGGGGCCTTGAAATATCCTTTTCCCAAGGCTGACAGTTATCAATAGAATGTGTGATTACTGCCCCTTCTGTAACCTTTCACTGTGACATGATTTGACTCAGTGATCTTAGAGATTGTTTCTAATCTAAACAATTCAATGCTTCTAAAGTCTGGGCACTGTATCTCCCTAAAAATAATCTGTGAAGAAAATCTAACTCTGTGCGACTAGTGGCAAATCCTGTGAATAAAAATGGTAGCTTTCTGCTGCTTGCTAAACTGTGTCATCTGCTGCTCCTTCCTAATGGAGGTTTTCTCTGTCACTTGTCAGTGGCCAAGAGGATTCAGAACATCATTTCTGAGAGAGCTTGTGCTCTGCCTAGAATGGAAAATTCTGAGCTTGTCTATCCATAAAGTGTTCTGTACGGATCCAGTCCGAAACATGTGATTCAAGAGAAGCTAAATTGAATCAAATATAGGAGCTCCTTCCCACTGTATTAACTCACTGCCATTTTCTTTTTAGTAAAGAAACAGAGTAAGTGCCATTGCTTTGTGACTGCCACCCAAAGTGATGGTAGTGCACATACTGTGGCACCAGGACATCATCTCACAAAAAAATCTTTTCTTTCAGAGTAATTTTTTGGCTTTGGAGTTGTTTTTCTTGTGGCTGGATATGTATTTGCATATGCTGGTGTGCTAGTCCTGTTCAATGGCAATTTGCTCTGCAGGTACTCACACACCTGCTGGGCTGGCCACGAGGGGTTTGATGCATACTCTGCTTTCTGCACATTAAAATTACAATGTGGAAGAGCAGTTGGCAAAATCTAAAGCATTCAGAATGCTCTTTGCAGTTTTACAGGAGAAGCCACAGGACTCTGGGAAATCTACACTTCAATTTGTAGGTGCAGTACATTTGAGTCAGATTATTGATGTCTGTTTATTCCCGACCACTTCACGATGACACGTGTAAACTAAAAGCACAGCCTGGCAAGTGACCAGATCAGGGCACCTGTGACCACGCAGCTCAGTCTTGGTTTCGTAGCTGAAAATAATGTTCCTGGCTTCCGTACGGTTTCTCGTGTTAAGAGGTAGAAGTGCTGACAGCCCCCGAGCCTGCGATGCTCCTCAGTTACTAACACTGGTGGAAATAAAACCAGGAACATGCTGGAGGTTAGTGTGGGGCTTTGGGAAGACTGAGCTCTGTTTCAGTTCTTGAACTTTCGTTGCCTTGCACTGGAATTTGTGCACTTGAATCATCCCTATTTTAAGTCCCAAAAAGCAGGTACTTAAAGACAGCTCAGGAGGCAACGAAGTTAGTGGGGTTTTTAGGGTGTCTTGAGATCGTCGTGTCAGCACGCCGGTGCCTACAGCTAGAGCATCCACAGAGGGGCTCCTGGGGGCTTCTTTGTGAGCGATATAGAATAAAAGTGAGGACAGTGTCGGCGATTGCCGGGCAGAGCTTACTAAAACCTTTAATTTCCTTACTTCCCAACTGGCAGAAGTAAGTTTTTAAAGTTAAGCATAGCTTAAAATGCCTTCCTTACGGCAGTCCGGACACCTGACCCGCTGTCCTCCCTGCTTCCCTCCGCCCTGCCCCGGCACCGGCAGAGAAGAGAGGGGAGGGAAGGGAAGGAGGGGAAGAGAAGGGAGAGGAGGAGGAGTCGCTTCCCTGGCAGCCGGGCAGGACGCGCCCGCCGCCCGCGGTGCGGAGCGGGGATTGCCGGGGCAGCACAGCCGCTCCGAGCGGGGCCATCAACAGGAAACCCTGCGCGGGCCGGGCCGAGGCGGCGCCAGGCGCGGCCGCCNAACTGCTGTGGAGAGCGAAAATGGTAACCGGCCGTCCCGTCCCGTTCCCTGTCCTGCCGCGGGTCCCGCTGCTCGGCGATGCTCAGAGCCAGCGGTGCCGTGCCCGGTGCCGGCGATGCTGTGCCCGGTGCCAGGGGTGTCGTGTCCGATGCCGGCGATGCCGTGCCCGGCCATGCTGTGCCTGGTACCGGGATATGCTGTGCCCCCCCCTCCCGGCTCTAAAGCTGCTTGGTTTTTTTTCTTGTTCTTGAAATAATAGGTTTTTGGGAGAGCAAATCACAAGCGCTTCAGATCCCTCCTTCTCAAGATAATGAAAATGCCGCTGTGTTTTAAATGCTCTGTAGCTTCAAAGGTTCAAGGCTGTCTGCCGAAGTAATTCAGCAGTTTTAAAAGTGCGAATCCTTCCCCAAATGAAAGGCCAAAGAGATTAATTGCTGTAGAAAAGGGGGGAGGAAAGAGACGACTGCTAATCAAAACCAAACTCTTTCCTTAGAAGACTTTATGCAACTATTTAAAATATGTGCTAGTCTGGGAAAAACAGTTAAATGGAAAGTCAGGGTACCTCGATACCACAGGAAAGGACAGCTTGCCAAGAATATCTCCAGTGTTCCCTCAACCTAAGGGTATCCTGGATTGCTTTGATTGTTGTGTTTACTTTGTGCTGCCCATCTCTGCTCTGCCTGGAGCAGCAGAGCACCTGGGACTGATTGTGGTCAGCAGAAGGGGGAAAACGTTCCTTTTCATCTTATTTTTCTTTCTCCTTTTCCTGGCAGACCACATTTCAGGATGGGGGTGAAGAGGTAGAAGACGGAGCTGTCTACAATGTCACCCTTAAAAAAGTGCAGATTCAGCAGGCTGCCAACAAAGGAGCAAGGTGGCTGGGGGTAAGTGAGGCTAGCACGGAGGTGTTGGGGGCGGCTGCTCATGGACTTCGGAGCCATCTCCAGGGAGCTGAATTCCACAGAAATTGTTACAATATTAACTTCTAGCATTGACTGCTCTCATTATTAAAAAAACCAACCAAACAAACAAACAAAAAACAACAAACCAAACATTGAACTAGTCTGTCTGGGTCATCTGAAATAACACTCTCCTTGTGTTGACTCTTCTTCTTTTCTTGGCCTGTAAAAACAATTTGACCAGCTGTGGCCCTGTATCAGGTGATTCTTGGTGCAGAAATAAGGATCTTAGTTTATGGCCCGAGAAGCTGAACATTTAACAGTTATTTCAGACTGGACTATGGCTCGTTTCTGCTGTTAGGAACCTATCTCAGGTCTCCAAACAAATAGTTAGGTTATTTTGACTGGTGAAGGTCCCTCAAAGTCAGCAGAACTTCCTCTGAACTTAAGGGAATATTGGTTTGGGTCTTATTTCTGTATTGCTTTCTTGGCCAGATGAGAAATTAATTGCATTTCTGCAAGAATTACAGCTCTGTACTGTTTTTCAAAGCACAGAGGCTTTAAAAGTAAGTAAAATGAGTTTAAGTGCACACAGTTGATTTGACATGCTGCTGAGTGCCTTCACCTTTATCAGGCCAAGTCCCCAGCTGATAAAAAATGTCCTCACTTCATTGGAATCAGCGCAGCTGTGGCAGCTGGGGCCAGGTCTGCAGGAGATGCCTGTAACTTTCATAGTATTTTGTTATGTTTATTTTTTTTCCTTTGGGATCAAAGGCAGTAATATAAGAAGTTGGCTTGATGTAGTATCCATGTTCGTATCTTAAAGGCTTTTAAAACTGCCCTGAGATTTATATCCAGTCATTTTCTTGTGAAGCTCCTGTGACACGAAGCAATACAGCAGAGCTGAAAGCGGCGTCAGGAGAAATAAGCGAATTGTGTCCTGCATACAGATAGTGCTTAGAGTCTCCTCTTCCCGTGTTTCCAAGAAGTACACAGAGTACTAATCAGAACAGATAATTTCAAATCTGCTTCCTTTGAGTGGCAGACTTCCCATTTCTGCCTCCTGTTTTTACCAGGAAAAATACTACCAAGTATATTTGAGCTCCTGCAACTTTCCCAGCTGGTTTTGTGTAAGAGGTGAAGATCATTTTGAGTGTGTCTGTGGCCCATAAACATAGTTTAGAGAAGTAGAATTTTTTTGGTGCTTGAGCTGTGTTGTTCCTTGTAATAGAAAGAGTTTGTCAGGCCTTGGTCCTGTTCTCAGAGGAAGGGAGCTTGTATATTCCTGTGGTCATCCCCACAGCTGATGCTGCCCATCCCAATAGGAGGACCAGGGACTGCAAGGTCAGGGCAGTGACTGTCAGGTTCCTGTGGCTGTTGTTGGTTTATTCAGGTCAGAATGTTTGTGGGGAAGGAGACAATGTGTCAGAAATCCACACCTGTTCTGGGCATAAATCTGAGACTTCAGCTTCCAGTCTGGCCTCTTTCATGAGCAAAAAACCCCAAATCTTAGGTATATTATTTAAAAATATTTTGGAACATATGGGCTGTTTGTTTCCCTTAAGCTCTTCATAACATAAAGTATTTTAAGCTCTTCTTGTGATCTTGTTTTATTAATGGCTTTTTTTGTGGTCCTGAAATCAATAAATAGCCTCTAACTCAGAGCATTATTTATGAAGAGCCATCCCTGCCCCCAGCAGTTTGGCTTTGAAGAGCCAAATTGTCTCTTTCAGAACTGTCATCAGGTGACTTTTTTTTTTTTTTAAATCTGGAGTTTATAAGGGTTTATGATTTTTTCCTATGCTTTGAAACTCATTAGCACTAAATTAACAAGGTGTTGGATTTAGCAGTGTTGGTCTTAATTTTTTTGATGGTGCTCTAAGTCAGGGTTCAGCTGAAGATTCAAGGTCAACAACCTATTTGTATATCAGCAAGTATTGAGCCTTCACAGTAGCAAACACAGTAACTCACTTATTGATCATATGCATGCCTGGATTTACTTTTTAAAAAACTTTTTCTCAGTGTCAATTTGTGTCCTGTAAAAGTCCACTTAGCAATATGACCCCTCCTGAAGCACTGAGCTTCTTGTGGCAGGTCAAGTCTAATAAACCTTCCTTAAAATTCTCCATCCTAAGAACCCATCCAGGGTCACTGAATGGTTGGCCCTGTAATGAGAGAATGGATTGTTTAAAGGCCAATCATAAGATTCCAGCTAAAGCACCATAAACACTTGCCTACAGAAATACAGAAATGTCTTGTGTGTCAAACTTCTACAACTAACAAAAGTAAAAGAGAAACAGGCTGTGACTTAAGCAGGCACCAGCAGTTCCAGAACTTTCAGAAGTGTGAAGCTTTTGGATAATCACTGAATTTTTTAGCTTTAAATTTAATATTAGACATCAAAGGATGCCAATAATAGCCACTGCTGTTGTCACCACATACTTAGTCACTAAATATTTGGTGAAACTTAAGACTTTAAGCACTAGAGTATTAGGGAATATTAAAAGCTCTAGTGGGAGCTCCGTATTGTGAGAGATGCTGCACAAAAGCACTGTTTTGACTTAAAAGAATGTGCAGATGTGACATTTAAAGAGGATTGTCTGTACATACGTTTTAGCTGATGATTAGTATCACAGCTTCAAAAGTCAAGTGTACTTTCTAGAAATATTGAGAGAGAATCCCTCCCAAACACAATTGATTCAACCAGAGAAAGCACGAACGCGGTTGTTTTGAAAACAAAGTGAGTTTTGGTGTCTCCAGGATCCTGGAGAGAGAGGAGCAAGCTACAAAAGCCATGGAAGCTGAGGTACATGGCCTGACATGTTTGTGAGAGAAAAGGATGGAGAAGTAGAGATTTGTACGTACGGATGGCACACACTCAGAAGAGGGGAAGAGGAGGATTTGGGGTGGACAATCATCAGTTTGAATGGAATTATGTCAGGCTAGAGAAAAAGGCGTATTGGTAACTGGAAGGGAAGGTTTGGGAGCACAGCAAGGAATTTGAATGATGTGGTTAGAAAGAGAATATTGTGTTTTAAAACTGTATTTTCAGAAAGAACCTGAAAAATTCAGCTTCCCTCTGAGGATGTGAATGCAGCCCATAGGGAGGCTGGATGTCAGAGTGGATGGTGCTATTGTCCGTGAAGAAAAGGCACCAAGGCATAAGAGACAAATGTTCGGGGGGTGCTTTGGTCTTGAACTGGCAGCCAGGTCCCCGTGCAATGACACAGAGGCGAGCTGAGTCATACTGTAGCCAGAAGTAGGTAAGGACAGCCAAACAGTGGATGTAAGAGTAGATCAGCCGCTAAATACTTGAATTTCTGTGGGCAGGAGCAATGTGCTGACAGTGCGAACGGCGTGGGGAGGTGAACTCCAGCCGGTGATCTGCGGGAAACAGTGAACAGCTGAAGAGAAGGGAAAAGCAGTGGGTCGAGAAGTACGTGGAGAGATGAGGGGAGAGTGGTGCAGGAAGAAAAGAGGCATGGGTGTTGTGCGGGGTGGGCAAGATTACTAAAAGAAAAGCAAACGAGGTTTTGAAATGCTGTGAAGTGACTATTGTGGAGCCCCGTGTTAAGCAGCTGGAGTGCTTTATCTCCTCCTTGCAGGAGTTAGGGAGGGGTGGGCCACCGCTGTCCAGCCCGGGGAGAGGAGGGAACGGGAGGGACTCCTGAGTACCTGCAAATGTCTTTCCTGTCAGAGTCCTTCATCTGGGAAGGAGTGAGGAAGAGACCTACAGTGTGTGAGTATTTAGTGGGGCAGGTCACAGGACATGCAGCCAGGAACTGGAGTTCTCCAAGCCTCAGTGCTGATTCTCCACGCCTGAAATGATGGCTGAGCTTTCAGAGTCCATCCTCGCCATCAATTTCTTGCTTTACTGATGGATGACAAGGACTCCTCTTCCTCTGAGTCTTAAATATCCAGATAATAGATAAATAGCCTGCTCACTTATGGCCAGGCTGCCTGGCTTCATTAGGCATGGATTACACATCTAGAGGAGATTTTAGAAACTTGGTTTTTACTTTTTGCTTTCTCTTTTTGGCTACAGCTGAACTTATGGCTCTGGGGTTTGTTCAGGCAGAGATGGATGCAAAATATAGCTTGTCTTAAAGTATCTTTAATATTATAATGCTGGATGTGTAGAAGAACATGTTCTTCCAAAAATGTCAATGAACTGCTGTTAGAAGGGTTCTTTTTAGTACCTTAAAATGCTAAAAGAGGGAAAATCTATCACTTAATATTTGTGTGTATTCTTAGTGCTACTATTATTTGATAATTACCTTTTCTGGGAATTTTGTGGTGTTTTAGAAAGACATTTTTAATTTTTTAACATTTTATTTCTTTTTATTTTTTTATTCAGTGCGAGTGATTGCCTTGCAGTGAAAACTGCATGTGACCACAAGTTTGGCTTCTAAACACATCCTCAGTCACATACATTGGCAGGAAGTTTGTGCTGGAGAGTTCAGACAGAAAAACATTGCAAAAACTTGTGGCTAACTAATCTGTATCCCAGTTGGGACCTGGGACACAACCATCTCTCTGGGTTGATCAATATGTCAGAAAAGAAGCTTTAGTCTGGATTTCTTTCTTTCCAGTACAGACCTCCTAACTATGGGTTGAGATTTAAGTGGTGCCTGGAATCATCAACATTTAGGAAGAAGTATAACCTCACATTTTCTCTGAGCCTGCTCCTGCCCTCCCACATGCCCTTCTGAGCCAGCTCTGTGATTTCTTTTTCATCTTACCCTTAGATCCCAGATGTTCTGGTTGAGTGCAGTTTCCTGTGGAAGCAGCAGGCAAGGGCTTGGCTGATCATTGTCCTTGCTGCAGCTTGCTGTTTTGTCTCTTGATTTAGGGCATGTGTTGGTTGCTTTTGGCTAAAGCAGACTCCCTCTGCTAAATCAGGTTCCCTCAGCCTGTCCTGACTGCCCAGACCAAGGCCAGGGTGTAGTTCTGGCTGTATATTTGGCAGAAGCAGCAAAGCAGCTCCCAAGGAGCTGACAGGCTTCCTACAGAAACTGAGCTGTGTTACTGTCCGCTCCAAAGTCTCCGGGGAGCTGTCTTGGAGAAGGAAGAAGGATGGGGTGTGCTCACATTGGTTTTGCTTGGGGGAAGATGCCTGTTGGGTGCTGGAGACCCACAAAGTAGCGTATTCTGAGGGAACTGAATGATTTTACCTATAGACAGGTACTCAGTTATCCAAAAGAAAGCTTTGGCATCCCACTCAGCTTGTGCTTTGGTTTGGAGTAGGCTCTTTCCTCCTGTCCTTCCTTTAGTTGTGGGCATAATAGTACCATGGTACCATTCATAGCCCTTATTAATGACTTCTTATGGAATATTTTTCTCCTCACTTCCTGGTTTAGGTTCCAGGGCTATCCTCAGTAGCAGTCTTGGATACAGTCATCAGCTGGTTAATAGAGGCTGTGTGTGCAATAGGCACTCAAAATGGAAACTGAGCCTATTAAGAGTTCTAAAAAGGAAGCCTGAAAGATTACTGTCCATTACTTTGCCAGTTCCAAATCCGAAATACATAATTAGAAGGGTGACTGGCTTTGTAGCACAGTGTTATGCTCTCAGTTGAGTGTAAAACCTCCCACTCTAAGCTGCCAAAGCGTGACAGTGCTTTAATCCTGTGATGTTACGAAGGCTGAGTTAGGGCTGGGATACCCTGGCACAGCCATGAGGAACTGGGGAGAGACAGGGGCAGCCTCCCTTGCTGGGGCACCTCTTGCTAATGATTCTCATATTAAGTGGAATAACAAGGGTTAAGGGAGCCTCTTGAGTAAAGCTGCTGGAGACTGTTCTGTTGCTGTGCTTGTTTTGTGTATCTGCATTTTGGATATCTCCCAGCTAGCCTGCTCATGGACAGAACTTGCCCTTGGCATTTACCTGTGACATGCAGGATTAGAATGTGCTGTAATTGCTTTCCCCTGGGAATTCCTCTGACAGCCAGGATGACTGTTTTTTTAAACTGTGCTACTTGGATGCTACAGGTTCTCCCTAAATTCCAGTACCTTAACTGTCTTGCTGCTGACATCACTGAGTGTTATCTTGCTTGCTTTTTTAAGAAGCTGTAAGTGAAAGGAATAAGCCCCAAATTTTACTTGCTCTGCAAAGGAACTGGCACTTTCTTTCTGAATGCTAGATGTAGGTCACTTGTTGGGTTAAGGAAGAGTTGGCAAGGAATGTGGCTATGTGTCATCGGAAAGCTTGTGAGATGCAGCACATGAACTGAGATGTTGTACAGAGAACAGCCCTGGAGAAACCATTAGTTTCACTGTTTGGGTTTTGATGCCTTCATTTAAGGAACAGGCTGAAGCATTTCAAGTATGTTAGTCACACTTGGATTTAAATTTAACCTTGGTAAAGCTAATTAAAAATATGTATGTAAATGCATGCTTTGAACTTGCATCTTCTACTACTGCTGTTTTTTAAATATATAATTTTCTTTAGCCAGCACTGTAAGGGGGCGCACCTGTGTGAAGAAGCCAGCACAAAGTAGTCAGATGATGGCTTAGCCCCTTGGAGAAAACAGGGTTATTTTGTGTAACAGGGGTAAAGAAATGCTAACTCGGTGTGGATCCTGCTCTTCCTTGCCTTTGTGTAGTCACTGTGTAGTGTCTTATAAAGCAGGGGCAAAAGGTGTGTGATGTCTTAGTGTTAATACCACATTAAGATAGTATCAGAGATTGTGAAAGATGATTCCTAAAAGGAATTGGAACCTCATTCCTGAAGGGTTGAGCAGCTCACCAGCAGTTGTCTCTGGGAAGGTGTCATGATTTGCTTCTGCAGTCTCCCAAAAGTGCTTTTGCCCTTGATTAACCCCAAAAAGGACTATGTTCAGTGGCTATACAAGCTCTTCAGAAGTGACTTGTAATTCTTCCTGGGTGGTACACTAGCATGTAGGGCTCAACTACAGAGTCTATGTTAAGTTTTTACACCTTATGAAATAAGAATTTTATTGATTATGAGGATGTGTGTTTCATTTTAATTTTTTTAATATTTAAATAAAGTTTTAAAGCCATAGTGAGGAATTCTATGTTTTGGATATGGAAATCCAGTTACTGTTTATGGAAATCCTTTTACCTTGGACCAAACTGAACTCATGCTAATGTCTGAATACTGTAGTTCAGTTAAGCATCATACCACCAACAGGTGACAATTTAGGGTCTGCAAGGAAAGCAGAAACATATCCAAGTGAAGTGATGATGGTCTTGCATTCTTACAGCACCTTTCACCCAAATAACTTTCAAAGCATGGCTGCAGGTTTTCTCCAGACTGACTATGTTGGGTGTTGTAATGTAACACAGCACAAAAGTAGGATTTGAGTGGGGATTAAAATTCAGCCTTAGTGCTGTGGCCTGGGTTTGGGAGATTCTCCTTTCATTGGGGAGGTGGAAAAGAGGTGGAGGGAAAAAGTGTTTCTGGGACAATGTGACTTCAAAAAGGCTGAGGTTTTGAGGCTGCTGAAGGGTTTGAACCATTAAAAAAAGTCGTGGGAGATGGATTAGCTGTCAGAGCTGCATGGTAATATTTATTTAGTGGCTTCACACTGTTACCACGTGGATATCTTCTTCACATGTGACACATGCAGCGAGGAGCAGCTGCTTAGCAAGGCACAGCAGCACATGGAAACAATTTAGGACCAGAAGTGAATTAATTAAAACCACCTGGGGAGAAGACCTGGACTTCTGAGAGTCCAGAGTTCTGTGGAAGCATTTGCCCCCCATGCAACAGCTAAATATTAAGTTACAGCAGGGAAGGGGGGAGTGAAGTGAAGCTTAGAAAATACTGTTAGGGAGATGACAGTAACTCCTCATTCCTTACTGGTGCTTGTTCCCTCATCTCAAAGGCAGGAGAACTAGAAAGGGGATCCACAGGTGGAAAGGGGTTTGGAGACACCAAAAAGGTGAGGACTGTTATATTTGTGTCTTGGTGCAGCTGGGGTTGATGTGCAAGTTTTAACAATAAATCCTCACAGGACTGAGGCTCCATTCTGGCATTGAATAGAAGGATATAGGAAAAGCCTTCAAAACAGTGAGTGGAGAAGGGACATGTTATCTCTAGGGTGGTTTTGAAAGCAAAGGGGGAAGAAATTAGTGATTTTACATTGTGTGTAATTAACCCAAAGGGACTTGCTGCTGGCAGAAGTAATCAAGTCCAACCAAGTCCAGAAGGATTCAGAAAGGATTGAACATTTATATAAATAATGAGAACAAATGCATGAGATTCAAAACATAAGACATTAATTTTTGTTATTTAGGGATAAAACAAACACATCCTGCAGCTGAGAAGAGTATTTTCCTTTAGACTTGTTATTCTGAATGTTATGCATATTATTTCTTCACCTTCCTCTATAGCATCTGGTTAGGGGAAGGAAAACCTCTAGTTTAGTTTAAAATTACAATTATTATGTGTGGCTGTTTATAAAGTTCTGGTTTCAAATTGTTTGCAGCAAATGTTTAATGAGGGAGAATAAGATTGAACACAGGTACTTATCAAAAGAATCATGAGGACTTTAATGCCCAGGAGGTGTCAGGGCCATTTTGCCACATGGTACAGGAGTTCGGTGGGGGCTGGTTTTCCAGCAGCCCTGCAACCTCCTCCTGGTAAAGGGGAACTCACAGGGTGTTTAGATCTTGCTCTTTTTTTATGTGTGTAAAGCAAAAGTTTGCATCTATGCAGTTTTAGACTCTGCAAAAGTAGGAACTGTGTGGGTTGCCCTTTGCTTTCCCCCATTCAGCTTCACAATAGATGCTTTAAAAATGAGGCGGCTTTAGCAGGGTACTCTAAATTTTTTTGTTTGCTTTTTGTTGTCACTTCCAAGCATTGTGCTGAAATATGTAATGTTCTACCTACTGTAACCCTTCAGAGGTCTTTTCTCAGGTCTATGTGCCACCATGGGACCTCTGAGGGTAGGACTTTCAGCAGACTTTTTTTCTGGCCTCTCACATTTATCTCCGTTTAGTTGCATAAGCCATCTGTTGCATATCAGAGCGTAGTTTGCCTTCAGCAGCTTTGGCAATCAAAATGAGATTTTGGCAGCTCCACCTCAGGTGTGAAGCTTTGTGCCACTTTGCATGGTGACATTCACTAACCTCTTGCTCTTCTGGGTTGCAGACTGAATGGAGTTCTGACTTTTTCCTCTGTGCCACCTCCATGGCTGTCCTGCACATGGCTGTGACAGCAGCCTCCAGTGCTGCCCCCAGGCCACAATGGCACTAAGGAGGTGTAGGCATTTTAGGTGCTTTTGTGGGGTAATCCTGTTATTATAGTGTATTTAATCTATTTTTTCTCTTATATTCTTCCCACCTTTTTTGGTTTGAAAGCAGTTTAAAGGATTATTTTCTTTTCCCCTCCCACCCCCTCACCTGCTTTGTACTGCCTTTCTCCCTACAGAGACTCAACCTTTCTTCCAGTCAGTTGCTGTTTCTTCCTTTCTGGGGAGCGCATGGGCTCTCTGTGCAAGTAAAACAACATGTTTTTATTACTAAGTGGCTTTTTCCATTGAAAGACTCAGAATGACTGAACAATATGGAATGACTGAATGCTTTGAGATAGCCCTTGGGCTTCAAAGTGGAGACTTGTGGTAGATCTCATTAGACTGCCAGATCCCAGTGGCTCTGGGTTAGTATCTACAAGTCCTAAAGCAGAAATAGACCATCACGTTAGAGCTAGCTAGGGTTTTATTCCTTCCTAAATATAGTTCATGCCCCACACAAGCTTGCATGTATGGAGTAAATGGAGTTTTTGTTTTGACTCGAACTGAGCGCAAAATGTCCTTCAGTTGTTTAGAGGATTCCTGTGGATAGAACTTGTCAGATGAGGTTCATAACATTTCAGAGGTGTGTTGGTATTGGGATGCAAACAAGTCAGTGCACTCATCTGGATTCGCTGTTGTCTTTGGTGCAAAATTAATTAATTAACTAAATGCTCCTGAGATGCATTTGAAACCTGGCTTTAATATTCCATGCAAATACAGCAAGATAATTATTATGAAGATATACCTCTGCTTTTGTTTGCTTGGTCTGTAGTAATCTCTGGCTGTACTTCTGATGCATTTTGTGTTTCTTAGAGTAGAAACCCTTTAGGGCAGGGCTGGTGTCTTTGGTTTGGAGATGGCAGCCCATTGTGCTGCTGTTGGAAATGCCCCATGAGTAACAACAACGTGTTTCACTTGGAAGGCAGATCTTAGGCCTTTGCATTCCTTCCATGGAGTGCTTTGGATTGATTCTGGCTGTGCTCCAGGCTCCTGGCTCTCTGGAGCAGAGAAAATGTGAATGAACTCTTGCACACTTACTTAAAGCATGAGGCTTGCATTCTTCCTGCAAAAACAGGCACTTTGTTCAGGAAAACATCAGGTGGTCAGGGAGAACAGGACAGGGAAGAGCAGAGGTATGCTATTAACTCCTGGTGGGTAGTTAAACAACAACCCCCTCAAGAAAGAAGAAAAGCTAATGTGGACAACTCCTGATTTATGTGGCATTTTTTTTCTTTTTTTTCCCCCCCTTACTTGCAAGCTATACTTACTTTGCATTCTGACTCAATACTTCCACATAATTATGTGTTTTGCTTTATGTCCATTGCCTAAGGATTTCAGTCCAAGTGCAAGGCAGCATTTTTAAACCAAAACACAAATATCTGCAGAGTGTTCAGGGCCAGCTCACACTGCCTGTGCTGGGGCAGGAGAGGAGGGTTCACCACTGGTGCTATAGTTAGGAGAATGCAGTAATTTGTGTAGGTGTGTGGTGGTTCAGTTCTCGCATGCCTCTGTTGGTCCTGTGAAATGTAGAATTTCTCATAGAGAAAGTACCTGTACAACTGAGACAAGGATGTAGCCATGGCTTGCAGACACGTGTGTGGCATTCACATTTTCTCTCTCTCAGGATCTTCCTGGAGAAGCACAGAGAGAAGGAGAGAAAACAATCCTTATCTCTGCTCCTGTGTTTTGCACATATAAAATGTGTTTAAAGATTGTTCCTAAAGTAATTACTTCATTGGATTCTGGTAGTGGTTGTTTGGATTCCTAAACCAATAGGATCCAGCTGTGTTCGGGACTCTCAACAGAGAGTCATGAGTTTTGTTAGTTAGTGATATAGTTAGTAAAAAAGTAAGTATGATATAGTAAGTATGTAGTACAGTATAATCTCTCTTTAAAATAGTATATTAATGTAATATAGTATAGTTTTAATAAAGCAAGTATTCAACATTCTGAAGCAATAGAGTCAGATACCAATCATCATTTTTCCCCTGCGCCGGGGATCATCCTTTTACTATACACATTTAGCCAAACACAGTCACTCCCTGGCTCTGTAGGGGGTGTGTGTGCAGGAGAGGAACACCAGGACATACCATACTTCATCCCTTGTGATGTCTAGATAATATGGTAAAAATGCAGTTTGGCCTGGACTAATGATTGAGTTAATATTTTTGGACTTTTTCAGCACGTAAATAAATATTCAAGCTGGTAACACTTAATATTAGGAAACATTAGCTTCCTATTACTGCTTTTCCTACTCAGACCCCACCCTGAAGAGGCCTCTTAGTTTCAAAACAAAGGGTAGTAAAAAGCACAGCCATGGAAATGAAATTTATAATGCAGTTTAGGTATGTTTCCATGCTATGGTCATAAAAGTGGTTACTGACTGCTAACCCATTTCTTCTTAAAAGCTTAGAAAAATTTGGCATTAGAGATTGCTCACAGTAATTATTATGAGACATGTAACAGCATTTCTTGGGTATTTGTTGTTCCACAAAAATACCATGTTCCAAGTTCAGTTTACTTTAAAATATGAATCAGTCTTCTGCTAAGTATTTTCTCCTCTGTCAGAAGGCATTTCATCTCCCCTCACCTACAGGTTTAATTTCCAGCTATTCACACTATTAGTAATTTATCACTCTTGCCTTGTTGTTTACGCTGAATACAATGGCAGTTTACACTGATTTCCTGACTCGGTATAAATTTAATTTCTGTGTACTGCTTGAGCAAGCTTTACAATGTGAAAGGAGAGCCAACAATACAATTAGGATGAATAAAAGCATTTTGGGTTATGTAATATGCATTTGTGCTACTATTATGCAACAGAATTATTACTTGTGGCATCCTTAAATCCATTTTGAATTTAGCACTGTTGCCTGCTGCCTCATACAAGACCTTCTTTGTTTCTACTGACTGAGCAGAAAGTGATGATGAGCTCCACAATTAATTTAAATTACATTTCTGGAAGCAGATAAAAAATAGTGTGACTTGTCACAGGACAAGTATTCTGTTGGTTGTCAAAAATCATGATACCAGAGATGAAATCTGTCTGACTGTGTTAGTGGTAATATCAATCATCCCCTCTTTTTGCTACGCTTGGTATTTATTAAAAAATGACAGCGTATTTCAACAGTTTTCATCAAAGAAACATGGCAAAGGGCTTTGCTGACCACTGTTGCACAAACAACATTTAAATAATAGCTTTCCTCTGGCATTTCTTAGGGTAGACATAGAGTTGTCATTTTTAACATCAAGGCAGCTTAGAAATATTTTATATAAATACTGACTTTGCTGTGCAGTGAGACTGAACCTCTCAGTATTTGTCAGATCGCAGGTGCACTGTACCTCTCCCTGTAATCTATAATCAGAATCCCACAAAGCTGTTTCAGACTCAGGTGAAATGCTTGAGTTGTCTGCCACATTTTACACTTGTTTTCTTTGCTCAGCACCTCTTCTCCCTTATGGTTCTCAGTAAAGGTTCCTGGGTGCTTTGGCACCTCCAGATTTCCAGGGCAGACTGGAAGCTGTGAGAGTGTGGGGAAGGAGGAAGAGGAGTTCAGATAAAGGCTGAGAGCAGAAGCAGTAATTACTCTTTCTGGGGCAAAGGGGAGCTGCCTCAGCTGCCTTTACCTCCTTAAGGACCTTCTGTAATCCATACCTGGAAAAGCTCTTAGTAGTTTTCACAATTAATCACTGCTTGCTTTACGCAAGTCCCAGAGACTTTGTGGAGCTCTTCTCTCAGGGAGACACTGTGTAACACTTCCTTTGGCTCCAGAAGTCAAAATATCTTAGAAATGAGCTGACTGTACTGCCAAAATGGGCACTAAAACCCATTTCCTTGCCTTCATCCTGATGCTCTGCTCACTTAGCTGTTTATTATTCTGAATATTTATTTACTGATTGGTTTGGAGATTGGACATTTTGGTGTTTCTGGCACTGAAGAGAGGAGGATACTGAGTTTTACAAATTATTTTCTTCTAATAGAGAGAGAAGGGCTTTGGGAAGATACTTAGTACAGTACACATTTATTTACTGGATTATAAGAGTGTTTGTAGTAAAGGTCATTTGATGACAGATGTTCCTCCAACAATGTAAGATGCACATGACTAAGAGTCTTACCTGACTTACTGGTTTCTTTTTCTTGCTTTTCAGTTTCAAATTAGGAACTTGCTACGCTTCAGTGTCCAATCAAAACCACCACAAGGAATATTTCATAATACAGGTTATGAAAATAATACATCCCTGGCATGCCTAAGAGGGAACAGGATTGTGGTGAACTGCAGATCTGTGAAATAATGACAAACAAAAAAGAAACATCAATAATCTGATGATTCAGGTTCAGTTAACTCAGTGATGACACCAAGTCAGAAGAGGGAAGAGGGTGAGAGGCTTTGTATAGGTTTGGGTAGAAGTCTTTCTAGCAAGAGAGGTGAGAGGCAGGACAAGAGGGAGCTTTTTGTAGGTAGGAAGTGACGAGAAGGTAAGTGCATAAATCATACAAGGTAGAGATGGAGATCTGGAGCTGTTCAGGTGATTTTTTTTTTCTTTAAAAACTTTGTATGCTGCACAGTGAACCTCCTGGGTGACTTGATTCTCAGTGAATATTATAGCTACGTTCCTTTGCTGCACAGATGCTTCTGAATGGGAAAATTCAGAGCAGGAATTTCTATGTTCCCATGGCTGCATAAGCTCCAACGTTTGTAAGACCTGCACAAAGCCATTTTAACCTAGACCTCTTTGAAGATTGAATTTAGTAATGAACTTGATAAAACTCCTTTAGATGCATGCAGGGAGAGGTGATTTGTGAATTAGGCTTCTTTACTTTTGCTTTGATTCATGTAGAGCTGGTCCCACAAAATTCACCGATATCCAAATGAGTCAAAATTTGCATTGCTTCAGAAGGTGTGAGAATGCACAGCTCAGCACCACGGAACTTATTTCTTGTTTCTTATTTTCCCCAGAGTGGCTTTAAGTAGCTGCAAGGTGTCTGAGTGAAAAGGTTCTAACTGAGCAGCAGCATTTGTGTAAGAGGCTTTTTTCCTTTTCTCTTTTTCCCCACTAAATCTGCTCCACGGCTTTTGTGACTGTTTGCCTGAGCTTCAGACAGATACCAGCCAGGCTGTGAGCTCAGAGGAGAAAACAAGAATGCCTTTTGTGTCGTGATCATGGAATTAATTGGTCCTGGAAATTCTGGGTCGCTGCCAAGAATGGGTATTTATGTGGCAAGAAAGGAAAGGAAAAGGGCGGAGCTTTGGAAATCCAGGAATCCCCCTCATTTTTGGAGTTTAGGAAAGAGTTCATAAACTTATTTTGGCTTCGGGGTTTGGTGCAGTCAGTATGCAGAGTTCTGGTTTTGCGTGGGTGTTTTGGTGTGGTTTTTGTTGTTGTTGTTTGTGTTTGGTTTGTGTTTGTTTGTTTGGTTTGGTTTTGTTTGGGTTTGTTGTTGTGTTTTTTTAACAGTATCCAAAACGAGGAAATTAGAGTTATTGAAGTGGAGAGAGTTCTGTGGAGAGCTCTGGCATAATTTTATTTCATTTCATTTCCAAGTGCACTGTAGGATAAAAGCATCTGCCTTTGTCTGCAGGACATCCACCGCTGGCCACCCAAGCCCTGCACTGCCAGCCACGCTTTCCTAGGCTGGAAATTCTGCTCCAAATTCACAGTTTTGCCCCATGCAGGCTGTTNTGCCAGCCACGCTTTCCTAGACTGGAAATTCTACTCCAAATTCGCAGTTTTGCCCCATGCAGTGTGTTTTCTGTGCTGGCAGCTGGGCACAGAGGGTTCTTAGGCTGGAAATTCTACTCCAAATTCGCAGTTTTGCCCCATGCAGGCTGTTTTGTGTGCTGGCAGCTGGGCACGGAGCAGTGCTGGGATCTGCAGGGCTCTGACTCTGCCGGGCCCACAGAGCTGAGGGCGGGAGGCGGCGGGGATGGGAAAGGCCCGGCCCAAAACCACTTGAAATACTTGTGACTCTGTTTGATAAGATTAGCCCCGGCACTGCTATGTGGCATTGTTTGGGCAAAATCGCCACTTCTCAGAGGGTTTTTTTGTTCAGCGGTCATGCGGTGGGGCTTGGAGTCGGTGCAGATGAATGTCAGCTGCTGTGGGTCTGTCTGTCCTGCAGCCACGGAGCGATCCCGCTTCCTCCACTCAGATAAAAACTCCATCGAGGTCTTTGTTGGAAGGAGACGCTTTGTTACAAAAGTTGTTAATGTCTTTGCAGTTGTTCTTTACCAAAATACTTGATTAAGACAGCTAAACAACTTCTGTTTCATCTGTCTTGCGGTTTTCTTTAGTGGTGTGTGTCTGCGTGTTAAATAAAGGATATTTGAGGTTTTTCTTCTCTTAGACTGACATTATGGATGCTTATATTTCTGGAGCTTTTCGAGTACCATAATTCAGCTTTTCAAATTCCATGATTTGATTTTTCCCCCCTTTTTTTTATTTCCCCCAAGGATGAGTGTTGATATTAAAGATACGTGTTGTAGAACCTGTGTGTAAGGAAGCAATGTGAAAAAAAATAAGGTTAAAATCACAAAAAGCATCTGATTTCTACTTTCAGAAGGTTAAAGCAGACTCATATTTAGACAAATAATGGGAATCTTGATTAGACTACTTTATTTTGAGTTAATGTACAAGTTACTGCACTTCAGGCACTTTTACTCCAGCATAGGGTGTCTGTCCAGTAAGAATAAAAACAGAGTGGAAAACTCTCCATCTGGAAAAGCTATAAGTTTCAAGGAAAGTGAAAAGCATTTAAGAATCTGTCAAAATTGGTAAAAATGCATTTAAAGTGCTAGTTAGATGCTCCTGAAAATAACTGCAGAATTTCTGATAAAACAAATCTGTAGTGGAGTGGTAATGTTTCAAATGACTGAGCCTGAAGAATATTTGCTACCTCCTTTTCTTATTGTTCATCCCAGTTTTAGTATTTTTTCCAGTCTGCATAATGAAAAATAATTAGGTTGACTTCATTCCACGATTCTCACTTCCAGAATCTCAACAGATAATATTTGCATTGGAAAAAACCTGTGCAGAGCAGTGGTTTTTTGGGTGAAAGCAATTCTTTCCAGTGACGTTTCTAAGACAATGACTGCAGTTCTGTGTGTCTGTTTGGGTACCAGCCTGGTTCTGTACTGACCAGACTTTTAACTTTCCTTTTTATCTTGAGTCTCTAATCCCTCTTGCTAGGCTGTAGCATTTATTTAGGCACTGGTGGTGTTTATAGTTAGTTTATATTCCCACTGGAGCTCAACAGGTAATGCTTGGAGGAAGCTTTTCAGCCTGGATGTGTTTTGGTGTGCACGGAGCTCTCCTGTTTCAGCAAGAACTGTGTACGTAGGTAATGTTTTGTGCTGTAGAGCTGTAAGATGATCACCTTAAAGACAGTGGGCCCCTCTGAAGGTACAGCATTGCCAAGGGTTAGTGAAGTTGTTGGAATTACACTACATCAGTACACACACCCTCAGAAAATAGGGATTTGCAAGGATATACCTCTGTTTAATCTTTCTACATTTGCATTTGAAAATTGCTATCTTGTAGGAAGCTACTTGCTTGTCACTTACACTTGCAGATTATCAAGGTTACAATCTGTTGCCTGAAAAATCAAAATGAGATTTGAAAATACATAAATCAGACTATAAAATGCCATATCTGTTTGTTTTAGAGGACCAAGAAAATGTTGCTGAAGCCCTGAAATGTTGAGGTCTCTCTTAGACCTCTGGACACGGTGCTGAAGGAGACAAAGAGGAGCTGGAGAGCTTTTTTTGTTCTTTGGGTGCACAAAACAGTGCAAAACTGGTGTCATTTGTTGGTACCACTAACTGTGGTCACCATGCACCCCTTCAGAAATTGCAGAGAGATTTAGGAGCGTTTTTTCATGGCAGTGAGCAGAGGGTTCCTCTGAGCAGAGAGCTCTAAAGCAAACATGAAAACTCCTTTGCCTTTGGGTAGCCTGGTTGTGTCAGTGAAGAGATGCCCTCCTGATTAAATCCAGACTGAGCAGTTTCCTGTTAGCATGAAACTCAGCCCACAAGTTCTTGTTCTCAAAGCCTGTTATTGAGCTTGTCTGCCAAGTCCCTTTTCCTTTTAAACTTACAGACCGAATTGCTAAAATAATACAAATACAAGCAATCCCAGAACTCTCACAATGATTTCTAACAGTCTGATATTTTGCTGACAGAGTTTTAGATTTTTCACAAACTGGGTTAGTTTTGTTTTGATTTGGTGGGATTTTTTTTGAGTTTTGTTTCTTTTTAACATTCTCCCAACATGATGTCTTGGGGAAGTTGTAGTGTTGCAATTAATGGAAAATTTTGTGCGTGTATCAATCTTGGAAGCAGATTCTGCCCTTGTTTTGAATATGCTCGCATGAGAGAATGAGAGGGTTTTATGTGCCCTGAGTAAATATGCCTGTAAACCATTACACTGTGAGTGGGGCAATCTGCTGGATCAGAAATTAACAGTTAAATACAGTGGTGCAAACTTTCTTCCCTGTCTGAAAATAGTTGTGTTGTGTAACTAGTTATTTTCAAAAGTGTAGCACAGTTGTAAGATGAAGAATTAGCAAGAAAATTGCAATTTTTTTTTAATGCAACCAAGTTTTGCTTAAGGAAAATTTGAATGTAAGAGAGTTACATAGTGGTAACAGCATATCCTGTTAATACTTTTTCTGTAATGATAGTGTCATATGTAAATCCAGATACACTTTTAGTTCATTTTTATAATTCATATATTTCCAGATGCAGCTTTAAGTCAGGTTATACACCTTTTAAAGATCCATGGAACAAAATGTGGCAAAATATTTCCCTGTCTAGTCTGTTTTGGTTTTTTTGGTTTTTTTTTAAATACAGACAGTTATGTTGTATTTTAATGTTGCAGCAAGGGTTTGTTGGATCTCATGAAGCTGGGAAATGAGATAGCAGAGCTTTGTAAATAATATTAGCGACAGAACTTTAGAATGATGTTAAAGACATCTATATTGTTTAAAACTGAAAAGGATGTCTATTAGAAACAATTCCAAAGCAGTGGAGGGTAGTGATGTAAATAGGAAGTGGGTGCGGTATCTCTTTAAATTATCTTATTAATAGATTATTTTTTTCCTTTGTGTTTTGTCAGTATCCCAAGCCAGGGTTGGTAGTGACTGTCATTAACATGCCGTCTTTGTGCCCTCAGTATCAAGGTGTTTGAGGAAATATTGGATTTTTTTATTTACAATCCCATTTTTTTCCCCACATACTTTATAAAATAGAGTCACTAAAGTGCTTTTCTGAACTGCCCTCTAAATAATTATATAATTTAAGGAAATGTTCTTTCGGACTCAAAGCCCACACACAATCCCAAACCCTAGATTTATGGACAAATATTATGCCAAGTGGAAACTCTAAGAGAAAATTGGAATATTAAAATGCCTTGTTTGCAAGATGAGTTTGACACCCTCCTTGCAAAAAGTATCTTGAAAAGTTTTTGCACCAAATGTGTTCTGACCTTGGGTCCTGTGTGACACCCCAAAGTTGGTATTTTCAGCAAGGGAATCACAAGTGCCAGTGCTTAAGTTATGGTCAGTTTTCATGTTTATTCCGAAGTTAAATGAAACACTGAATTATCACTTTTATTCCCTTCAGTAATATTACTCTTTGTGGGATAATGGATTGTCTTTTCGATAATAATATATGGTGGAATCATGACTTAACTTGATAGTGGTCACACTGTAAAATGTTTTTTTGAGTGTGTCAGAGAAATGTTTTAAAAGAAAGTTACTTAAAAACTCCATTATTTGATACAGCATTTGATACACCATGCTTGGAGAGCACCAAAAATTGACAAAATCATTTAGGTAACTGGTGATGGCCAATTCCTGTGCAAATATAGGATTTAATCTGTGTCAGGGATCTGTCTCCTGCCTGATTTTTGCGCTTTTTGTTTGCTTTTGTAGGGTGAAGGAGACCAGTTACCCCCAGAGCACACTGTCAGACAGTATGAAACATCCAAGATCAGGGCTATAAAAGCTGGAACTTTGGAGAAACTGGTGGAGAACCTTCTCACAGCTTTTGGAGATGCGGATTTTTCCTACATCAGCATCTTCCTTGCAACATACAGGGCCTTTGCTTCTCCCAGGGCAGTGCTGGAGCTTCTTCTGGACAGGTAAGAGCCACTGCTGTGCAGTGGTAATGGACCCATCCTTTACACCACAGGGGAAAGCTGTCAGGAACTTCTTCCCTTGCTTTTAGTGGGCATGGATTTAGTAACCTGTTGTCAAGAATACTGCAAAATCCAGAATTTCAGCGTAAAGATCCAGTCTATAAAAATGCATTGCTGCTCACATCCCAACACTCATCAAAGCATAGGTAAGGAAAGTGTGCAGTGTCTGGCTGCTAAAGAACCCAGCTGGACCAACACAGCAAAATTAATTCAAGTTTCCTCCAAAAAACCCAACAGAATACATGGTCTGCAAAGTCATACCTAGAATAGGCTCCAAAATTTTGTTGGATACCAGTATTTTTAGACCTAGCTCTTCTGTTTGGGGGCTGCTGATTTGGAGCAGGGATTGTACAAACACAAGAAAGAATTTGCTCTCCCATTCTATTACGTCACATGAATATTCAGCCATAAATTTTTGCAGACAGCCCAAGAACTGCTAAATGTTATAAGAATAGCTTTTATGGTCAGACTGTTAAATTATGGCTGCTGTGTCTGCATAAATGCTTGGAACACACAGCATTAGTTTCTCACCCTAAATCCTAACTGAGACATGGCTGGGTCAGGGGTGCTCTTATTTTGGGAGTGTCATATTTGTTGCACTTTGAAAATCTGTGATTCACAGAAATGGTTGCTCTGGCATGAAGTAATAAGAACAGAGCAGGGGCATAAGAACTCCCAGCGTTTAGTTTTGTACTAGGGTTTAATTTTGTACTGTCTCCCATTAGGTAGATAAGGAACAAAGCATGGATAAATTATCTCTGCTTTTCTTTTCTATCTGGAAATTATAATCCTGGCTGCTTTGTAGGAATGCTGTATGGCTCAATTGGTGAAGATAATAATGATAACCTGACAGTCAGGTAAGCAGTCAGCTGAGAAAAGAGCAGCCATCCTGGAGAGCAGACTTGGTTTACAGTTACATTGACTGTTCTGTGCTTTGTCTCTCAGTCCATCCCAATTCTGGTTCAGAATGTGGGAAATTATAAAAATTGACAGTGGGTACGTACAAGAATATAAAAACTTTGAGGCTCTAAGGAAGTTGGCCCTGCCTTCCTCCTCTCACACTGATTTAAAGAGGTGAAAATGTCTGAAGAGGGCAGGAAAGCCCAGGAGAACTGTCTCCATAGAACAGAACTTTATTTTCTGAGGCCAGTTTTGATCTTGCTGGCTTGTGTACCTCTCTGAGCATGTTACAATATCCCCTTCAGAGGAATAGGCTGCCTGATCTTGTCAGCATCATCCCCAGCCTTTTTTAATACATGACAGGATCCACAGGAAATCCTAGGAGGCTACCACTTCCTTCCCTTCTCACAAATCATAGGAGCCTAGTGCTTAAGAATCCATGGATGTTTCTCCTGGCTTTTTGTGTATCACGAATAGTCTAGAATTGTATGGCTTGGGAGAAAATATAGATTAAATTTAAGATATAAAAGTTAGAATTATATACATGTAGCTGAGAAATATGGACTTGTGAAGAAAAGCAGATGAAAAAAAGATGGATAGTAATTGATTTTAACCATCTTGGTTTTCATCTCTAGATTAGTTGAGACTAAGTAGCCCAGAGCCTGCATTTTTGCAACTTTATTTTTAGTGATACCTGCTAATAATCAGAGTACAGAGACTAAAGTGGGTGTGAGTGCATAATTTGTGTTTTGTTTTCTGTGTGCTAGTGAAGTAATAATGAAAAAGGCAATCTCTTTAAAAACACAAAAAGGCAGCACAGTTTTGGCAGTTGTTGTCAGTTTTAGTTTCATCTAAAGAGCTTGAGCCCTGTCACTTATTCTTGGAGATGGAGCAGGGTTGTGGAGTAAGGGAACAATTAGAAGTGCTGAGCTCTTGTTGTTTGGTCCAGGGGAAAACAGTGATGTAACCAGATCAAAAAAGGCCCTTCCAGCTTTTTACAGGTGAACAGCTCCTTGGGAGAGAGGAGGAGGGAACAGCATCCATATAATTTGCAGGATATTTTATTTTGTAGGGACATACTCACTGAAAAACCTCCTCCACAATGTGTTTGTGGAAGCTGGATCACCCTCAAGCCCAGTGCATTCAGTTTCTGCTGGATTTGCTGTGGATACAGTGCTGCAGAATTGTCTGATGAATGTGTTAGACTTACACAAACCCAGCTTACACAAGAAGTCCTGGGATGCTCGGGAAAATGTGCTGGGAAATGTGCACATCCTGTACCCTAAGTGTGTGGGGAAACCTGTTGGTCATTTGATGCTGTCTGCAGAGTATCCTGTCCAAGCAGTGTAGTGCTGACTGAATTTGTGGCAGGAAGCATTTATGGTGTCCAAAAGCAGGTGAGGTGCTCTTCCCTGAGTCAGGGAAGCAAATAAAAAAGTGGATGCTGTGCTTAAGAGAAACTTTCATTTTAGAAACAGTTTTAGAAATCTGGTTGTTGCATTTTTTATTTTCTTTCCTCCAGGTCTTCACATTACGCTTTTGCTTTTGATTAAATTTGAGACAGAAGCCCTATTAATTTTTTTAGCCAAATTCAGCCTATAAAGGTTTTCCTTTAGCATAGATTAGAAGTCACTAGACAAAATCTTGAGCATAGACTGGTATGTTGAAAAGTGAGTGGGATGACTTGTGTTCCCAAAGCTATTTAGGAGTAATTGAACATCCACATCCCTTTAGCATTCATGGGAGTTTGGCATCTAAGTGCAGCAGACAGCTTTGGAAATCTGCCAAGCTTTTAACACTGTATGTTCTGATACTTTCTAGTTGTTTGGTACAAGTGGGCAGGGAGAATTAAAAAGATCCTGGTGGCATTTTGATGTAGAAGCCTTCCATGGAAGTTCCTGGAGGGAAGGAGAGCAGCTCCTCCTGGCCTTGGAAGTGGGGATGCAGAGTGGTGCTTTTGGTATTCCTGGGGGGTATTCCAAAGTGTGATGGAAGCCAGAGGTGGTGAGCTGTCCAGATGAGGTTAGAAGGAGGCCAAATTCCTCTCTTCCATAATGTATTTTGCCCTGATAACGGTGTTCCTCAGAAGTGGAGCTGTGCTGTGCTTGGCACAGGCACAGAGAAAGTAGCAACCAGTGCCTGTCTGGAGCAGTTAACAGAGGAGGGAATTGAGACTGTTTGGTGGGAGAGTTCGAGCTGGGTAATGACAGCAAAGAACAAGTTAGATGTATGTTTCCCATTCATTCCTTTTGCAGGAGGATGGGCTGCTGCAGGGTAAATGGAGAGGATGGGAGGCAGAGGGGGCGCATCGAAGGAAGGGGTCCTGCAGTAGCAGAGCCACACGTTGTGGGACAGCAGCTTTGTGGTGTTTGACTCACTGCTGTTCCTGTGCAATCTATTATTTCATCTCTTTTTCCTTTATATCAGGTGGCTTGTCTACTCAGCTGGAGAAGTGATTTCACTTCCATGACTCCATGTGTGTAGGATTCAAACCACCTTATTTTTCCTGAGGATCTGGCCTTCCAAATTGCTTGTTTGAATACTTACAAGCTTATTTAGGGTTTTGTGTGGGGCCGTTGCAGACCACCTTTCTTTATTTTTTCTGAGTTATTCAGAGTATTTTCCTCCCTCCCTCTTAACAGAGATGTAGGGATGAATTTTCTACTCTGTTTTCCAGTATTTAAACATTCAGTATTACCCATTACATTCTGGCCTCATTTGCTTAGTCAGTCCCTTTGAGTGCAGTCTGTAACTTCCCAAGTGCCAAGCAAGGCTGAAAAGTTCTGTGAGCTACAGGATCCTTTTGTTTCTCATGTCTCTTTTTGTATGCAAAGCATTCCTACAAGGCTGGGCAGTGAAAGGCTCTTTGTCTGGGAGCTGGTGAGAACAGAGTGCTGGAAGGCTGCAGAAAGGCTGTTCTTCACATCAGTTGTGTTGTTAACTCCTCCTAACCCGTATTTAATGACCTGTTGTACATGGAGAGATGAGAGATAGGCAGAGATTTACATCTGGCAACATGAGGAAGCATTATATCCTTCTCCAGTTTTGCACAGAAAACTGCCTGCTCTTTATTGCTGTCTTAGGATTTCTTCTGTAAAACTCAGCTTGTGTCTCTAGTGGGATTTAAACACAAGTGCCTGATGTTCTGCAAAGACTTATTTAATATTTCACTCAATAGTAGGACAATGATGTTGGGACTCATCTCAATAAATTTTCCTCAAAAAATTAACTGCAAGTTTTGAAAACTGAATATTAAAATCTAATTTTTATTTTTAAAAGAATGCCTGGCAGGGGGAAAGTGTCTTTATGTGCGAAGTCTTAGACCAATACTTGAGGGGAGCATAAAACTACCACCACTTCCATCCATTGAGATGTTTCTGGATGAGTTTGTGACAGTTCTGACATGAGCCTTCAGGACTGAAACAGGTCACTGTGTTCTCTCTGTCTGATGTTACCAGGTTGCTGTAGCACAAGCACTTAAGGATGCACTTGTTTTAACTCTTCAGATTAATTGAGATGTATAAACTTAAATGGATAAAATCAGCTTATCTTATTCTGGATAGTGAGTAATTGTTCACCTTCATTAAACCTGCCTGTAGTGAGCCATTCTTCATAATGGCTCCCTTCTTCCTGGATAATTATGGAGCTGTATATCTGAAACAATGGGCACTCCCGCTGAAAATGAAGTGGATAATCCTGCCTGCAAGGCACAGGGTTGTGCCTTGTAGGTGCGAGGTTTCCCTTTGGCACCATTGGAGTTGTGCCCACGGTTCCCTATTTCCCAGTGGTGTTTTCACAGCATCGTTGGCTTTTCTCACTGGTATTGGGAGTTTGGGCACAAAGTGAGCACTTCCCACCTAGGAAACCTTGAAATAACACTTGGAGGTGTTGGGAATGGCAGGCACTAGAGACGCAGAAGCTGTATTGGAGAAGGTGGAATATTGCCCTGGGAAAGGATGGAGTGAAAACAGGCAGAAGGGTCTTGGAGCTGTGAACAAAGACACTGTTTTGGTTGATTCCTCCTGTGTACAGGCTGCTTCATATAAATTAACAAATTAGGTTGGAAGATACTGGCTGTTTCTTTAGGAATTTTTTCCTCCTAAATGAAATAATCTTCAAGGTCCTTAATTCTGCACACCTGTTAAGATTCCTTGTAGTTTGAGCTGGAAGTGCTTTGTAGTTGTTTATGATAATTGTATATGAATGATGCTATTTGGGATTTTGCTTTTATTCATCGGAGTTTCTTCTAAACATCCATCTCCTTTTTTCAGGTTTGGAAACCTGGAGACCTCAAGCCATGGAGAAGTGGCAAACCTGAATTCCTTGGAATCTGAGATGGTACTCAGGGCGTAAGTATGGATTTGCACTGTGGAGCAAGCCCCAGAGAGGATTTGCTCTTGGAGGAGGATGTGAGCAGCAGAGCTGTTGTTTCTGTTGAAAATTCACAGCACTGTTTGCATGCTTAAACAAGCTTGTGGAAAGGCTAAATGCCAATTGTCTTGTAACATATCCAATAATACAATCCAGGCATCTTTTGCAGGGAAATTGTTTTAGAATTAAACATGACATGAACACATCTAGGCAAACATTTTGCTGATTAAACAAACAAAGGGTGTTTGTTTCCTCTGCCTTATCTGTGGCAGTAAGTGGTTCTTGCTTATGAGTGATTTTTTTGTCATTACAGCAATGCCTGCAGAGCAAAGCTGGGGGTGACTCAGGCATCGTGTGTGCATGGACCTTTCCATTAGTGCCCTGTGATTTACAGTGCTGCTTTTAGAGTGAAATTTAAATTCTGAGGTCATCCTCATTTGCAAAAGAAATAGCAAAGCTGTTTTGAACTGCAGTTTAAATGAGAAAAAGGCGGTTTGGCTATCCTCCTAGGATTTTATCTTTAGACATTGGGTGTAAAATGTGCCTTAGGTCATCAGCATCTGTACTTTGACATCTGTGGTTTGCACTTTGGCATGCGTGGTTATATTTGATTACAAAATGAAGATGCTTGATTCTTGTCAGCATTACTGGTTTTCTGTTCCTCTTGCCCCATGGGACTTGACATAGGAGCTCAGCCCTCAGTCTCTCCTGACCGGTAAAATATTTTGCTCCCATTTTGCCATGAGAACTCCTCAAAGAACAGCTGGTAGTTAAAACTTGGTTAAAGGCACCAAGGAGGCAGCATTATGTCATGGATAGAAGCAATAACAGTCAGTCAGTGGTTCCCACACTCCCATCCAGACTGAGCTCTAGGGTCTCTTCCAACTTTGGGCAAACCATTTGGCATTCCCTGATCTCAGTCATAAAACATGAGCTAAAGCTGTACCCTTCCTGCAGAATAGCTGAAGGATTTATATTGGGGGTGAGGAATTAATTTCGCCAGTAAAAACCATGGTGGGATTCATTCCCCAGCTGCCTTTTTTGTCGACCCAGAGGACTTTGATGATGAGATGGAGAGAAAAGGGGTGAAAGTAATCTTGATGTTACCTCTGTCACTTGGGCTTTGGGCAAAATGCATCAGTTTTTAGTTATACCTGCAGGTGAGTGTGCAAGCAAATAACATTTAGTAGGAGAATGTTTGTTTTGGTTTGTTTCTTTCTTTGTTTGTTTGTTTTTAGTGGAAGTATTTTCCTGCTGACATACATACAGTTTACCAGCCTTGTCAGTTGCTTCCTGCTGCATCTATGCTTTCTTCCCTCTTGGCACATAACACCTTTGCACAGCCAGGGACGGACAAATGGATAAAGCCTGTGGTCCAGTTCCTGTGGTAGCTCAACTTCTTATGAATTTTCTGACAGATTTTTCATCAATATAGTTCAGAACAACTGATTTTGATCCTTTGGCCTTCATAAGATACCTTTTATGTGTGAATTTGATACATTTACTCAAATCCGTGTCTATAAAAAGTTCAACAATGAAGTCAAAAAGTTATTTATCAGGTATATATACATGTTTAAACAGATCCCATATAAATATGAATTCACTTTCCTTCCTTGAAAATTTCCATTGCTTTCAGTTGCTCTGGCTACTTGTCTCTTAGGTAGGATTAGTGGTATCTGGAAAGTGTTTGGCTTTTTAGTCCTGTTGTGAAACGTGCACTTCTGGTAGTTCAGGTTTTCTCTTTCTTGTCTGGGATAATTCCAATATAATTGCATTTGCCTCTTTTCTCATAGAACAGAAACATGATATAATTGTGCTCTTGGTTTTATATGACTTGGAGAAATAGGGGGAAGCAAAACTAGAGCCTTGTTATTTCTTGCCGTTAACTCTGTATTTCTCAGAGGAAAAATATCTAATGGGGAAGCCTGTGGTCTGTGGACAGAGACCTTCTGCATTCATCAGACTCCTGCTGTGGCAGCTCAGAGGCTTTAAAAAGCCACTTGGGCCATTGAAAGTGGGATGCAATTTAAAGTATTTCCACTGGTTTGACACAAAAAAATGCTGCAGAAGTTAAGAACAATAAGAAGGAGAGTTTATGACTCCTTAAGTACCTCATGGAGCCTGAAAGAAGGAGGGGTCGCAAAAACTGAGGGTATGTGTGGAAGGAACATTGTCCTGTGTGGTGCACTGTAAGCCCATAGGTTACTGCCTTCTACATTCAAATTCTCTCTTCTTTTTGCACTTGTAGTATAGAGCTGTGATGTATTTTGAGGAGAATGCCTGATGTAAACAATCTATTTTTTTTTTAAATTATGTGACTATTCCACACAGTGTTTATGTACCTGCTTCAGTGTTCAGAACCTGCAGATCCTAAAGTAGGCCTTGAGCACATTTTTTTTCTTGCCTTGTTAGAGGGGCTCGTGGGAGCTTTAAGCCTGTCCTTCTGTTCCCAGATCCTGCAGTGATTCCAGACTGCTGCAGTTGGGAGTAGTTGTTACTGACCCGAGATCACTTCAACTGTGTTCAGAAACATGCCCACCTAGGACCCCTTCTGCCAAGGGGATTTTCTCCTCTTCACTTGAACATCATTCCTATCATTTCTTGCTTCGCTGGAGTGGTCAAAAAAATTGGATTTTTCAACAGATGTCTGACTTAATTACATCTAATATGTAGTTTAAATAAAGGTACTGTACTTTTCAAAATACCTTGGATCTTAGAGTTGTGAGTAAACTCATCAAAACCGTCAAAAATTTTGTAAGCTTCAAACAGCCTCCCTTTTTTGTTCCCTCTCAGGACCCGCCTTCACTTTTCATGTTCAGTGACTTGTTTTCCACACTTCTCACTACTTTCACTGAGTCAGTTCATGATCACAAGTAACAGAAGAATAAAGTCTAGAAAAGGACATATATACCAGCTAAACATCTTAGTTAGATGGACTTCAGCCTGTGTTTCCAGAAATGTGATGCTATGTCGCTTAATTGTCTGATAAGAGAGTTGAAATGAGTAGCTTGTTTGACCCTCTACCTCCTGTAAGTAATTTTTTTGTTCTTCATGTTATCATATCAACAAGATTGCCTTGTTCTGTGTCTCATGCTGCATGTTTTTGTGTCAAGGGGTGACAGACGTCCCTTCTTGTTGTAGGTGGTTGTTGTCTTTGGAGTCTTCTGTGTTCTTTGCATTGTTTTTAGCTTAGGACTTCTGTTCACATTCAAAAAAATGTGTAACATAGCAAGGTGTGTCACAGTTCAGAATAAAACCATATATACATTATACATTAAATACAAATGAATTATCAGCATGATGGATGAAGATTTAAGGAAAAGTTCATAAAATTTCTACGATAATTCAGTTATGTTCTTGCCTTTTAAATGAGGTTGTGTGTTCAAATGTGTTGTTTCGTACATGTCACCTCATGAAAAGCAAATGAAGAAAGAAAGTAAAGCAAAAAGTAGTTCTTTCTCTTACTCATGTCTGATGTGTAGAAGGCTCTTTGCAACTTATCATGCAGAGTCATGGAAAACCTGAATGGGATAATCACCTCCTTGAGATCTTCAGCACCTTTGTGTATTCTGGGAAGGGTGTCAGCAAGCCAAGCAACTGATGCAGTGTGGGGCCTTCAGTCCTCCCCAAATGGCCAAGTGTACTGCCCAGGAGATGGAAATAATGCTTGTGGTGATAGGACCTATCACCTGATCTCTCTTGGGAGCAGACCAGTTGCTCAGTTAACCCTGTTGAAAGGTTGGGTTTTCTGTGCAGGGTGATCTGTGGAACAGCTTGTGCCCTCTTCCTCCTCTAGTGAAGGACAGTGTTAATTTTGATTTCTGGGATTTTGATTTCTGGGCAATCAGTCCACTTCTGGCAGATAGCTGCTCCCAAAGCACAGGCTCCATGAATTTAAAGAGGTGATGTGTTAAAAGAGCAGACACTGCTTTCCCTGACGGCTGACACTGAAGACCAGGCTGAGGACTGGAACTGAGAAAGGAACATAAAGCCTTCCCGATCTAAAATATTGTAGCTGCTTGTCCCTTCTGGGATTCAGTGGCTCTGCAGGATCCTGAGATGTCTCTGGGTAGTGTGAGGGTCCCAAGCCAGGCCATGGCACTGGAATCCCTTGCTGTGACAAGCCTGTGACACCTGAGGAGCTGAGGCAGTACATCAATGAGAGGTGCTGAGCTGGCTGACACCAGTTTTAAAAATTTGTGTCGGTGCAGTTCCCGGAAGGGATTCATTCCTGCCCAGACACACAAAAAGCTACCCAGGCTGGCAGTCCAGCCTTGCCTGTGATGTTTACATTTGGGAAGCCTAGTTTAATGTTAACTGAATCTAGTTCCTTGGAGACCTTACTCAAAAATACTGGAGTACAAACCTGGGAGTACCTGCAGGAAAGGTTTTTCAAGAGGCAGACATGTTGCCATGTTGGTCTGTGGACTTGGACCATGATTGTTTGTTTGTTTGCTTTCCAGAGGTCTAACATTAGTACTGCCGTGGTTTTTGAATCCTTGAGTAACAGCAAAAAGTCCTTTCAAGCCTCCTCTTGAACTACAGGGCTGTGGTTTCCTTCTCTTACTGGCTTTGGTTTGCTGGTTTGGAGTCCATTGGTGGTGCTTTCCCTCAGATGGACGACAGGCCACAGAAATGAATCAAAATACTTGGGGCTTTTTTGCTTGTCTTGGGTGTCAGCTCATAGTTGCATCTGCTTTATTATCAAAATGTGGAATTTATTTGTTATTAAACCTTGGAATGTGGCACAATTGAAAACTGCGGGCAAAGCACCTTGAAGCTGAACTGAAACCTTGTTTCATTCCACAGCATTTGGGGGAAGTAGTTCAAATAGAGAAAATTAAGGAATTATTCAGTGACCACATGGCATGTTTTGCACGTTCACCTCTCTTCTTCTGCATTAAAATAGCAAATATCTAAAACCTTCAATGTCTTACCACAGCATTTGGAGTTTTTCATAGTGACAAGCAAACATTCTCCCCTGGCTTTTTGTGCATTCAGATCTTCCTGACCAAAACCCCGTGTGTTTTGGTTCCTTCTGAACCAAACAGCCCCACTGGAAAACAATGTGCACAGTTACAGCACTGCAGAAGTAAAATGGCCTGAAACATTGTACTCCAGGACAGCAGACACCAAAGGAGTGTGAGAGAAATGGAAGAAAATAGACTGGAAGCTTCTGATGCCTGGGAAGTCCGTGGTGGGGAGCAGTTAAGATGCATTTGGGAGAGCAACAATCATTCATTCCAGTAAAGCAAATTAAGCTCAAACAACATCAGAAAACAGTGTGGTTACATGAGAAGCAGAGTCAGACACAGGGCAGTGGAAGAGTGGGAGAGTTATGAAAACAACCAGAACCAAGCAGAAAAGAATAATTAGAAAGAAAAATAATGATTGGCATCTCAATTAAAACAAAGAACAGCAAGCAGAGCTCTTCCCTTAGCAGCTTCACGTGCATCCCAGCAAAAGTCTCCCGTATGTTACTGAACAAGTTTTTTCCAAATCAGAAAGGGCTGACCATTTGCTGGAGGTCATCAGGATGGTATTTATAAACAAACTGGGTGTGAGAAGCCACCCTTGGGGCAGCCTTTCTTGTGGTTTATGTACATTTTACCCCTGATTTAACAAGCAAAACTGAGAAAATATGGGTGACTTAATTTAGTCTGTGTGAGCAAGCCTGAGAGCTAATGCCTGGACAGTGGAGGAAAGGGAGTAGCCATCTGTAATGAGTATTTTCTTGATGGACTTAAGTGTGCATTTGGCAAATTATAGCTAGTTTTGTGCACATTCTTATAGAATTTCCTAATAAATCATTTAACCTCTTTTTGCAACTGAGGGTCCCCTTACTCTCCTTAGGTGTTGAGATTCCCTTCTCATTCTTTAGAAATAATTGCGGTGGGAAGAAAACACCGCTTTTGCTTTTTTGGTCAGAAATTGAGGTTTAACAAGTCCAAGTGCCAGTCCTGAACTTGGGCCACAACAAGCCCCTGCAGTGCCACAGCTGGGGACAGTGTGGCTGGACAGTGCCCACGCAGAAAGGGACCTGGGGGCACTGATTGACAGCCAGACTGAACATGAGCCAGCAGTGTGCCCTGGTGGCCAAGAAGGCCAATGGCACCTGGCCTGTATCAGGAATAGTGTGGCCAGAAGGACCAGAAAATCATCATTCTCCTGCACTCGGCACTGGTGAGGCCACACCTTGAGTGCTGTGTCCAGCTCAGGCCCTCAGTTTGGGAAGGACATTGAGATGCTCAAACACATCCAGAGGAGGGCAACGAGGCTGGTGAGGGCTTGGAACACAATTCTTGTGAGGAACAACTGAGGGAGCTGGGGGTGTTTAGCCTGGAGAAAAGGAGCCTGGAGGTGACCTTATCACTCTCTACAACTTCCTGAAAGGTGGCTGTGGTCAGGTGGATCTCTTTTCCCAGGTAACCACTGACAGAACGAGGGGACACAGTCTTAAGCTATGCCAGGGGAAGTTCTGGTTAGGCATTAGGAAAAAATTCTTTGGTCTCTGGAATCATCTGCCCAGGGAGGTGGTGGAGTCACTGTCCCTGGTGGTGGTTAAAAAGAGACTGGACATGGCACTCAGTGCCATGGTTTAGTTGATGAGGAGGTGTTAGGTCATAGGTTGGACTTGATGATTGCAAAGGTATTTCCAACCTAGTTAATTCTGTGATTCTATGAAACACTTTCTTTAATTCCTATCAGATCCTGTCAGGACTGTTAGAGTTGTCTTCCCAATAGAGACAAGGCCATGGAGAATTCCCATGTGGTGGGAGGGTCTCATTTCCCACCTCCACTGTGACCTGCTGAGCTGACAGAGCCATTGCACCTGGAGCTGCTGCAGTCCTGTCACCTTCTGTGCAGCTCCTGGGCAGAGAGAGGTGGCTCAGTTCTTGGTCCCTCTTTGTGAACCACTTTTCCACCTACTTGTGTAGGTTTTGGAGACTGAAACCTTCGGAGATGGGCTCCAAGCAAAGCTGGTGTGGAAATTAGAAGGCTTTCTGATAGGTGTGAAACTTGAAAGCATTGCATAGCAGAGCCTGGAGTCTGTGGCCAGCAGCACAGGAGTTAAGCATTGAGGGTTTTTTGTATAGGCAGGAAAGGAAGAATTTATAACTCATAATCAACCCATGAAAAATGTAGTCTGTAGTGTTTCTTTCCTGTCTGTGCTCTTGGAAGGCCCCTGTTCCTATCTGAGTCTGTCGAGTATGGAGAGTTACTTTGCAAGGGCAGCAAATATAAAGCTGCTACTGCAAGATATGGGCAAGTGTCCAGCGCATTTCTGGAAAGCTGCATTATTCCCTGGCACTCCGGTAGAACAGCCGGGCAGCAGGAGATCACTAGGGCACAGTGTACCTCTTCTCTCTTTCCTATTTCCCCTCTTGACTGAAATGATTTTGCTGGCAAATTCAGTGTCTGTAACAGCTGTGAACTCTTCACCCTGCTCTGTGAGACGATATCTGTCTTAAACTGTTTATTGTTCAGCTTAATAAAGTGGCCACCAACCAAGCCTCTGGAAACTGAACTTAGTGTAGAGAGTGTGTGAACAATATTAGTACAAAAACTTGCCCTGGGGAGAGGCTCCTCCTTCCAAATCATGGTTGAATTGGTCAGTGGTGGTAGGAATAGAAGACCTAGCTGGCTTTTGGTTTTGGGACCAGGGGGCATGAGGGTTTGTGATGTGGGTGGGGAAAAGGAGCACGAAGCAGAAGGAAATGCACTATTTGGGCATGGAGTGAGGCACAGTGTTCCCTGCCTGTGGTGGGAATGAGAGGAAAATGCTGTGGGCATAGGACAGTGGTGTTTGTGACTGTTGGTGCTGCTGTGACAGCATTCTGGGTGTGTGTAGGGCTAGAGGGGACAACTGAAACTGGGAACGTGGTGGCAGAGTCTGTGAGCATCACTGGGAGCAGCTCCCTGTTATGATGTTTCCTGGCCTTGGGATATGGAGCTGATGCGGCACTGTTGGCTGTGCCTTAGCTCGCAATGAAACCTGAAATCCAGAATGTGTTTGCATGTTAATTTGTGATTGTAAATACTTTCTGTAGCTCTGAAATTGTAATTCCAGCATTTCTCCTGTCAGCAAGCCTAACCAAAGAATATTGCCAACAGATTTCCAAATACTTTAACTGAAAATTCAAAGTTGCCACATTATCGGAACAAGAAGGGAAAGAAACAACAGACTTAAATGGATGCAAGTTGTATGAAATCTGTCTGGTATTAAAAGTTAATTGAGTTTTGAGGAAAACGTACACAGAAAATTCAGATGAGACACAGAGAGTGGGAGAAACTCTTTACTGTTTCTTAACTATTGGTTTATTTTGGATGCTGCTGAGCAGCTGAGTTAACCAGAGACTGCTGTGGTTTCCCAGCTTGCAGCAGGAATGTGCCAGTGTTTGTACACAGCTCCAATAGAGTTTCCTGCACTGGGAGAGACTTGAGGTACAGGAATGGTTTTGGAGACATAGAAAGCTCAGGGCCTTTTTCTCAGGAAGTTTAGGTGTTTATTGTGCCCTTTATTCTGAAATAAGGCGCTTAAAGTTTAAAGAAAAGTGGTTATTTTTTTAGTAATTTTCTATTTTTGCTACACTGAGTTGAAAATTGTCAACAACATTGCAAATTATTTCTGGAAAACCATAGTTTAAATTGTCTTATTTTCTTATAAAATCAAGTTGAAAGATGATAAATCCCTGCAAATATAGGATCTAAGGGCATTCCTACAAACATATATTGTGCAGTATCTAAGTACCAATCTAATAGATGGGTGTGGATGAAAACCTACATAAATCAGGAAAAGCAAACAAACAGATCACTTCCCCTGCTTCAGGCAGGGTGGAAACCACGCTGAGTCATCAGCTCTGCTTTTCCCTCATCCCCCTCAGTCTGTAGAAGGATTGTCCATGGGTTATTGTTCTTTTAGATGCATGTATCTAACAAAGTCTGGGATAACTTCCCTGAACAAGATCCAGTGGTCCTACAACTCCTTTAGCATCCTTTTCCTGCTCTGCCAGCATGAGCAGGGCACCCTTTTTGCGTGCTGTAATTTGACAGCCCCTCCTTGGTTTGTGCTGAAGATGAAGACTCTGCTGATACATTTTCAGTCACTAAGATTAGCAGGACCACTGTGTCTCCTAGGCTCAGCTCTCTTGGCACTTCCAGGCTGACTCTGGCACGGGCAGGCTTGTGCTGCAGCGAGGGTTTTATCTTCCCAGATGAGGCAATCCCACTCACTGTGTGTGCCTGTGGGGGTTAGGTTTGGGATTTTCTCCTTTTTCCTCCATGAAGGCCACAGTTTCATGAGCAGGCAGGTTTTGTGCCAAGACTGTAGATAAGGAGGATTCACGGTGTGTTGGGATATGCAGCTCCAGTATGATCCCCAGACTCTGCAGCTGATGAAAGGCTCCAGAGGAAGCATTTGATTTAGCATTTCCACTGGGAAGGAGCCATGAATACCTTGTTTCCTCCCTGCTATTTTCCCACAACATCCCAGGGAAGGGTTATGGAGCAAACATTGAGCTTATCCCAGTGGCCCAAGACGGAATGAAGAAATTCTGTTGTGCTGTTGATGGTGTGTGTAATGTCTGGTGGTTGTTAAACATGGCTGTGGTACACCTCAGCACAGACACTTGAGGTGGGCTGTGAATGTCTCATGTGTTTGTTGTTCTGGTGGATACAGGTACACTCAGTTCCATCTGGATGCAAACAGTGTGTTCTCTCTTTACTTGCAGTGAAATAGCATCAGTCTTACGGGCCTGGCTCGATCAGTGCTCGGAGGATTTCAGGGAGCCCCCCGACTACATGTGTTTGCTGAAGTTGCTGGATTATCTGAAGAACAACATGCCCAATTCTGACATGGAGAGTAGGGTGCAGAACCTCTTGAAGCAGTTTCAGAACCAAGAAGTAGAAGCTGTTGGTGAGTTACCATTCCCTTCTCTCTTTCTGTCCTCCCAGACTGTAAGATGCCCCAGGGATTTATGTGCAGTACATTTCATCACCTCTCATGCTTATCAATAATATTGTGAGGCTCACCAGTGATTTTCTCTTTTTTTTTTTTTTTTAAGGGAAACCCAGCCTCTGTGTGAGGCTGCAGGCTCTGTGAGGGATGAAATAGTCTTACAGTGTTAGGTGCCTATGTCTGTTCATCCTGGGGTGGCTTGGGGAATCCAGCACTTCTCTAATATTTAGCCAAAGCTTTGAGATTGCTGCAGCAGCCAACTGGTTAATTGTGAGCACAGTTCCCATGTCACTGAGTTAAAACACACAGCTGTTCTCTAGCGGGGCTTCTCACTTAACCTCCCCTCCTACCCTGAAAACTCCAAACAAACAGAAAACAGAATACAGAGCTGTGACAAAATACAGCTTGAGTCACAAGCTTTGTCCTGCAGCTTTTCTTCCTAGTTACCATCTTGTCTAAGGAAGTGCCTGTGGGTGTTTTTTCCTATTGGAGTGGCTGGCTGCTGGTATCCAAGGACAGAGGAAAATCTTACGTTATTGGGGGTCACAATTGCTGGAACAATAGTGAACTGTAGTCACACAAACCTGACACATCCCCGTATCCTGGTCAGAAAACTTCCTGTGGCAGAGCTGGGGAGTGGGGAGAGCTCACATAGGGTGTGAATGAGAACTGGAATCAACTTCCAGCTTTGGTAGAGGGGTGAGAGGGAATAATTCATGCCATAAATGATAAAGGAAATGCCAGGAAAAAAAACCACTTTCATTCCATAAAAGTCACGTCTGCCGGATATTCCAGAAATACCATGTCAATGCATAATACTGTGAAAGGCCAAAATAACTCAGTCATGAACAGAAAAAGGAGGAATGCCCAGAGCCCAGGCCTTTCCTGAGCACAGGTAAGGGAACAGGATGGCTCAGATGTCGCTCGTGCTGACGTTTCCTGGGTTGGGTTCCCCCAGGTCAAACAAAGAAAACTCGTGAGAGCTGTATTTGGGTTCATCTGTTCTTCAGAGCGAACAGAAGTTCCCAGCAGCCCTGCTTCTGTATCTGTTTCCTCAAGTGACAGCTGAAAACATTCTTTTTTGAGTCATAGGTGGGCCAATAGGAATGATGACATTTTCTAAGTTGTGGCAGAATAGAGTCTGGTTATTAGAGTAAAATGAGAGGAGGGCAGTGAAATTGCTGTGGGATTTGCAAAAAAGAATTTTAGGACTGTCTTATCAGAGCTTTATCTTTGTCCATTTTCTTTCAAAGTTCCTGATACGTTTTCTGCAATCTTTGTTGATAATTACTGTCCCAAAGCATTCCTGCTGGGTTCTGAATTTTGACATTTGGGCTCTAATCCTACAGCTTGATTTGGGTAATCAAACCTCTGTTCTGTGCTGCCATCAGCCATGCCAGTAGATTAGATTGCAGTACCAGACAGGAAGATAAAGCTGCTTCTGGCCTCAATTCTTGCAGGTTGAGCAAGCAAAACAAGGAGAGGCAGAGGTTGCAGGGTCAGGAGGAGCACGTGCTTGCTCTCAGTGCAGTCAAGGGGCAGTCAGACTTGGGGAGGGCTGAGTGGATCAGAAGGGTCCTAAGATGATGAGATACTTGAATTCAAGGGGATTCCAGCTTGTTGGAGAGTAGGGAAAAGACTGCTTACATGTCTATGAAAGAGAAAAAGAGGGGTGAAAAAAGAAAAGAAAAATTTACACTGTGCTTCAGGACCTTGTTTTAAGCATGCTGTGAGGTTTTGGGTAGGGCTGCAGCTCAGTGGTGAGGATTTTCAGTTGAATTTCAGGAGCCAAAAGGAAAAGAAAGTTTTACAAAGTCAAAAGGAGCGAGATTCTTGTAGCAGTCCAATCCAAGTCCATTTAATTATGCAAATTGTTACAAAACAGCCACGGAAAAGTAGCGCTAGAACAGAGGTCTCCATTTACCCCACTGAGTTCTGCCAATAAATTGTGCAATTAATGTACAGATGGAAATCAGCTTGTAGACATAACTTGTTACATCAAAACTGTAGCAATTTACATTGGTGATTATGTTCTGTTAATTACTGGAGGAAGGAACAGTGAAGTATTTTGAAAAACAATGATTCTCTATCACATTATCTGCTCTTGTTGCTTTAATGCTCTGCTTTAACTGGGTATGAAGTCTTGCATAACACTCTTTGTTTTTGTAAATGAAATCTCACCAGTAGTAAACTCAGTACTTTGGTTGTTAGTCTTCAACAAGTCCCTATTTTTTTCTCCCTCCCTATGGAGTTACTGTTGCCTTACAGTAAAAGGAATTAGGAATTATTTTCATGGAGTTTCTGTTTCTTCCTCCTCTACCATGGGAAACAAAGGCATATTTCTTGGTGTTTCAATTTTTTGCTCCCAACTGCTGGGAGCCAAAAGGTGACATGGCAGCAACTACGGAACCCTTTCCTTTCTGCACTGGCTCAGGTCCCTCAGTGAGGACAGTTCTGCTCTCTCACCTCCTCTCTGCTGCCCTGTGCAGATTTAGAACCATTCAGCAGAATATTTTAAGTGCTCACTGTATTCCATTTCCTGGGAAAAATTCCCTGAGAGAAGAGGTGAAGGCTGCCTGGAATAAACTCTCTTCAGTATAGCCTGTGTAGCCACAAAGGGTGGCTTTTTGTGGCTACAAAGGGTCAGGAAATCTGGTGTCTTCTTTTATTTCTGGATTGAAGGGCATTCCTAATGCAGTATTTTGGGGGTATAACTGCAGCATCATGCCTTTGTAGTTTGAATTTTTTTTTTCAGATTATAAATACTGAAAAATAGATTAACAAAACTATGCAATGTCAGTAAGGAATTTTTGTTGGGGTGGTGATGCTTTTCCTTTCAGAAGAATAGTTAGCAAATGTGTCAAGCCACTTCTCTGCTAAGATTTGTTTTATTTCTTTTTATTCCACCTTTTCTTTGCCAGTTTAATCTTCTGGTCATTTTTCTCACTCAGATGGCACAGTGGGGCCATTACGTCAGGCAGGGCCCTTGGGGCATTCTGCTGTTATACAGTGATGTTGCAAAATAAACACCTGCTTTGATTCATTGTTTGCTGTATAAATTCACTGAGTGTTGTTTTCCATTCTGGCCAGATGGGTTTTGTAGCACTTCCTCCAGTGACCTGGTTGATGGAGAGGAACTGGAGATCAGCAATCCAGAAGAATTCTCCTCTTTTCAGGACCACGTTGTGGCAGAACAGTTGACATACATGGATGTGGTATGTAGAGTATTGCATATAATAGAACTTTATAAAATAAGACTTTTTTTTTTTAAGTTGCATTGCTTTAAATGTAGGGTTCCAGAAGAGGACTGCTGCTGGGACACAGAACACAGCTCTGTGGTTATCCCAGCTGTTCCAGTCAGTGAGCTTTTTCCTTCTGTCATTTGGAAGGGTTTTTTGGTTTGTTTTGTTTGTTTTTTATGTGTAGCCTCTTTTGCAAAAGTTATTGGCACTGAGAAAGAGCATGTTTTAACTATAACTCTACCTGGCTTAAAGATGTCTAGGTATTCTGGACTGTAATGCTCAGATTTTGCTTTGTCTGTATCAATTCCCTTCTAAATATCATTATATAAAAAAAAAATTATCTTGGTTATGCGGCTGATAGAAAGGTGTCCCTTATTTTCCCAGTATTGTTTAGCTGACAGTTCTTTTGGGGCATCAAGCCTATAAAGAGTATGCCAAAGGATGTTTTAAACTACTTACCTTTTAGTACCATATTAGATTTAGGTCAAATTTGTCCTCTAAATCTGTATTTCTTCTTGTGAATAAAAGAGATTTAGGAGAAAGCTGCTGGCTTACCACACCTCTGTTTTACTCTAGATGCTCTTCAGAAGAGTTGTGCCTTACCACTGTTTGGGATCCATCTGGTCTCAAAGGGATAAGAAGGAAAACAAGAACCTGGCTCCAACTGTCAGAGCCACCATCACTCAGTTCAATGCAGTCACCAAATGTGTCATCAGCACTATCCTGGGGACCAGGGAGCTCAAAATCCAGCAGAGGGCCAAGATCATTGAGAAGTGGATTCATATTGCACATGTAAAGCATTTATTCTGTTTAATGTTTTTTGGGTGGGTGCCTTGGAGTGAAGGAATTGGGAGAGAAGGGGGTTGAACACATTGGTCCCAGGCCATCTTAGCTCTAATTCTTTCTATTTTTAACTGGTTTTTTTGTGATACCAAATAAATATTGCCCTTCCTCTTCTCAGTTCTTCCCCACCATGGAAATGGGGTTGGTACTTAGACGTGCTAAAGCTTTAGAGAAGTCCAGATAACTGATGTCAGTAACTCTTCCCTTGTCCACTGATGGAATCACTCCATCATGGGAGGCCACTGGCCTGGGCAGGCAGGACTTCACCAGCATGTGGAATCACCTCCCTGTCCTCCATGTGCCTCAGCAGAGCTTCCAAGAGGATCTTGTAGCAGATTCCATGTTTTTATCATGTTTTTCCTAATCTTTGCAAGAAGAGGGCTTTTCCATCCCTGCTTTACATAACTAGTTTGCTAATTTCCTAGGTTTTAGTATTTTACTGTAGCCTTCCTAATTCCCCTCAGAGCACTGGGCAGCTGGCAATAAACGAGACCTCTCTGGAAGAGACCATTTCAAGCACTTCCGTGTGGATGTGTGTTGACTTCTAAGAATCACATGGATTCTTCTTGAGCTTCAGAGAACAGTCAGAAAAAGCTGAAGCCAAAGGCTTTCCAACCTTGGCAACTTCCGTGCTTCCAGAGCCAGCATTCAGTCCTGGCACCTGAGCTCTGGCAGCTGCATGGTTCAGGAAGCTGACATGGGGAAGGTCTTGGACCTCTCCTGTGGCACTTACATCTGCTTGTTTTTATCATCATCTGATGGATGCTTTATTGCCTGTCTGAAGGGATTAGGAAGTTTAATTTCCAATTTCTACATGCAGATCTAAGTGGCAGAGGGCACCAGCTAAAAGAGCCTTCTTCCTGGGGCAAGCTGGACAGAGCTTCCTCATCATCCCAAGGCAGAAGGGAGGCCTGGGGAAGTCAGGAACGGCACTGCCTTCATCCCTCTCACTCTGTGGATGGAGAACTCTGTTCTACACCCCTGCTGATTCTGTTCTTGTCCCTTTACTTAATTCATACCTTCTATGCTTCTCCCTTTACTTAATTCATTAAGTGCTCCAGTTGTAGCATGAAACACATGAAAAATGTATGTGCACACTGCAGAATAATGGCACATGTACAGCAGCTGGGTGCACATATACTTAGCTGCCCACTTCTGAAGAAAGCTGCTTGCTTTGTGCATGCAAATGAGTGTTTTGAATAGTTAGGTGCCTGAATTAAAAAATAATCCACTCATTAAAGTACAGTTATTCACTGTCAACTAAACATAGCAGCATGGAGTTCCACATTTGTTATCTCTTCATGACTTTTGGATCCTTTTTCTTGGTTCAAAAGATAAACTGGATGCTTTCTCTACTGCCAGCCCTCTGCTCCACCTAGATCTAAGGTTCCTGAGTAGGAGCAGCCAATTCCACTCAAACAATATTTTCTTTAAAAATAAAAAGAAAAATGAAATAATTAATGTCCTGTTATGCTTAAAATTTTTTAAATCAAAGCTGTTTCTGCACAGGATTCTTTCTGGTTTTCCCTCTGTGAAGGACACAGCATGAAACAAAGTTATTAAAACCAGTCTTAAAAATTCTTTTTTCATGCAAATGAAAGCTTGCTCAAGTTTAGTCTGCAGTTGATTGAGCCACTGAGAACACTAAATCCAATATTAAATGAAATTCCTACTGTGCTCTAAATTACACAGCGTGCAGTTAAGTCAAGATGGTTCCAAATTGGATCTTCCAGTTCCAACTCCTGTTGTACTGGGAAGAAAGAAGAAAAGCTGATAATTTATGCCTCTAAATTCGTGTTCTCCCCTACCTAAATTTCAGGTTGAACAAAAAGAAAGGTCTCATTCTTCAACATGTCAGTCTCTGGAGAAGAGCTGTTATGTGGTTTTTTTCTGGCCTCAAGCCATGCAAAACCAACTTTCAGTTCTAGTGTGTCCTGCCCCATGATCTTGAACTTGGTGTTTATCTGACCCAAGTGTCCACCTGCTTCAGGTGCTGTCAGCCCAGGCTCTCTGCTTAAGCCACACTTGGATAAATGTAATCTAATTAGCACAGTTTTTTGTGGGTCAGTAACTGGGAGAGTTGTACTCTCCTTAGCTGTTCAGTCACTTTTAATGCAACTCATGAACAAGAGACTCTCATTTATTAAGGTCTGACTTTTGCTTATGCTGAGGTTGCTTTACATTTGTTCAGTCCTACAAAGGAAATAAATCGTGCCTGTTTTCACTGTAAGGATCCTTTACATAATAAGCATTATTAGGGTAAGAATCAGATTCATAAAAATGTTGATAAACAGAATTGGAGTTTGAATATTCATTCTTATCTCCATGCAGCAGTCAAATTGGCAGATGTTTTGTCTGCTGGATCTGCATGCACAGACACTTGTGCTGAAGTTTGTGGTATCCAAGCTGTCGTTCTTGAGCTACCAACAGAATTCCCAGAGTCACAGACCAGACTTTCCCTCTTGCTTCCCTCCACTTTATGGGGAATCTGTGCTACTTTTTTGAGTTTTTCATTATCCTTTTCCACCCAAGCTTTTGCCACAGAGTAGCTGCATAAGAAATGTCCATGAAGCAGTCTCTGTTCAGATTTGATCCCAACTCTGGAAAAGCTGGGAAGGTTTTTCTCTTTAACAGCGTGCACATACTTGAATAACAGGTTATTCCTTTGCATGTCTTTATTTTTAATTGACGCTGAGATGATTGAGGGTTTACATTTTAAGTACCACATATAAAGAGGCAAAGCCTGGTTTTCTCCCTGAGGGGTAGAAGGGATTGGTAACTATAAAGAGCTTTTTAAGAAGTATAACCTTTGTGCCTTTCACCATGGCTTCATGAACTCAGTTCCACTTTTATTTTTACTTGGAGAACTGGAAGCTGTGACACCACAAATACATGAAAGTGAGGAAAACAAGATCTAAATGCCAAAGCTTGTGAAGTGTTTGGTGGCTGGAGTGGGGAGTGATATTTTTGATGCTCAGTATTTGCACAGCTGCTGCTCAGCAGTGAGAATGTGCAGCAGGCCTGACAGGGCTCAGAGAGAGGAGCACTAAGGTCTGGGTAGTGCTGACATTTAATGCTCCTGTGTTTCCAACCGCTCCTTTCACAGGAATGTAGGATCCTGAAGAACTTCTCCTCCTTGAGGGCCATCATTTCAGCTCTGCAGTCCAACTCCATCTATCGGCTGAAGACCACCTGGATGTGTGTTTCCAAGTAAGCCTCTCCCTCAGTTCCCAAGGGCCACAGGGCTCAGTGCTCCTTCTTTTCATCTTCTCCTCACTCTTCCTATTCAGTCCCTTCACTGACATGGGTCCTGTCAGAAGCACCTCCCATTCCTGTGAGGCTCAGACCCCTCCTGTGAGCTCCTCTTTCCTGTTGAAGGGACAATCTGCCCTTGGCCATACTGGATTCTGTCCTTTTTAGCATTTTGGGTTTTCCACAACCTCTCTAGAAAAACTATGGTGCTGGCTTCTCACCCAGCTCATGCTCACCACTCCCATGTCACCACGATCTCTGCTTGTTGTCTTCTATCCCATGAAGTTTGAGGAGATCCAGCTTGTTACAAATCCTCCCAACTCTTCTCCTGGTGCTGATATTTACATAAAATATATTCCAAATTACAAAATCTAGTATTGAAGATAGTATTTCTTCCAGGGGAACACTTTATTCTGTTAATAATATTTACTGCCTGCCCCACAGGTGCCAGAAGTCGCTGTCTAGAAAAAATTGTGTTCTGCTCATTCAGTTTGGGGAAAGCAGATTTCTTTGCCTTTGATAAATTAAAATACCACTCTGCTAGGCAGTATCCTTCTGTATTTCCTCTCCACAGAAGTGGGATTTTCCTTCTGCTGCCCTGTGTTTCTGATCAAAATATTGCCTATCTTGTGTTTATAGTATTGGCCAAAAAATTACTCCTGCACTTACTTGCTGCCAGCTTTCCAGAATGCATGGAATAGGGCAAAAAACCAAGCACTTGGGTTCCCTCTCAGCTGTTTTTCTGTTCCTTTGTATCCCCTGACCCATTCTCACACTGCACTGACAGTTCAAAGCCCTGCCCAGGGGCTGCTGATGGTGTTTCTTTGCTGTCAGATGAAGCCCATCTTTACTGGAAGCACCAGAATATCCCACCAAGGCTCCCAGGAGATGTGCAGCATCTCACTGGGTGCATTTTGGTGCTGTTATCTTTTATAAGTGGAACTGTTATTGATTGATGAGAAAGAAACAGAAACTTGATTGGATTTTAGAGTGCTTGCTAATGACATAAATGATATTATCTTCTCCTGTGCAGGGACATCCTGCTGATGTATGAAGAGCTGTCTGAGATCTTCTCAGACCATGACAATTATCTGACTAGTAGGGAGCTGCTGATGAAGGTGAGAACTGGTGTGAGTTCAAAACTTGTGATCGCAACAAAATCTGAGGTTTAACCCTTTTGAAACCAGCTGCCAAAGCTCATCACTTCCTCAAGGACCTTTCGTGGTGCTTTAGGGAAGAGCAGGCTGTAAAACCTGAACTTCTTGCTGGGCTGAGAGTTGATTTCCTTGTTCCTGGAAGAATCAGTAGCTTCAGCCTGGATAGCCACAACCAGCAGGCTTTGGCAGCATGATCTGGGTGGACAGCAGGTCTTGCAGCCCCTCAGCCCATGAGGTCACTGGAACAATGCCACAGCTTCAGCTGAGGAATCAATCCAAGATGTTTATCCCATTATCCTGTACCTTTCTTAGAACTAGGAAGCAGGGCTGGGAATTCTGAAGGAACAGGCTTCCTGCTCTGTGGGTGGCCAGATGGACAACAAAGAGGGCTCTGTGTGGAGCAGTTTGACTTATGCACTCTCCTGGGTGAACCCCAGTAAGCTCAGGAGCCTGAAAGGGGTGAGGAAGAATGGCAGGGAAAGGCTGTGTTCTGCAAAAACTAAGGAATGTTTGTGGCAGGTTTTTTCCATCTACATAAAAAAGTTCCTATAAACTCACTAACCAGTTCATTCTTTGGCAGTTCTGTCCAGGCAGTCTGGCATTTGTCCCTCAGCCCCTTGCCTTGGGATCTGAAACACTGTGTTTTGCTCAGGAATGATGGGTGAACACACTCACATGTGTCAGTCTGTTTTGTTTATCATCCATTTATCAACATCTGTAGGTAATTTTTAAAGCAGGTGAGACCATAATAAGCATAGAGGGAAAATGTGTGTTCAGAACAGCCTATTTAACTAAATATTAAAAGACAAAACAACTCAGAGTGAGCCCAGACCTCTGGCTCCCAGTAAATCACCCTCCAGCTGCCCTAAGCAGATTTGAAAAACATTTTGGAAGCAGTGAGAATAGCTAGAACCTCTCCCCTACTTTTCATCTTGGACCATTTGGAGGATTAATATCCATTGAATCCTCAAAGACTTAGTTTTCCTTCACTATAAATAGCCCCTGTAACAGAAGCCATGTTGGACCTTGCATGTCCATCCTGCAAATCCAAGTGTGGAGGAAACAAAATGCCACTGGAAACAGATTGGGTGGCATGGAAAGGGAGCAGTGTTCTTTCTCCTGAACAAACACTGATAATGATTTGTGACACATCTATGCAACCACTGTAAGAAACATGTAACTCCAACATCCCCCGTACGTCCAGGGGAAAAAAGGTTTAAAGAACTATGGTGAAATATCTCATCCATTCATAGGAGAGCTGCAGCTGTGGGGATGGAAACCCATTCCTTTAATTTCCTGCATGGTTTTGGATTAGTCAGTAAGCCACAGTCACTGTGGCTGTGGAATCTTGGTGTTGCAGCATAAGAAAAACAACAAAGCATTACATAAGATGGAGATGTTTACTTGTAGCAGGCCTGATTAGAGAATTAACCAGAAATCCTGATGTCAGGAGTGTTGGGATAGAGCATCTGGACACCTGAAGTATGTCTGAGCTTCTCTGATTTAAACTCCCAAGAGATTTTCAGCAGCACTTGGCTTTGGCCAGAGCCATTCTGCAGAAAAATTCCCTTACAGTCATCTTGTGTGATTTTTGTCCAAAATTCCCAATCAGCATCCGAGTCCCAGGAAATCAACATGTATGTAGACACATGTGTGCCTGCACAGCAAGTATTTTTGCTGGCTTAACTTGTCTGGTTAAATGTACTTGCTATTTTACATGCATACAGTTGCCAGTTTAGCACTTGGATCTTCCATTAATTGCCTTTAATTCTTTATCACCTCACAGGAAGCAACATCCAAATTTGCGAATCTGGACAGCAGTGAGAAAGAAAACCAGAAAAAGTCACAGAAGCGACTGCAACTTCAAAAAAACAAGGTGTGTTTGGGGGTTTTCCTCCCCTTTTTGAACTGGTAACATGATTAACCCTAATTGGTCAATTCTATAAGAAGCAAAATCTAAAAAGGTCTTCACCAGAGTGAGTGGGCAGGAGGGACTGATGGATATAAACATGTGGTGATCACTCCCAGCTCTCTTTTTCGGTCCTACAGGAAAGAATTCCATTATCTACTCTTGTTACACTTTAGAGAGAAATGCAATTTCCATGTAGTAAAATATGTGCTGCTGCAAATACTGGAGTTCTTGTGATAAAGAAGATTAGCTCTGGCAGAGCAGAAGTTTCATTTACTTTCAAACATGCTGATGAAGCTTCTGACATACCAGCTTGAGAATTGCACAGGCTTCTACAGAGATTGCTTTGTAAAATGTGTCTGGGATCCAGTCTGCTGGTGAAAATGTTTTTTGTCTCAAAGCTGGCAAAGACTTAAAAGGACAGGGGGAGAGAAATCTGGAATAGTGAGGCAAAAGTGCTGAACATGATTTTTGTCTGTGTAGTTCTTTGACTGGAAAAAATACAGATCCTTGTGGACAGAAGAAACAAGTGTTTTCCTTTGCAAGTGTAGAGCCAGCCTGAACTCTGCAAGTGCTGCCAGTCTAGAAGTTCAAAATGTGAATAATTAGCATTAAAATGCAGTGGTGGCTGGGGAAGATGGTCACTTCTTGGAGGGAAAAAAATTGTGGCTTGATTTGACTTCACTATCACAAGGTATAATCACACGTCTCTAAGTAAAAATCCACAGGGATGAAGCAGAAGCTGCTCACACAGCTGGCCAGGACCATTCCCCAGCTCCTCCTCTTGCAGCAGGTGACAGAGGGACCCTGTCCCTGGTCCTCAGTGCTTCTCCCAAAGGCAGGGTTTCCTGGGGACCCACTGCTGGGAATCAATGATGGCAATACTGTAATACAAAACCACTGGGTAATACCTGTGAGAGCATCCTGGTCTCACTGGAATTGGATTTAAATTCTAGATTATCTAATGAAAATGATGTAATGAAAGAAAACATAATTATAGGACTGATGCTGGGTTAAGCAGATTACTTTAATTTCATTTTCTTACACAGGAGTGTTCTGGGATTCTAATTATTCTCATTTTTCAGTCAGTTAATCCAGCACTGCTCTGCTCACTTGCAGGGAGTGATGCAAGGCACGGTCCCTTACCTTGGCACCTTCCTGACCGATCTCATCATGCTTGACACAGCCCTTCAGGACTATGTTGAGGTAACTTGGGGCAATTTCTTGGAACCCTAAATACCCTCCCTGCCTTCCCAACTGAGTTTACTTGTTTCTGCATCCTCTCCTTCTGCAGCTCTTAAAATCTGTTTACAAAAAGAAAAGGGAAGCAATATGCAGTGTTATTAACTAGAACTTGTGTGAATTTTTGTGCATTTATCTCAAGGTACAAGTCTGGCTCTTCTCTGATCCCTTCTCTTTCCTTCCAACAGGGTGGCCTGATCAATTTCGAGAAGAGACGAAGGGTAAGTTGAATGTTCTGTGATTTTTGGTTTATTGGTACCCTCTGGGCAAGGGCATTTGTCTTTAGCAGCTGAACCAGGCCTGGTAGCAGGAGACCTTTGCTTTTCAGGACACACAGTTAGTAAATACCTTCCTTCTCCTGCAGGAAACCCTTTGTAGGTGAAAGGCTGCAGAGAGCAAACCAGGTAGAGAGGACTGAGAAATAAATGCTGTTAGTCTCTCCTTTCAGCCTGATCCTTGTTGGTCAGAGATAAGTAATGTCCTGTAGGAGTAAAGGTGCTGGGGTTACTGTGGGCTGAAGGAAGTCAGGCCAAATCTCCATCCTGGGGCTTGAAAGCAGACCTGGCCTTGGCTGAGATGGAGCCATTTCCTGCCCTTAACTGCTCAATAACCTGCCGTGAACAATCCAGGGTTATTCTGGCAGTGTGTGTACAAGTGCAGTTACAGAAGGGCAGCACACTCTGGTCATGTGCCTTAAGGGAAGCATTTTCCATCCCTCTGGAGCAAGTGTGAGTGTACATTATGGATCCTAGGGAAAAAAGCCCACCTTTATTGTCAGAAAACTGATTCTTGAAATAGTCACTTGACTGAAACTGAACTTCAAGCTAAGTTTGTCCTGGATCCCTTGTTGTATGAATGAATATAATCTTGTTTTCTAATTAGACTTTCTATGTGATTATTTCTTTTCTTAGGAATTTGAAGTCATTGCCCAAATCAAGCTCCTGCAATCTTCATGCAACAGCTATTGCCTGATACCAGACCAAAAATTCATCCAGTGGTTCAGGAGGCAGCGACACTTAACAGAGGAGGAGAGGTAGGTTCTCAGTGCAGCTGGCAAACCTCTGTTCTCACCCCCCACACACACCTGGGCAGGTCAGGGCAGGGACACACAAACACTGGAGAGCACTAGTTTTAAAACCTATTACAAGGAGGTGAAGTATCCCCTTGGCCCTGGTAAAATGCAGGCAGAGCAGTGTTCCTCTTTGTGATGCTGCAGCCTTCTGTGAGGTGAGAACAACTGAAGGACTCTGGGATTTCTTGCATGTTGCTGCTGTGAGATGTACAACTAAATGACATTGTACAACTAAATAACATTGTCTGCAAATATTCACCTGCTGGCCTCTGCCCTGCAGTTACAAACTCTCACGTGAGGCTGAAGCAGCTGCTGATACCAACATCCTGTCTCCAAAATCCCAGAAAAGCATGGTGAAGAGGATCAGCACGTGAGTATGGTGGGGCAGAGGGGTTTTGGGGTGGGAATAGGGACCTGGATAACTCAAACAAGCAGTGCTCATTTAATCAGCTGCAGAACCTGGCTGGGGATCCACAACCCTGCATTGCTTTAAGGAGAAATGCAGCCTTGTGGCTGAAGCTGTCCCTTTGTGCTGCTAGCAGCAGTCATGAGGATTATTAAAGATAGAAGAGACTAGAATAAAGAATCCTTCCTATGGTGTCAAAAAAAGGAACCATTTTAGTGCTGGATTATAATTCAGTACCACTTGTGTAATGACTTTGCTGAATGCAGCAGGAAAGCAGAGTAAAAGAGGATAAAGTCAGGTCTATTTTTAGTCTAAATTGCTATAGACACAAAAATTCCTTGCAGGATTTTAATATGAAAATTAAGGTTAGGAAAAAGGCATTTGATAGTGGAAACAACCAGCTGGAGAAGGAGAAAAACACCATGGGGACATGGTCCAATTTGGTGTAATACCACAAAGATTGAAACAGGAGGTGGGTAGAGGACAGGGCCATGCAGCTGGACACGGGAAACAAGAGGCCAGCAGGAATGCAGGGAAAGCTGCATGGAATAAAGCAGAGCTCAAAGACTGAAGTAAAAATATCTGCACTCTGAAGGTGTTTTGCAAATGAATACTGTGGAAAAGCAGTCAGTGACACCTCTCTGAGCTGTATTAAATCAATAACTGCATGCTGATGCTCCCTGCTCCTCCTCTTGGTGGGTCAGACCAGCTTGTTTCCTCTGACACTCCTTGCAAGTCACTTGACCTGCATTTAGAAATGAGTCTCGGAGAGGCAGCGCCTTTAATTTACACTTTTGTGATCTCCTTATTGTGTGTATCTCCAGCCTTCTAGAGAGAACCTGGTATCTGTGGCACCCTAATAGAGCGCAGGAATTGGCAGCGGGGTGAATTTGTCCTTTGGAGCCCTTTTTTTCTGTAAAGTGAGCCTGAAAATGTGAGGAGATGGAAGGGGAGTGTTCTAGTGGGGCATGAGCTGGTTGTGGCCTTGCAGCTGTGGGCACTCTGGGTCAGGAGGGTGGTGTGTTAGCCTGTAACAAAGCCTCTGCACAAACTGTATAAACACCACAAAGGAAATGACTACAACAAGCCACTCCAGAGAGGAAAAAACTCCAGAATGTAAACGTTCTGAACCAAGGGACAGCTTTGCTCAGCCCAGCTCTCACTTACTGGCTTTTATGCTTTCTTTCTTTCTATACCAGACTTTTTCTGGGCACCGATGTGTTCACCCCAGCCAAAGAACAACCCCTGAAGAGCTCTCCTGTAGGAGGGAGCTCCGGGGAAAGCACGGATTCAGCCAGTGTTTCATCGTGTGAGTTTAATCACTCTGAAACTGAGGATGTGTGTGTGACTCCCGTCTCTAGTCCTGAGGACCCTCTGAAAAAGGTACAGCTGAGGCCTCTGCATGCTGCAGGCAGGCCCAAGATACTTGCCCAAGGCTCTTGGTCTTGACTAAAACATTGGTTTTAGTGAAATGGAGAGAGAAATGTTAAAAATGGAAGTAATCCAGTCGGGGCTCTTGCACAATGTTCTGTGTTGTCCTTTACAGTGGGTTTGTTCCTGTCAGGAAGCTTTTGAGCAATGCAGAGGGAGAGAAAAGCAAATGCTGAGCAGGGGAAGGAAGGGGGCAGTTTCAAGGAGAATGGCAGAGAGGAGGGGTGTGTGTATTTCCACTTGTGTAAAGGCTCTCAGCTGGAGCAGGAGTGCCTGTGGCACCCTCTGCTCCTTCCCAGCCGTTCCCAGTTCCTGGCTGGCTGCCTACAGCCTCATGCTGTTCCTTGGATCTGCTGCCACCTCCTGGGCTGCTCTTACTGCGAGGCCAGAGCATCCCCAGCAGGACAGAAATTGTCTTTAAAATGCTGTAATCAATCAAGTGAAGTTCAGTGTTCAGTTTTCAGTTCAGGAGGCCAGGAATCCCCCTGCCAGCAGGCTGGGCAGAGTGTGGTGGGTGACTGAGGTTCTGTCTGTGCCTTCTGCTTTCTCCTGTTCCTCTGGCACAACGACAGCCAGACACACCCTTTGTGACAGCACTTTCCTTTCTGTTGCGCAGATCTCTGGCTACTCCTTATCCTCCTGTTCTCCTGACTCTTCCATGAGCACGCCTTCCTCAGGGGTGTCATCTTTACCCTCATTCCTGCTGGCCTCCAACGACGACAAGAGCTCCGTGGGCTCTGACAAGGGCTATGACTCCGACAAGGGCTCCATCAGCTCCGACAAGGGCTCTGGCTCCAGCAAGGGCTCCATCTTTGACGCTGGCTCAGGCTTGGACAGTGGCTCCATCCCCTCCAGGGACTCGGGCTCGGTGCCCAGCAGTGCCCCCAGAGTGCTGCCTGTGTACAACCGGCAGAGCGAGGGCTCCTGCATCATCCGGGTCAGCATGGACGGGCTCCACGCCAGCGTCTACAAGAGCATCCTGGTGAGTGGCACGGCTCTGGGCTCGGCAGGTGTGTCCATGGGGGGGTGACTGAGCCCATCACTGTGTTTTGAGAGCACTCCTTCACTGAGCTGGCTCATCATACCTGGCTGGAATGGGAAAATGGCACGTGGTGCCATGCAGAATGGAGCCTGGTAGGAACGAGATGTTTTAAAACAGTTTTAGGGAAGTTTCTGGTCTGGAAATTGGTGTTTGTGTTTTATCAAAAAGCTCCAGGTGAGCACATTGAGGTTTTGACATAAGATGGTACATTTTCCCTGGAGCAGCTTTACCCAGGAGCTGATTTCTGGAAACAGGGAGCTGCAGGGGAGGGAGCTGACATGCCCTTTAATTCCACAGCTTCTCCCAGTGAAGAAGGGAGAATCTCCCTCTTCTTGCCAGACCAGCAGCCCCAGAATTCAGGCATTTCCCTCTGTGCTTATTCCACAGACATATCCCAGTAGTGCCACTGGTGCTGGACCATGGGTGATGTGGCTTAGCTCAGCTGGAGGGAAACAAATGCAGGGTAGTTCTCAGCATCTTTATTTCCTGATTTTAATGGTCTCACTTCCCCAAATCCAGCAAGTTGTTCCTTGAGGGCCTGATGGATTTGGCTGCTAGTGAGACTGCAGGAGGCTCTGGAGGAGCCATGTGTCCACAGCACACAGCACACCCAGCTACAAGGCCAGAAAGCTTTGCAGGATGTCCAAGGAAGCGCTTAGCGCAGGAGCCTGCAAACAGCAGCTGGGGCAGCTCCTCATGGGGGCTCTCGTGGCTGGTGAGAGTGAGGTCTCTCAGAGGGAGCAGACACTGGGATCTACTGCTGTCTCTATTAGTACTGTGTGTCAGCTTGAACTAAAAACCCACCCCCTCCAAATGTCAAAAACACTGAGTTTAGTATCTGTCAGCACCTGCCCCTTTGTTACTGACCTGTTTTTTCAGTTCTCTGACATCTCTTCCAAGAACAAGCAGTCAGGTTTTCACTAACTACTAAATCAAGAGAGTGAATGAGAAGAATCTCTCATTGCACCTTATCTTTACAGATAACCAACCAAGACAGAATCCCTGATGTCACCCAGCGAGCCTTGCTGAAGCACAACCTCGAGCCTGATGCAGTTGAAGATTACGAGCTTGTGCAGGTCATCTCTGAGGACAAAGGTAGGGAAGCAGAACTCTGCTGCTGCTTGGAAAGTTCTGTTGGATTTCAAAGGGAAGAGTAAAACAGGAAGTATTAGAAATGCTGTTGACAGGTCACAGCTGCCATTGAGAACCCCCTGGCTGCTCAGGGGTGCTCCCTTCCCACAGGCACAGCCAGCTCCTGGGCTGCCAGGCTGACTTCATGTGTGCCTTGCAGCCATAGAGTGACCACAGGATTTTGGGTGGGGGTGATGTTCTGCCTCCCTGGGACCAGGCCCTCAGATCCCACCCATCATCAGCCTTCTCTGAGAGAGTCTGCCAGGGCCTCTGCCAGGCTGAGCGTGGCCTGGGCCTGGCCTCTCCTTCCTGCCCTGCTTCCTTTCCTGCAGGGAGCTGCTCCCGATGCTGCTGTGGCAGAACAGGGAGATGGCCTGCACTGTCAGCTGTCCTCTCTCAGCTTCCCTGCTGCTGTGCCCCCTCCCCACTAAAGCTGCTGTGGCCCTGTTCTGCAGAGCTGGTGTTCCCCCGCGATGCCAACGTGTTCTATGGCATGAACAGCCACGTGAACTTCGACTTCATCCTGCGGAAGAAGGCAGAGCTGCTTGGCTGAGGCTGCACCTGCGCTGCCCTCCCGGGTTACGGGGAATCTGTCGGCATTCCCTGTTGAAAATGTGCAATTGGAGCAGTGGGCAGCCCTGGTGCAAAGGCTCCAGGCTGCTACATTTGTCTTGAGGACACCCCATGAGCCAACTCTGTGAGAAAAGGGTCTCCTTCATGCCAGTATTATACAGAAGATCATCTGAACTTATTTTTATAGAACTGAAGCAAGTTCTGAGTATGTCTGCCTGAACCAGCTGAGAATTTTTTGCACTTGTTCTACACCAGAAAATGACCCATTTTGGATCTTGTTTCCAAAGAACTTTAAAATGAATGAACTGCACTTGCCTTTGCATGAACATCATGAATGGGACAAACAGACACTACTTTGTGTTGGATGGAGGTCTTAATGTCACAACAGGGTGATTTCCCTTGGACTTGGTTAAGCCATGGACCAGAACTTGATGCCTTTTGTGTGCACTCCCATGTGATGGATGGATGTCCTCCCAATGTGCAATTCCTCTGCTGGAACTGCAATTTGAACCTCTTTAAAAGCCATAAGTAAGACGCTGGATTGTAAGAAGCCCTGATGTGAGACACATGAAATACACACAGTACTTCTGGTTCTGCGGGTAGCGCTGTGCATGCCTGCACAGATCTAGCAGTTACTATCCAAGCAGCTTAGGATTCTTAAGGATCATTAGTTAAAATAGAGTTTTATCCATGCCTGGGCCTTTTACCCCCAGTTTTGTGGCACTAATTTGCAACACTGGGCTCAGGTAAGTTTTACACTACATTTGGATTTATCACTTCTGTTTACAGGTAGGTAAAACAGACTGACTGTAGGTCTACTGTACATCCAAGAGTCCTATGGCAGGTCCCACAAGCCTGGTGTAGGTCATAGCCTGAACAATTTATGAATTCCAGTGGTTTGTTAAAAGGGTGACAGAGTGGGGGGGTTGTTACTGAGCCTTAACCTTTGCCCACAGTTAGGGCAAAACTAGAAGTTCAGTTTTCTCTGCTTTTGGTGTCTGTACAGTGCAGCTCCTTGTGTACATAGCATAGCTCCTAATGTATATAGTGCTGCTCACTCAGAGGGTGTATGGCAGTGTTAAGCTGAAACATAAATGTTCTGGATTTTAAAATTACACTTTGCAAATGTTTATATATGTTACGTTTTTAACTGCTTACCTGTAATCTTTATATGATAAGTATATAAATTGTTTTTCATTAATATTTGCCTGGAATCAGTCAATTTCCTTTTATTAGTGCATGTCAGATGTGTAAAAACACCTCACACCACTTCCCTTGCTGTCACTTTCTTCAGCCTCTCCACTTTTAGTGTTTTAACTTCTCAACAGCAAAGCCAAAGCCCTCCCAGTGCATCAGCCATGCACACAGCCTCTGAGAGATAGGGAGATTTTGTGCTATTTCTTGAGGTTTCAGCTTAAAGATGTGTTTTAAGTGGCTCCTACTTTTCCAAAACACTTTTAACTCTGGGAGAGCAAAGCTTGAGCAGCACCAGCCAAGGAACTGAAAATACAGGCAGGGAGCAGTGCTTGTCACATGGGTAGAACCATTGGCATCACCCAGGTCTTGCCTGTATCAATAAATGGAGAACTGTGGTTGTATAAACACACACACATACACAAGGTAAAGGACCAATCAGCCAGACTGAGTCCTTGTCTACTCTGAAATGGACACAGGCATTTCATTCATATAGCCTTCATTTGTTCCCCTCCCCTGAAACCACCATCAATGCCAAGGAACCCAGAAGCTCCAGTTCAAGGCTGTGCAAGTGATGCAGAGACCTTTTCCATCTTTTCATTATTTGAATGAAGTTTAAAAAACCCAAACAGGGACAACTCAAATACCTTGTATGTTTTTTAAATCCATGCTGTGTTTGCTGGTGAGGAGCACCCCGTGCTGATGCAGGGAAATGAAGTGTCAGCACACAGGGAAACCCCACAGCAAGGGGGAAGGAAGGAGAGGCTGCTCATAGGCACTGAGGTGGGTCTGTCATGGAACAAAAAGCATGAGGGTGGAAGAGACGTGGCTCTCATATCCACAGTGACACTTGGCAGTGCTGGATGTTCACCTGGTCACAGAGCCCTGCTCCTGCAGGAGCTTCTCACCAACGCCTCTGGGACTTCCAATGTTGTTCACACAGGCCTTGTGGGCTCATAAAGCAAGAGACCTGCGGAGGAAGCAAGAGGGATTGTGAGGAAGGAATGACCCAGGCTGTGTGTGGGCCTATGGTGCAACCTCCATACTCACCAGGTCGTGTGGGCATCTCCTCCCACATGGACACCAGCAGGAACTTGGCTTCCAGGTGGGAACTGCAGAATGGGCCCCTTTATACAGCCAGTGACTCCATGGGAGAGCTGGACTTCCATTAACCTCCAGTTAACATTCAGGGTCAGGCTGGAGGGGGCTTGGAGCAACCTGGTCTAGTGAAAGGTGTCCCTGCCCATGGCAGGGGGTTGGACTGGGTGACCTTTAGAGGTGTCTTCCAAAAACCCAAACCATTCCAGGACTCTCCCACACAATGAAGAACACACAGAGCTGCTCATCTTGCACCAGGTTCTATGTATTATCAGACCGGCTGACAGGTAATAACATGTCTTCTGCAGCAGAAAGCACAACATTGATCAGTAATTATTCAAAACAAACAAAAATTAAAACCAAAACCCCAGCCACACATACTCAATGCACAGATCTGCCAGCAGGTGAGCCCCCAGATGGCAGTTCCAGGAGGGAATCCTCCCACTGCCCAGAAGCTCAGGGTCTGTGCCAGTATAGTCCGTGATCACCTGGCCTCTGAGAAAGGTTTTTTTAAAAAAAATAAACACCATATCCTGCTGGCATGTGAGCCAACAGCAAAAACATCAGAACTCATCCAAAACACAGAAAAGTTCGCTCCTCTCATGAAAAAATATCCAGGCAAGTCGCCTTTCCGTCCTGTAACACACAATTCTATCGGGCTGTTGAGAGTAACATTGCTGTAGGTTCTTTTGGTTTTAGAAGGACAGTTTGTAACCTAACTTCTTACATTTAAAGTTCCCAAAACTCCTACGCTTGCTTTTATGGCCTGAATAAACAGGCCTGCCAATAGGTTGTGGGGCTTTGTTTTCCTGAAGGGCTAAGTTGAGGCAGAGGTGAAGCAGGATGCGACATGGACCAACTCTGCCTGCATTCCCTTCAGGCAGTGCAGAGACAAATAAATCCAGCTGCCTCCACTTGCATGGCTTCCATGACTTCAGACATTCCAAAACATCTGTTCTGGATCCAGCGGCCTGTTTAGATGGGATGCAGCGAGATGAAAAATGAGCTGATGGGAAGCCAGCACTGGTTTTGTACAGGAGTGTGATGGGGAGAAGACACGACAGAGGAGCACTGCTCTCCTGCATTGAACATTTTGGGGAAACATCTTGATTCTGATAGGGATCCCTTTGGAAAACAAACCCAAATCCCCCAGATGCTCAGCAAACAGGGTGGTAAAAGCCTACAGACCTACAAGGAGTAACAGTAAGGGAGCAGCCCAGGTACAGCCATCCCAAAAGGCACTGACATTTGTACACCTCTATATATTAATCTTTATAAATACAGTGTTCTACACGAGGAACTGTGGAACGACGTAATTCCAGGCTGGTTTCTTCTAACAAAAGCTTGCCAGGGCTTTTGCTTGGGTCTGGAACGCTTGTTCTTCTTCCTCCTTGGTGTCCCACCCTGTCCTCGGCGGCCTGGGCAGGTGTCTGGCCCAATCCCACGCACGGCCCTTGGGAGTGGTGGGAAGGAGACCACATGAAGAGCTGCTCTACAACTTTCAAGGGTGAAAAGCTAAAGTGTGAGGCAGGTTCAGCTGTCAACAGAGTCCCGGGGAGGTGGGCAGTCATAGCTCATCCCTGGATGACGGCGTGTCCAGGGACGACTGGGAGGGCAGGGCATCCTTGTTCTGGGCGTCGCTGTGGATCTTGCCCTGCTGCCGGGACTTCCAGGAGTGTGTTCTGTCCCAGTCCGTTGACACGGTCTCATTGTCCCAGATGGTGGAGGTCTCCGTGTCGCTGAGGTAGCCCGGCTGCCCCGTGTAGTGCGTGGGGTAAACAAGCAGGGGTTCTGCTGAGAAGGCCTTCAAGTCTCTGGACTCGTAGTACTCCATGTACTTTGTGCTGTGGAGGAGAGAAACACTGTCAGCAACAGAGGAACCTTCACTGGTGCCAAGCTTGTTCCTGGGAGACATGGCCAGTCCAGGGAGCAGACTGTGCTGGGGTACAGCCAGAACCACGTCCTTACAACCACACACACCTGTACAACCAAAGCCTGTTCCCAGAGACAGACAAGTGCCTCAGACAAGCAGCCCACAATCCCTGCCCCAGGCATTCCCCTCTGTCACCTTCTTTGACCTATGCCAGGAGGACAAAACCAAGCACCACAAGGAGTCCCCACCAACCAGGCTACCAACAAGATCTGGTTTAAGATCAGTCAGCGAGACCCAGCCCATATCTCCCTGAGCCACAGAGGGACTTACACAGGGTGCTTGTTGTACATGATGGGCAGGAATTCATCCACGGGCAGCATCTTGCTGAAGGGCTCAGCCCCGATGAGCTTCTGAGCCCCGTGGAAGGAGATGGCGTAGCCCAGGGTCCAGTAGGAGTAATCAGCTTCCACCAGGTTCCGGACATTGGGAACGGCTCGCTCGGGCTCCTGCACCTGCATCCTTTTCCGGCCAATGTAGCTTCAGGGGTGAGCAGATCAAGGAGATGGGAAGCAAAGTGAATCCGTAGCAATTAGGACAAGACTATTCCTGTCAGCCAGGCCAGGGCAAAGGACCAATCCCAGAAGCAATCCCTGACCCAGCTCACAGATTTCTATTCTGCACCACTACCACACATCCAAGTCTCAACCCATTTGGTGGGACAGCTGTGAAAGGCTTCCTAAAGGAGCTAGGATGACACAGTCTGAGGCTCAGGACTGAGCTGTGCTGATTCCTCTGTCAGCATCTCCAACACAGCTGAGGTCAAACAACATTGTCCACACCATGGGCAGGGATAGTGCCCATGGGGCCTCCTGGCAACAGCCGCCCCAGAGGGCAGATGTGTCATAGTGGGAAGAGCTACCAAGAAGACTGTGCCACTATCCCCTGCACTGCAGCATCAGCCTGCACCTCTGCCATGCCCCAGCAGTGCTGCTGACCTGCCCGTGTGCCCAGGACCTCCCAGAGGAGCAGAACTTACATCAGCTCCCAGTCTAACTGGGCTTGCTTGATGTCGTCCATCAGCTTCATGAGCTTCCTCTTGAACTGGTGCTCGAAGCGCACATCGTCCTCAATGACGAGTGTCTTCTCCAGGCCCCTGCTCACCACCTGAAACACGAGGGCTCCAACGTGAGCACAGTGGCCTCCATGGGTGCCCTGCTGTCACTGGGGCCACCCTGACCTGGCACTGCCTCCCAGACCACGCAGGCAGGGAGCTGGAGAACCACTCTGTGACATATACATGATATGCCAAGCCACTGGAACTTGCTCCTGCTCAGATGGAGAGTAAGGGGAAAAAAAACAGCAGTGTTTCTTTTGCTTTTCAAAACCTTCCTGCTTTTCTTCTAAGCAAGCTTGCCCCAAGCAGGGTATTGGATGGACTGCAGAAACAGTCATGAAAATGTTCTAATAAAAATCACTTGGAGCTGAGGGCAAATGAATTCAGAATCCCCAAATGGTTTGAGTTGGAAGGGACCTTAAAGCCCATCCAGGTCCACCCCCTGCCATGGGCAGGGACACCTCCCACTAGCCCAGGCTGCTCCAAACACCATCCAACCTGGCCTGGGACACTTCCAGGGATCCAGGGGCAGCCAAAGCTTCTCTGGGCACCCTGTGCCAGGGCCTTAGCACCCTCACAGGGAAGAATTAATTCCCATTATCCCATCTAACCCTGCCCTCTGGCAGTGGGAAGCCATTCCCTGTGTCCTGTCCCTCCATCCCTTGTCCCAAGTCCCTCTCCAGCTCTCTTGGAGCCTCTTTAGGCACTGGAAAAGGAAAGGGGAGGTGTGAAAGGTGAACACTGCATTCAAGAAAACCCCTGCCATCCAAGGAAATCACTTCTATCCTACGCTTCCAGAAACCTGAGCTGGATCCAATGCTCTGCACCAGGACTGGCTGTGCACCAGGACACAGCACCTCCCTGCAGGACCCTCAAGGCACCCCAAAATCTTCACCTCCTTCCAGATGTAGTAATGGCTCAGGAAGCAGCCGATCTCTCCTCTGGTCAGGGGCCTGGAGGAATAGGGGTCCCGGTATCCTGGCAGCATTTCGATGCTGAGAGCTTTGAGCTGACTCGTGTTCAGTGCTCTGGGAAACACAGAGTATTTATCGCCATTGCAAAAAAAAATAATTCAAGCCAGACACAGGCACAGCATGGGGAATGCTGCTGATGTTCAGGAAAAAGCCACACCTTGAGAAATTCCTACACTTGTTTTGCTCAAAAACACAGAGGAAAATTAACTTATTGATTTACGTCTCTAAATCAAGCTGATGAATTATATCCTTAATTCTGCCAAAGACTTCTCATGGGACCATCAATTATCTTTAACTCTGCCAAAAACTTCCTGTGGGACCATCCACTTGCCAGGTGCTTGGCTTTGATTAATTTTCCGAGGCCTTGATAGGATCCCAAGTCTCCGAGACCACTAGATGGCACGTGGGCTCCTGTCTCCTTGAGGCCTTTTTGCAACTCACAGACTCAAAATTTCTGCCTTGATTTCTCATTATAAAAAGGTCTTAACATACCTTAGAATCACAGAATTATTAAGATTGGAAAAGCCCTCTAATATTGTCAAATCCAAGCATTAACCCAGCAGTTCTCCCAGGGATGGGGCCTCCACCACTGCCCTGGGCAGCCTGTGCCAGTGCCTGACCACCCTTGGCATGAAGACATTTTTCCCAGTTGTCCAGCCTGAGCATCCCCTGGCACACCTTGAGGCATTTTCCTTGTCCTCTCCCTTGTTCCCCGACCCCTCCCTGGCTGTCCCCTCCTGTCAGGGAGTTGTGCAGAGCCAGAAGGTCCCCCCTGAGCCTCCTTTTCTCCAGGCTGAGCTCCCCCAGCTGCTCCTCAGCAGACTTATGCTCCAGACCTTCGAGTAAGCTTGGAAAGGGCCGTGGCAGGGTTAACACTGCAGCACCACAGCTGTGTAGCACTAGGATGGACAATATTCTCAGGAGTTAACTGCTGCATTCACAGAAACCTGTGATTTTAACCTGATTTGGACCCTAGTCTGAACCCCAGCGCCCGGGTTCTCTCACAGAAATTGACTGATTGCAAAGGAGGAAAGAAACAGAGCAGAACTGCCCCAAACAGATGGTCAGCGAGATCCAAGTGGTGCTCAGCTCCCCCCGCAGCCAACCCTGCCCTGCTGGGAGTAGGTCAGGGCATCCAAGGAGATGCTGTGAAGCAGTAAAGCACATCCCACTCTGAAAACACCCTCAAGCCCAACCAAAACTCACTTTCCATCCACAGCCTCCACTACCTTCACTGCAATCTCCTGCTCGTAGAGCGTCCGCAGCATCCGATCCCGCCGGTCCTTGCGACGCTTCAGGTTGATCATGAAAATCTGGGAGGAAGAGGAAGACATCAGGACATCAGCCTCCCACCTGGGAGGGAGGGAGAAGGGAAGTCCTGATCCACCCCTCTCCAGCAGCCCCATTGGAAAAGCAGGCCTTGTGAAAACACCACATGTGTGTTCCAAGTTGTCTAGAATTTGTCAAAGGGCTGAACTTGGTTTTGAGTTTAAAGTGTAGAGGCTTTTTCTCTAACAACTATTTTTTATGGATGTTCATGGAGGAAACTTGCTCTTTCAGGATGAAGAAAAGTGAGGAGAGACCGGTTAGAGCCAAGTTTATAATTTCCAAAGATACAGGATGTTTAGGTTTATATCAAACAGAGTAACATGACCATCTGCAGCATCAGTCCCAGAGGAACACTGCCACTGCCTGGATTTAGGATTATCAGCAGGGCCACCATCCAAGAACAAGGCCATGGTAAAGAAAGGATTTTTGTGATTACTTCAGGCACTGCAAATCCACTGTGATCCCTGCCAGAGCAGAGAGCCAGGGTTGAGAACAGAGATGTCTGGGCAGGGGTCTGTCCAAAGCCTCAGGGAGATGGTGGAGGGCTGAGGACTGAAGCCCTCATTGCAGGTAACCCTCAGGGGCTCAGGGATATTTTTCAGTCCCAGGCAGGCTGGTACAAGCACAGCCTTGTAGCCCGTGGAGCAAATCCTCATCCCAGTAAGGAGTGGAACGAATCCCAGCTCAGTACAAATGAAAGAATAATAAACTGGATAAATAAAGCACAGCCACAAAGGACAACGTGGAAAAAACCTGGACCAGCTGTGCCTTAAACACAGACACATCTGGGCTGGGTTCAGCTTCAGGAGCCCCACAAACAGACAGCGCAGAGCACACCAGAAGACAAAGGCTCCCCTGATCCCCACAAGTCCCTCGGTCCCAGAGCCAGCCTGGCAGCTGCACACACAGGGGCTGCTGGCTCTGGGAATAACACAGACTCCAGGCAATCAGAGCCTGGCATGTCCCTCTCCAGCCTTCTCTCCAGGCATGGTTTGCATCCCTGGGGGTATCCAAGGTGGGCCAGAACTCAGCTGTGAGCCTGGATCCCCCACCTGCTCTCAGCTCTCCATGTCTCTCTCAGGTGAGAGAAATCATTCCCTCCTGCCTCTGGAGAGCTGGAGAGCTTTACCAAAGGCCCAATTTCTGTCACAGATGGAAGGGAGGCCAAGCTGCTCTGCAGAGTCATATGTAGAGCAAACACCACGAGAACAGAGGAGTTAACTTGTTTTTCAGCCTCACTTCTGCCCTCTCTTCCTGGCTGGATTAAAGCAGAATCATGGCATGGTTTAAGTTGGAAGGGACTTTAAGGATCAGGTGATGAGTGAGAAGACAAGACAATAAACAGCAGAACAGGCTCCTTACTTCATCAAACCCCATCTTGTCAGGGCGCTTCGGAGGGACAGAGATGTACTGAGAGGGCTCCACGGGAGGGCGATCGACTGAAAGAGAGCAGAGACCCCAAACGTCACCCTCAGGGTGTGCACACCCTGCAGTGGACATCGTGTGTCTGAAGGTGTCTCCCTCACGGGCTGGGCTCCCAGGAGCTGGGATGAGGAGCCACTGCAGCATGGGAACAGCAGAGAGCATCACATGGCAAAGCCAGAGCCAGCAGCCATGTGCCAGACAGACAGCAGGAAGAAAACATGGACATGCAGCACCCTTTTCCACATGAAAGATGCATTTTATCTGGGGAAGTTGAGGGATTTTGTGGATGGGGTTGACCTGACCATGAAGCAATTACATCTCTAGGTAGAAAAGTGGTGGAAAATTTAGGAAACCGCGTATCAAAACAAGATTAGAGCAGACAGGTCGGGATGCAGACTTCCAAGAGAATGAGAGCTGGGCTGCTGGCAGGAGAGCTCTGCAGGCATTAACCCGGGGGGTCCATCATGGCAAGGGCACAGCAACTCACTCATGGCCTCGATCAGGGTGTGCACAAAATTCTCAGCTTCCTCCTGCAGGGACTGCTGCGGCTTCAGGGGCATGGGAAGGAACCCATAGTGCTCACGGTTGCAGATGAACATCTGTACTCCTGGGGATCACAGAAAAGCACAAACTACAATCAGCCCTGCTCCCAGGGCATTGCACTGCTCTGTGGCCACAGAGCCACAAACCACTTGTGCCAGGACCTCAGTCCCAAGAAGTTCTGCTTCATAAGCAAACAATTCAAAATCCAGTTCCACTTTCTGTTTTGCCTGGCTGGCAGCAAGGGGCTTCTCTCATAAAACCAATCCCTACTGGCTGCCTAGCTAACCCTTCAAGGGCCTGGGCTGACAGGGGGCATGGCTTCCCACTGAAATAGAGTGGGTTTAGATTGAATATTGGGAAGGAATTGTTCCCTGTGAAGGTGCTGAGGCCCTGGCACAGGGTGCCCAGGGAAGCTGTGGCTGCCCCTGGATCCCTGGAAGTGCCCAAGGCCAGGCTGAATGAGGCTTGCAGCAACCTGGGATAGTGGAAGGTGTCTCTGAAACGAGATGATTTTTAAGGTCCCTTCTAAGTCAACTCATTCTATTCTTTATTACTGCTTCCTTTTGCTTTGGCTAGGAAATAAAGGTGATACTTCTTCACCTGTGCTGGCAAAGGACTTCGAGGAACACATATGACAACAACCTTTGAAATGCCAAGTCACCACCAAACACAATCCTTTCCTCTCCAGAACTAATTTTTACTGTGCCCTGAAGATTAAAGGAAAATCCCAGAGTGAGACACCAGTGAGGGGAACAGATGTGATAACATTAACACCCTTCTACTCAAAAACTTTTGCAACTGCTTGTTGAAGGTGGGAAACAGAGAGAAGGTGCAAATCCTGTCCTTGGAGTAGATGCATTTGCAGGGCACAGACTCACCCAGTGGGAACATCCCAGCATCAGCAGAATGCTTTTCCCTCTGGGATGGCAAGGATTTGCTCACCACTGGCTGTAACTCTGCCTTTCACATCAGGCAACACGCTCAAAAGCCACATCCAGAGAAGCCAAGGAAGTATTTCTGTTGTTTTCCATTGAGTTCTGGTAAGGTCCTTTATTAATTCACCCAAATCAAAGCTGCTAGAACTCAAGCAACTAGCCAAAAACTGCCTTTGTCTTTTTTTTTTTTTTTAATTAAACATGCTTAACCAGCCCCCTCCCTCGAGGAAATAAATGAAAAGCAGACACTACCTGGTGTGCTGATGCTTTCATCTATTAGTGCCCCTAATCCATGGTATTTTTAGCAGAGTGGAACTGTTGGCACTAATGACTCTGGTGTTTCTCTCATTTTAAGTTCTACAAGTAAATTGCTGGCTGTGCTACTTGCCAAAACACATTCAGCTGTCACCTGCAATTTAGGTAAATGGCAGAATAAAAAACTATTACCTGCAGACATTAATGGATTTGGCACTGATCTAATCAACTAATCTTATCTGGCTCACTGATCTCTGTTCTTATCTTCCGCTGCCTTGAACATGTATAATCTGCACAGATTCACACCAGTGCTCCTGCTCTGTTTGGGATAAAATGTACTTGAAAATGGTAAAGCTCCCGTAGGGGAGGGAGGGGGACTCACTCTCCAGCTCTGTTTTTATAATAAAGTTAAATGATTGCTACAAGGGATAGAAAAACTACAGGTGTTTGTGTTATCATTCTTAATGGGCCTTACAGGCAGTGGCCAGGATTTACAGTCATATCCTAAAACCACAGCTATAGTTAAGGAACCAAAATTGTCCCCACTTCCCTGTGACCAGACCTTCCTGCTGGCTGGCTCAGGGGCTTCAGGGACCCAGGCTGAAAGGCAGCTCAGGAGATCATGGAATCATGGAGTGGTTTGGGTTGGAAGGGACCTTAAAGCCCATCCAGGTCCAGCCCCCTGCCATGGGCAGGGACACCTTCCACTGTCCCAGGCTGCTCCAAGCACCATCCAACCTGGCCTGGGACACTGCCAGGGATCCAGGGGCAGCCACAGCTTCTCTGGGCACCCTGTGCCAGGGCCTCAGCATCCTCACAGGGAACAATTCCTTCCCAATATCCCATCTAACCCTGCTCTCTGGCAGTGGGAAGCCATTCCCTCTGTCCTGTCCATCCCTTGTCCCAAGTCCCTCTCCAGCTCTCTTGGAGGCTCCTTAGGCACTGGAAGGCCCTCTAAGTTCTCACCTGAGCCTCCCTTTCTGCAGGCTGACCTGGCTGGCTGAAAGCTCTCCTGTGAGTGCAAGGGGCTCTGCAGAGTCCACTGCTGGCAATAACACACCCACTCTGAGTTCTGTTCAGATTCAGGACTCCCACACAGGCCATGTCCTCTCTCAGAGGTGGGATGCTCTTTGGAGCATCACAGAACAGCTGCTTCCAGCAGCAGATTCCCTGTTGGAAATTGATGGCTTGTTAAGCACAGCTTTTGGCCTGGACAAAAGCCAGTATCATTTCTGACTTAAGGGGAAGCAAGTGAAATTACTCCAAAAAGAAGTTTCCCTCAAAGCCCACACATTTTTCACATTTCTGAACTTGGATGTCATCCTTTTATCCTGGGTGACAAAACTGAGCTCAGGACACAAGTGAACAATCTGAGCAGGTCAACAGGCCAGACAGCTGGAGCAAAGCCTTTCATGTCATGGGTCAGTCCTGGAAAAAGCTAGTGTTCTAGGAGAGAAGGAAAAAATGATGGGCTTGAATCCCTGGAATATTTCTGAAGCAGCTGGAGCTAATGCACTGCAGTTACCACATGGGCTGGAGGCTGTACTTCTGGGAGAGCTGTCAGAGGGAAGAAGTGGAGGGGTAGATTTTAAGCAGCCTGCTTTGCTCTCCAAACTTAAACCTCAAATATGCTCTGGAGCCAAGACGTGGCACTTGGGGACATGGTTCAGCAATGGATTTGGCAGTGCTGGGCAAACACTGGACTGAATGGCCTTGGGGGTCTCAACTCTGTGATTCTGCACTCATGTCCTGACTCTGAAAGTCAGGACCCTGGAGCTGCTCTGCAATTCACTTCTCACCTCTGCCTCCCAAGGGCTCCAATTTCAGCTCTTGCTGCCTCTGCTCCATCATTCATCTCATCTGACACTCCTCATCCTCTCACAGTGATTTTGAGAATGCCCTGCTCAGTCTGCCAAGACAACATCATTTTTGGTGCTGTCAAGACCTGCCAACCAGACCCACCACTAAAAGGGAAGCTACAGGCAGCTGCTGGCTGCTGTGCTGGTCTGGGATCAGTGGGAAGGGAGGCTCAGCCTGCAGAACAACAACAACAGCAACCCTTCTTCCCTTGCCTTTCTCCCTGCCTGCCTGTTCCCAAGAGCAGCTCTTCCTGCTCTCCTTAACTTTACATCTTCTGCAGAGGACAGGGAGCACCAACTGCACATCATTCAGAGGATTCATGAACAACTTTTCCTTGATAATTCACCAACCCACTCACTTCTGAACAGAAGGCACTTATGGGTGCTGCTCAGGTTTCACCAATCCCTTTTTCCTTATAATGCCCCAAACTTTCCCCTTTTCAACACAGCAGGCAAAGAACAACACAGATGGCCATTAGAGTCCTGGGAGCCCCCTTCAGCTCTGACACTGCTACACGCAGGTCTGCCAGCCTGGACTCTGCTGGAGACAGAACACTTCCAGGAGCCACTCTCCAGAAATAAACGGGACTAAACATCCTCACCACAAGCATGAACAGCAGCAGCACAAGGCACTTAAGAGACAGTGATGTCTCAGCAACACCTGGGGCTCTCTTAAAACATCAATAGCCAGAAATTTCCTCTCCCTGGAAGTACCCAAGGCCAGGCTGGACAGGGCTTGGAGCAACCTGGTCTAGTGGAAGGTGCTTGTGCCCATGGCAGGGTGTGGAATGGGATGAGCTGTAAGGTCCCTCCTAAACTGAACTGTTCTATGATCCTATGGTTTAACAAGAGTCTCTTGTCCTCACCCCCTTCCTCATGGATCTGTTGGAAGTGGTAACTTTAGACACCTCACCCCCAGACCACCTTCCACTCTCCCAGCACCCACCTGTGTTCACCTGCTGTGACACAAACCAAGGGTGGAATCACATGGTTTGTCTCTGAAATACTGCCCCATCCCAAGAATAGCCCCCACATCCTCTGAAACAAGCAGCAATCCAAAACTGCCTTTCCAGTCACTTCCTGCTGGTTATCCCTGACCAGATCCCAGAGGGGAAAGCGAGCAGGGTCTGAACTCCCCATGGAAGTCCACCAGAACCTTTGGGCTGTGAGCCTGCAGTGGAGGTCTGTGTGTCTCTGGGAGTGACCCCTCCCCAGCAGAGGCCCTGGACACACCTGCTTGGCGGCTGGAGAAGGCAAAGACCATGATATCATCGAAACTCCAGGTGTAGTCCTGGTGTGGGGGGTAGAACGCCAGCTTGGCAGAGGCCTCCTTCCTCAGGTCAATGAGGAACGTGGAGTGGACCATGGGGACAGCAAAACAGCCCATCCTCTTCCATTCCCGAATCAGGGGATACTCCAAGGTCCTCCTGTAGTAGCCCTGAAACCACAAAGAGGGGGCTGGTGTCACAAGAGATTCCTGTTTCAAAGCTGCTCCTTAGCGAAAGCTCACACCCTGAGCTCTCCAGCAGAGGCTCACCAGGGCCCAACTCTCAGCTTTCTCAGTGTCTCCCATTTGGAAATGGCTCAGCCAACTATTTAGAAACAGTCTTCATCCCCAAAGTTAAAGACTGACCTTCTCCCTACTTTATAGGAGCTCTTGGAGAGCCCAGCCTTTCACTGCAAAACTCCCCTGCAATGGAGCTTCACATCTCAGACTATTTTCTCCTGGTTCTTCAAAACCCTTTTTGTACTGAGACTCTCCAGCCTGATCCTGGAAGCTGCTGAGCATCCATGACATCCCCCACATTCAACAGACACAAAGTCCATTTAGTATCTCAGAGAGTAGGATCTGCAAATTAATTCTGTCCATGAGTTTAAAAAGAATCATTTGTTGTCACTGCAGTGAAGGCAACATCTCAGTCTCCACCAGCTGTGTAAGAATCCCTGCTTCCTCCATCCTGGGCAAGCAGGTTTGATTGATACTCACTCCTGACTCTGTGTAGGGAGGCACTTCAGTCAGCTCCTGGGTAATTCCCTGTACCCAGGAGCTGTGCCAGGCTTCCAGCACTCTGGGTGCAACACCCACAGCGTGTGGCTCATGTGGAAATAAATACACTGAATTCCTCCAGGAAGAAAACCCTAGAGCATCAAATTGACATCTGGATGATTGAATCCAGAGCAGATTCTGGGCTCTACAGAAACAATGAGTCACTAAAAGAAGTTAAAGCTCCATTTCTGTTCTATTTTCCATGAGCATTCAGGCACTGGCTGAGAAAAGCCAGCAGAACTGCTCTGCCCTGGGCTGTGTGGGGCCACAGCACGGTGCAACGTGCCTGGTTATGGATCTGTCATCTCCCTCTGCCTTTCAGGTACACTCTGACCATACTGTGAGGATGGGATATCCCAAACACAGCCATCCTGATTGCCACAGGAAGGAGCAGGTGGGAAGAGATGTGACTGGCATTCCCACCAAAGGAAGGGTTAACACACCCACCCTTGAACAGACACCTGGGAATGCCCACAAGTGAAGATGCTGGACACTCATCTTTCCTCCTCCAGTGGCTCACCCTGGGTTTTTGGGCCTGTCCCCTGCTCATAAATCATGTGTAGGCAAGGAGGGCTCCAACTCCCCGACCCTGCTGCCTCTCCCCAAGTTTGCTCCATGACAGATAAATGTCAGCCTGTCTGGAGCTGGGCTTGGCTCACTGCTGGAGGGAGGCTGTGTTTCAGGATGTGCTCCAGCTGTGATTCCCTCCCCAAGTCCCCTGGGAGAGCAAGGCTGAGCACATGAAGCCCTGGGACCGCATGCAGAAACAAGAGAAAAGGAAAAATAAAGGAAGAACTTTCCTCTTCACTCCAGCAGGTGTTTTTTTTTTTTTTTTGAACCAAATTTTGCAAGATGCCTTTGCTGGTTTTCCTCTGCCCTTTTCTCAGTTAGTGCTGGCAATGGTGGAAACTTCCTGCTGGAGAGGTAGGGCTGGGGCTGGTGCACATGGGCAGAGATCCACTTCAGCCTGGGAAGCAGGGCTGACATACCCCAGTGGAAAACCTTGGCTGACTCTGGACTTAGCCTTAAAAACTTAAAGCACAATCAATACCTTTGCTATGAAGTTTTTATCTCCATTTTCAAACAAAGCAAACAAACCCAAGTGAAACAAGTAAGCACACCTCGTCACACCCCCTTTCTTATCTCTCTAATTACTTCCCAAGAATTTGGAAAGTTCAGGATCTTTTCCTGCTATTTTTTATCCAATTACTCAGTCTGAACTGTGGAACTCCTTGCCAGAAGATGGTGTGGGTGCCAAAAAATAGATTCAGACAGGGATTTCTGTAGAATAAAAAAAAATCACTGAGAGCTTTAAAGACAAACATATTCCTCAAAAACCCAGAAGGGGATTGCCAGAGGAAAGAAAAGTATTTTGGGGAAGTAACACTCACTTTTTTGCCCTATCCTTATACAATTCCCTAGACACCTGCAGATGAACCTGTGCTCTGACCCAGTGCAGTTGTTATGTGGATCAGAAGTAACATGAAAAGGTAACATTGAAAGGGTAACATGAAACTCTAATTCTTAGGCTCAGCACCAGTACCTGTTACATGCATACTTCAGCACACACACTCCCTACAAGGCAAAGGATGTTGCCCCACTTCAAAAATCTTGTTCATAGATGAGAAAGATAACTTAGACACAATGGAGATCTGTGGAAAGAAAAGCAAATTCCTCTTGGATTAGCATCACTATACAAAAAAAACCTGGGCTAAAATTATGCACCAAGGGTTTTAAGGCCATTACAGAAACACAGAACCACCTTAAAAGAATTCTGATCTGTTTATCAGTATGGTTTGTGTGGGATCATACCACATGTCAACACCACCTCAGAGCTACAGCAGCTTCTGTTCAGAAGAAGGCTACAGCAGCAGATGGGAAAGCCCACAGAACAGGAAGGGAGGGAGCTCCAGAGCCAGGGGCAGGAGCCCCTGGAGGACACCACTCACACAGCCCCCAGCACCCCTCACGAGGTCACCTGCCTGGGGAGTGATGCCACACCAGAAGTTGGAGTAGAGGGAGCGGGACTCGAGCATTGGTGCCACCAGGGTCTTGTTTTCTGCTATCAGCAGGTTCAGGATCTCTGGGTTGGTCAGTAAATTATCTGCATCAGTAAACTAGGGAAGGAAGAGGGTAAAAAACCTGTTAACAGATGAAACAATATGATTCCCCTGATGCTTTCTTGGGAATGAGGCAGGCAGAGGCACATGAGCAGCCCTGGTGTGGCCACAGGGCAGTGCCTGTCCCCTGTGCTGCCACTGCCACGGCACCTCTGGCCCCTCACAATGAGGGGCTGGAGCTTGTCCAGAGAAGGGAACAGAGCTGGGGAAGGGGCTGGAGCCCCAGGAGTGGCTGAGGGAGCTGGGAGAGTGGCTCAGCCTGGAGAAAAGGAGGCTCAGGGGGGACCTTCTGGCTCTGCTCAGCTCCTGACAGGAGGGGACAGCTGGGGCGCTGGGCTCTGCACCATGGGAAGTTTAGATTGGATATTAGGAAAAATTCCTTCTAAAAGAATGGCCAGGCATTGAAATAGGCTGTCCAGGGCAGGGGTGGAGTCACCACCCCTGGAAGTGTTTGAAAAATGTGTGCATCTGGCACCTGGGAATGTGGCTTAATGGTGAACACGGCAGGTCAACACCCAGACTGAGAGATCTCAGGCCTTCTCCAGCCTTAACAATTTTATGATTCATGAGGTCAGCAAAAAAAAACACCCTAAAAGCAGTGAGCTGGTGGGTTTGACTCCCTAGGGCACAGGGCTGTCACAGGGAAACCTGGGGGCAGCTGCTTCTGGGCACAGCAATGAGATGGGCAGAGAGCTTCCCTGCCTCCATACAACCTCATGCCAGCACAGGGACCAGGGAGCTGCCAGGGAAAATAACATCACTGGAAATTCAGGATGAGCTCATTCTGTGGAAAGCATCAAGAACAACTCCTCAACTGCCCTCACACCTCACCTTGCTTGGAGGCTTTGGGAACACCCCCTTCACAGTGACCAAAGGCAGCATCTTCCCACTGCTCTGCACAACTATTTCCCTTACATTTCACCAGGTGGGGGTTCAACCTGGGGGACCCTTGCAGGTACCTCTCACCACCAGGACTGTGTTCAGTCCTGATGCCTGTGGAGATAGCTCCAAGCTTAGCCAGGACTCACCTCCTTCACTGCAAAGTCTCTGGCTCACCAGACCAAGAAACAACCCACGACATCTCAACTTGTCTTTAGCTGGAGAGAAAACTTTCTGACAGCCCCAGTACCCAAGTGAGCACCTGGAAAGCTTTTGCCTGAGGCCAGGTAATAAATCAAACCTCAGCTTACCAGGATATAGTCTGACCACTTCTCCCGGGCAGTGCGCAGGGCAGCCTGTCGCAGCTTCATCACATGAGTGAACCGAGAGCTTGGCCAGTGCTTTGGCCCAAGTTCCTCTGGGTAAGATCTAGAAAAGAAATAAAAAGTGACTGTAATCCACGTCTGGGCTTTATTACACCGAAAAAAAAGAAGAAAAAAAGAAAAAATAGAAAAGAAAAAATAGAAAAGAAAAAAGAAAGAAGAAGGAAAGAAGAGGGAAAGAAGAAGGAAAAAAGAGTTCTATTGCTGCCTTCATTATGAAAGCAAAACAGTACTAGAGTCACCTCAGGCAACCCAAGAGAGGTTTTGAGGGAGAATAATTCCAAGTTCTGTGCTGGCATGAGAACTGTGGAAAAGCAGGAAGGAAAAGCAGTGCCAGTTTTCTGACGACACCACCCAGCACAGGAGCTGCTGTGGCAGCGGAGAGGGGACCCTGCAAACCCACCTGCAGCTCCCTGACCTGCCTGACCTGGGGCACAAACTCATCTGCCCTCTGCTAGGCTGCAAATCCAGCTCCCCTGGGCCCAGCAGAACCAGCAGGGCTGGGATGTGAAGATGAAGGCAGCCTGGCCTCCCCTGGGGCTCTGGGCATTATTAGGAACTGCTAACACACCCCAGGGGCAGCCCCTCAATCTCCCAAGAGCCAGCCCCACAAGCCCCAGCACGGCAGCAAAGTCACATCTGCCTTCAGGATCAGCTCCAAAAGCAATGGCTTTTTAACAAAGATGGAAGGGAACTCAGGGGCAGATCCCAATGAGGAATAAAAATCCAGGACTTTGAAACAGTGCCAGCGTAAGTCAGGGAAGGAGCTAAGAATTTCAAAAGCTTTTTGCAGAACTTAAGCAAAGTTTGGCAGGATGAAGGAAAGTGAACTCAAATGAAAGGATTAAAAATGCCAATAAAACCAGCACTCCCTGGGGGTTTGTACCACAAACTCCCCATCACTGCAGTGAGGAACTCAAATATAAAAGCAAGCCTAAAGGAAGAGGAAACTGATGTAATTTTCCTTGATGGAAGAAAACAGAACAAACCCAGGAACAGCTGATCTTAAAAAGAAATAAAAATTAAAGTAATAAAAACCCAACACACCGTATTTCAAAGCAATGGTCCTGCAAATCATGTAAAGGCATAATATGTGCAATTAAATCTAGTTCTCTGGCTCAGCACTTACTGAATATTTGATGTGTCAGAGCTTTCACAGATATTTTGGAATGGGCTATAATTTCTCTGCTTCCTTGCAATTAAAGAATGATAATTTTAATTCCCTGTAGCTCTTGATGTAATTTGTTTACCATGCAAAGAGAGCAGTGACAGATACTAAATAACTGAATGGAAAATAGTTTCTTCCACAAAATTCTGCATGAGGTGCTTCACTGAAGTCAGAGACTTTACCTCACCTTCTTCCCTAAGAATACAATTTTAATGGGACAGACTCCAGAAAGTAAATAATCCACATTTTAACACTTGGACATTTAGTACCAACTCCTGGTTTGGAAACAGAAAACCTCAGGACTTTGGGCTGTGCAGCCAAGAGCCCTCCCAGGTACTCACGGGGGTTCCTCCATGGGCCTCCACTCCACATCGTGGTACAGGTGCTGCACATTCTTCAGCCACTCCCTGAGGATTGCTGTGGTGTTGTCAATGTTGTGGTCAGTGGCTGCCCTGGCAGAGCAAGAGCAAAGGAAGCACGTTAGCAGGAGGTTTGTGACTTTGCCTAAAGCCCTGCTTTAGCATGGAGCCCTCTGTCCAGTCCAGCCACCAAAAAAGACAAGACACGCAGTCGAGGTTTAACCCCAGCTGGCAGCTGTGGAAAGGGGAAGGGAACAAAGCCTGTGGGCTGATGTAAGAACCATTTAATAACTGAAACAAATGACTAAAATGTGCCTTTAGTGGAGGGGAGGGACACAGTGCTCGCTGAAGAATGGTTTTTTTCCCTCGGGGTTGAGCTGAACAGACTGGAGCAGGAGGCAGCGATTCACATCCCTGACAGCAATCCCATGGAAATGCTCCCACAGGGGCCACACACTGCTCTCTGCCTGGGCTGCTCAAGGCTTCAAGTCACAGGACGAGTGAGCCAAGTCCCATCCCAGCTGCTCCTCCCCAGCTGCCTTCCCTGGGAGCAGGGCTTTGCACACCCAGCATGGGGCTGTGTCAGATCCCACCACAAACTCCTGTCACTGAAAGGGCTGCTCATTTCTCCTAGCTGGAATGGGCAGGAAAGCACAGTCCTGTGTACTGTTCAGCAAGCTCCACTGGGAATTTATGATCCCTTCATATTCCTCTGGGAGTATAAGTAGTCCCACAAGGTTTGGTGCAGACAGTAAAGCCAATGTGAAGCATCACTGAGGGAGGTTGCTGGAAGCTCCCCTCAACTGCTATACATTTCTTGTTTCATCCTCCAGCTCCAGAGACTCAAAGGCACTTCCCAGAACATCCTCCACCTTACTTAAAGCCAGAGCTCCCTGTAGCCAAGGGAGGACATGCAGAAAGGAACCACATCCCAAACCCTACAGCTACTCCAAAGCTATTTCAGGAAAATACCTCCACCATATGACCCTACAGATGAAAACCAGGACATGAACCCTTTTCAGTTTGTGCAACAGGAACATACCATTCCCATGGGGTCTAGCCTGCTTTAAACTAAAAAAGAACTGAGAATTTGGATTTTCAGTTTATTTATAGTCAGAACACCACAATCACTTAAGGCCAGGAGGCTTATTTGTTGAATATTTATTCATGTCTGCTGAAACAATAAATAGTGAAAGTTCAGCAAGTGTTAGAGGCTGGTTCCTGTGTCATTAACTGCTCTCCTGTGACAGAGCAAGGCTGGACTTAGTCATGGCTTCAGGGTTTGCTTTAGTCCAAGACCCTGGCCCATGCTGCACTGCAGATCTAGTTTGCAATGATGTTTGAACTGGACTAGAAAAGTCTCAGTGCTCACTTGGTGTAAGTCCAACTTGCTCCATGTGTTTTATGGATGAAGCTCATCCCCTGGAGCCCATTTTCACACACTTCCTTGGGCTCCCACAGCCACCAAGGTGTTTCACAGGTCTCACTCTGCTTTCCTCCCACATTCCAGCTGCACAGTCAGCAAACAGCTCCAGAATTCCTAAAATACCAGAGAGCTGGGGAAATGGCTTCATGTTCATGGTCGTCACTGGAGCTGCAGTGGCACCAAGAAGGTGTCACTGGGGCCACAATGCAACTGGGCATCACACAAACGAGGCCAAGAGGACGGTGGCCACCCTGGAGAATGCTGCAGCTCATCCCACAACATCCTCTTTTCCAGGTCCAGACCAGCCTTAAGGACCATGGAGACCCTCTAAAGTAAGAACACAGCTCTCACAGAGTCAGGTCCATGTGCTTCTTTCCCTCAGCAAGCCTCATCCCATTCTTTCTAACCTCATCCCAGTCCTTCTAACCTCACAGAGTATCAGTGGGGACATATGAAGGGATTTGCTGCAGTCTGGGCAGGGAAAGGGGAAGCTTCAGCTGCATACGTGTCAAACTAATCTCAGTTTCATGTTGGCTGCTCCCATCTCAGCCTGGGGATCCTTCTCCATTCAACTTTGTGCACACACAAGCCCAAAATGTTTTAGATGGGGAGCTGTGTGCAGGGCTGTGCAACCGAAACCCAGAGCTCTCAAACAGAACGCAAATTTCCGTGACAACGTGAAAATATAGAGTCATCCAGCCTCAGAGAAAAGGATTACCATGATGGAAAGCTGTTTCCTCAGTTGCTCAGAGTTGCTACACGAAGCCAAAATCTGCAGAAGAAACCCTGAAGTTGAATGACAGCGATTGGCAGAGTTAGAGGAAGGCCTCTGCCTCCCTAAGCACAACACGGGGGATGAAGGATGCTCTTCCCACCACACCTGGAGTACTCCATCCTGCTCCTGCGGCAGCAGGCCCTTGACAAAATTCACCCTGGATGACACCATCAGCCAACATCCTTCAGCCAGAAGCAAGATGAGCAAATGGGAGCTGAAGGGCTCTCTAGATCTACCACAAGGAATCTGCTGGAAGAAAATGGCATTTTCCAACCCAAACCATTCCATGATTCTATGACTTTATTGCCCAGGCTGTCATGGTGAAGGTAAATCCACATCCCACTAGACCTCTCAAAGGCATGGATCAGCCAAGGCTCTGGCACAAAGGAGGGACAGCTCTCTCCAGGACTATCCACCCAGCAGCATTTCTAAGCCCAAAAGTCCTCAAAGGCAATAAAGTCTGTTCCACCCTGGATGAAACACGCCCTATGACTAGCAGTTTGGCAAACCTTTGTTCTTCCAGCTTTGAGCTCAAGAAACCCAACAAAAAAAGATCCAAACCAAACCAACCTCCCCCCAAACAACCCAAGCCATTACAAAAGCAATCATCACTATTTGTTACAGAAAAATTAATTTAAGATCAAACAGTATCAGCACTGACTCTTTTTGTAGTATCTGAACCAGTCCACCTTTTTCCCCAGAAAAAAAATAGCAGCTCTGGTGTTTGCAATAGCACTGTGTGGAAAAACAGGCACATACTTTATTTTTCCCTTTTTTTTTTTTTTTTTTTTTGTATTTGTGATCTGGGTTTTANTTTTTTTTTTTTTTTTGAAATGACAACCCCTGTTCAAGAAAAACAAGCTAATTAAAATGCAAGCAGGACTTCTCAGTGGGAGCAAGAGCTCCTCAAGCCCTGAGAGGCACGTCAGGACACTCCACATTATAAACACTTCTTCTGTAGCACTCTGTAGCATTTCAAGAAGCCAAGTACACAGCTAAGACTTCAGTTCACTCGTGAGAAGACATCACACAAGAGATGCTATCACCTCTGCCCACCTGCCTGTCCTGGAAAAGTGTTTCTACTCCATCCTTTATCCTTACTGGTCCATGATCCACACTTGGATGGACAAGATGAAGAGTGGATCACTGTAACCCAGCTCCACTCAGTTCACCAGGAGCATGGCTTGTCCACATGGCCCTTAGACTAAGGCAGTGCCTGGATTTTTGGGGGTATTTTCTGAAAGCCAGTTGGTAAGCACAGCACTATTATCTGTGTGGGAGTCTATCAGCAATATTGCTGAGCTGGCACCAGGTTCAAATCCTGTTTTTTGAGTGAATCAGCAACACCATTTTCAAGAGCTGATTAAAAATATCTAGGATTTAATTAAAGAAAAAAGGTCCCCTACAAGATTTACAACCTAAAGCCTGTGCAACACAACTAGGAAAAAATGGAGGAAAAGAACTCTAATTCGTCCCACTCTTTTCAGAAAAGAAAGTTTAATAAATAGACCAGAACATACCTCCAGATGGACACCTCTATTGCAGTAACATGGCAGCTTTTTCCACTCAGATTTAAACCCCTTTTCAATAAACAGAAGTTACATTTTTTAAAAGTTTGAGTGAGAATGTTCCTATAGGGGCTCATGCCGACAGAACTACGACCACTTCAATATTTACTTTGGCTTTAACCAGGACTCGTACCATGGACACAAGCCCTCATTGTTCATGCTCAGCAAAGTACCCCCTCCCAAAAAAACTCATGGATCATGCACAGTGGAAAATCAAAGCACGATGTTAAGCACCTCCTGTTTTAATTAAGTAACGTGAGTAGCAGCACATGCAGAAAACAGCTCCTTTTACAAACTGCTCAAATTTTTAGCTTGATAATGTCTCCTCCAATTATGTTTGTGAGGGGGAGTTAATTTAGGCTTTGATGGTTGTTCTCCTCTTTTCCTTCCCAAAATGGAAATTAAAAATAACAATCCCCCTTTTTCACTTCACACTCTGGCCTGTTCTTCCAAGCTATTTAGTTCATTTACCACAGGCACTGGGTCAGAGGAGAAAATTTTCACCTTCACCACCTGTATAGGAAAAATACTAGAGGACAAAATGCATCCTGTGTGCTGCTGGCTTGTCAAGAGTATGGGGTTATGCTGAGACACAAGCTGAGGCAAACTCCACAGCCAGGGCCCCGCAGTAATTTTCCTACTGAATTTAACATTTACCACCTTCTCCCTTCAGCAAACAGGGTGGGAAGGACAGCTTCAAACAGGGGTCAGTGCTTCACTTAAGCAGTGCAGAGCTGAGTCAGGACTGGCTGGAGGCAGTCAGCTTTCAAAAACAAAAGCTGTAAGGAGCTTTTGCTCCTTTTTCCTTTCCCTTTCTGACAGTGTTCTGAAGACTGCTGGGCTTGAGGAGGGTTCACCCTTTATGGCTGTGAGAGCCAAATCTGCACACCCAGGTTCAAGTGGGCCCTTCCCATCACTGTGCTGAGAACACACAAAGCATGGCAGTGGTCAGCTGGGGCTGCACTGAAAGTGGCTCGCAGGAGGAGGATGCACTTGGTTTTCCAGGGCTCCTGCTGCTTGCAGAACTAAGTTGTGAATGCAACCAAATTCCAGGAAGCCCCAGGGATATCCATTTTAACTGTCTCCCTTGGCTCCTCTCTGCCTGCAGCCAGGGATTCAATTCACCCACGAGGCCTGCTATGGGATGTGGTCCAATATTGAGTTCCATTGAAGCAAGAGCCACAGGATGACCACGTGCCTTAAACCCACAGGGTCTCCTCCAAAGCAAAGCCCAAAGTCAACAGAACGCCTGTTAGTAGATCATTCCTAGCAACTGTAACACAGAAAGTGGGGACAAAAGCACCAGTACCTCCCCTTGGCCCTTTTCCTGAGAGCTGAGCAGCAATAAAACATTCAGAGAGAGGTTACAGCTCACACCAGAGTGATGGAGGAAGCACATTTCTGTGTGCTCTGTTCCAGAACTTGTGCTAACAGAGGTGCTCAAATATTCTAGGACAAAGCTCAGCCCTGAGAGCAGGACTCAGCATCTCCCTGAGCACCTTCTGAGCTGGGCCAGCAGCAACAGGCACTGCATGAGGGGTTCCCCCAGTGCTCTGGGGAGACTCCAGGGATTTCAGACCCCAGAGCATTGGAAAAATCCACTTTAGCCAGCCCCAGCCACTATTAATAATTTACTCCAGCAGCCCCATGTTTTTCACCACAACACTAATGACACACAATGAACAGAGCACAGGATGGGAGTTTTAACCTCTGAATTTAGATCCTGCATAAAAGCCCTTGGCTTTCAGTCCCTTGAGGCAGCCCCAAGAGCTCCTGGTCTGAGTGGAACTGAGCTCCTGTCACCCAGGCTGCCCTGCTCATGCTGGGTGTGAGATCAGCCCGGCCAAAAATAACTGAAAAAGCAGAGTCCAGCCACAGAGCCCTAATATGAGTCAAACATAAATTTGGATTTAGTTTTCCCAAAACAAGTGGTAAATAAAGTAACAGACGAGTCATTTCTCCCTGCTCTTTTTGTCTGAAAGCTGCCAGGCTTAGAAAACCAAGTCAAAATACAACCCCCCCACTGAAGTGGCAGTTTCCACTGCGAGCCAGGGATGAATTACCTTGACCAGGAACAGTGCACTAGAAGAGACTGGAAGAGAAGGGATGGATCCTAAAGAGGAGGGAAAAAAACTCAAAACAAGACAGAAGCAAAACACTTCTGAAGCACAGTAAGAGAGATTTAATTTCAGCTGTTTTTACCACAAATTAAGTCCCTGGAAGTGTCCAAGGCCAGGCTGGATGGGGCTTGGAGCAGCCTGGGATAGTGGAAGGTGTCCCTGCCCATGGCAGGGGGTGGGATAAGATGAGCTTTAAGGGCCCTTCCAACCTAAACCATTTGATTAGTCTATTGTATGATTTTAAATGGAGTTACTGTCAACTATTCTGTGTTCTCCTGCCCAGGACCATCTCAAAAGAGCAACAAATCAGGCAGGGCTCCCTGTATCCTTGCAAACACTCCCCCAGTGACAGGCAGGTATGGCTCCTGCTCATTCAGCAGAGATGAGACTCAGGTAATAGATGATTTTCAGGTCTGCCAGCCCTACCTCACACCTGTGAATTTGAAACTCGGTATCTCAGATCTCCCAGGTACCCATGGGATCAGGGATAACACACTAACAATGTAGTCCAGAGACTCTGGATAGATCCAAACCATCTAAATCACTTATTTTAGCACAATTATGCTCACACACTTCATGAACAGAGCCTGAACATTCAGCCCAAGTTCAAAGAACTGCTTAAGCATTTAAATAAGTTGCCAAAATTCTAATGTATGTATAAGATTTTTTGGCGTTGTAGGGACTTGGCATTTGTTCTAGGGTTTCCTTAATTAAGGACAGACTTTTGGAAATACCTTCTTTTGTTTTTTCTTTTAACTTGGTCCCCAAGGCACCTGGGCCCAGATGGGTGGCAGGGAGCTGCGTGGGAGCGTGGAACCAGCAACAGGAGCAGCGCTGCTCCCAGGCTGGGCAGCTGGACAAGAGCAGGACCTCACAGCACAGGAATGCAGCACACAGGGCTCCCCTCTAACTCCTTCCCCATGCCCTTCAGCAGCTGTGGATAATGGATTTTGCTGGCAGCAGCACTGATTTTAAAACCTTCAGTGGTCTTCCAAGTCCAAGGGAATGACTCACAGATGTATGTGTGTACATACTTCTGTACACACCAGGATCTGTGCTCCTTCCATGCTACCTCAAGAAATCACTCACTTTCCTGTCCCTCACTCCCCAGATGGAATCATGGAATCCCAGAATGATTTGGGTTGGAAGGGACCTTAAAGCCCACCCCATTCCACCCCCTGCCATAAGCAGGGACACCTTCCATGATCCCAAATTGCTCAAAGCCCTGTCCAGCCTGGCCTTGGACACTGCCAGGGGTGGGGCAGCCACAGCTTCTCTGGGCACCCTGTCCCAGGGCCTCAGCACCCTCATTGTAAAAAACTTCCTCCTTGTATCTAATCTAAACCAACCCTTATGGCTCCCTCATGCCAGAAGTCAACAGCCTCCCTGGCATCCATGCAATGGGAATTCTCTTGCAATGCAAAAGAGGTTCTTGCTGCTTCAATACCAAGTGCTCTCTCTGTCTTTAGTTCTCCCCATGCTCACCCCATGCTTTAAAGCTGCTAAGCTTTAAAGAAACCAAAAGCCAGCTGCATCTTGTATTTCCAAGCAGACTTGGCTTCAAGGCAACAAGGCCCCTAAAGGAAGCCCAGGAAATCCCATACATGCAGGATCAGGGTGGTGACTGGCCTCTGAAATCAATTGTTCAAAGGAGGAATTAATTGCAACAGTTGTGTAATTTCTGAAAGGATAGCTTAACCCCAGCAACTAACTCAGACAGCAGCTGATGCAGCTGTTTGAGATTAATGCAAGTGTGCAAGCCACTGGGAAGGAACACCGGGATTTAGAAATATTCTTGTGTCTGCTAACAAAAAAATGGATGGGTTTCAGTGCCACTGATTTTTCCATGGTCACACTGAATATGGGCCTGTAACACATTGCCAAGGGTCTCCCAAACCAGAAACACCTGAAAAGCTCTGGTCTCTGCAACAAACCTGCAGATAGAGCAGTGCCAAGGTCCCAGAGCCTGCCTCACCCCTGGTGAGAACACCATGGACCACCAGACACCCAGCAGGGAGGGAAACACAGACCCAAACCCTAAACTAATTCTGGAGCAAATGACAACTTATTTTACCAATTGAGAATCTGCTCTGTGATCTGGAAACTGGCAGGATGTTTTGTGTGACACTGGAGAGCTTTACACAGTAACTGACCCCTTCATGTGAAAATTTTGCTGATAGGTAACAATAAAGCCATTCTTCACAAAAGTTGTCACACAGCTTTTCTTTGAGGCCATCACAAACCTAAAATAACAGAATAAGAGAACAAGAAGAAGAGCTCAATGAGTGCCAGCAACAGTGCTCTCTGAGATTAACCCCAAATTTAGCATTTGGAGAGGAGGTCCAAAAGCATTTGGAGTAGAGAAATGTAAGAACAGGCCATAAACTGCTCTTCTTACAAACAAAGTGGCAAAGGATGCTTGGCTATCCAAAAGGATTTTGCCTCTGGAGAGAGAAAAATGGCTATGTTTAGAAGGGTAGGAGATGCTCAAAGTTAAACAGTTAATGAAGACCAACACTACTCCATATTTTTACATCAGATGCTCTGGAACTTTCAAACTTTATTCACAGCTTGATGCAAAGGTCACTGAAACACAGATTTTTTTCCCCTGCAGCACTCTTCAGAACACAGCTCACAGCCTCCAGGTCACCAGAAGGGCTGAGGGAAGCCCTTCACTCAGTAATTTACAGCTTTTTAGAAGGCTTTCAACAACCCCCCTGTGCAGACCCTGCAACAGGACTGCCACCCCAACAGGTGTGTTTGAGGTCAGATCTGAACTCAGGGCTGATCTCCACCCACACTCTGTGCCTCTCCAGCAGACCAGGAATTCCTTTGCTGTTGCTGCAGGCTGGAAAGGACTGTCAACAGGACAAGAGCAGCAATCCCTCCAGAGCTGTCTCCAGCAGGCTGCTACCTGCCTGCATACTCAGGTGCACAGAGACATCCTGAAGAAAACCTCAACAGTAAAGCATTCGTGTATGCGTGATGATTCCTGAAAAAATGTGGCACAAATGCTGGAAGACGCCTCTCAGCTCAGCAGGGCTGGATGTGTGCATCCAGGGATACACTCACTAAATGACAGCTTGAGAAATGCCACCTTTGCAGGCTTTGCAGTCACGTTGCAGGAGTCCACACCAGACCTGCAAAGCAGACTGTGGCACCTTGTGCTCTTCTGTGCTCACCTCTGAGAAGGCTCCTTTGATCAACACAGAATATGCTGAGTTTGAAGGGACCCTCAGGATCATCCAGTCCAACCCTGGCCCTGCCCAGACACCCCAACAATCCCACCCTGTGCATCCCTGGGAGCGTTGTCCAAACTCTCCTGGAGCTCTGTCAGCCTTGGGACTGTGCCCATTCCCTGGGGAGCCTGGGCAGTGCCCAGCACCCTCTGGGGAAGAACCTTTCCCTGATCTCCAGCCTGACCCTGCCCTGGCCCAGCCCAGGCCATTTCCTCAACTCCTGTCACTGGTCACAGAGAGTGAAGAGATCATTACTTGCTCCTCCCCTGCCCCCTGTGAGCTGTACAGTCAGAGAAAGCTGAGGCTCACATGTGCCCCACCGGTACACATCCATTCCACCAGAATAACAATCTGCCCTTGCTCACAAAGGCCTGGAAAAGGGAAGTTAGAGGCAGGAAGAAAGTCTGGACTCAGACAGGGTCCCAAGCTCGGGACTGCCCTAGTGCAGCAGCCTCACCACAGAGTCACCCAGTGCATTACCAGCAATGCATCCCAGGAGCATCCCAGCAACTCCCAGCAGGCTGGGACAGTTCTGAGCACTCCTGGGGCACACAGGACAATGAGCCCAGTTCGAAGCATTATATTCCTGATGCACCACCCTATGGAAAAGTCTAATTGGAGGACATTTAGCTGAAGGACTCTTGGCCCTGTGTGTAAGCTGCCCCCAAGAGAGCAGGGGTGCCAGCCCTGGGCTCCCCTGTCTGCTGGCAGCGCACACACGGGGTGTGCGCGCCCACATCTCCCCTGCTCCAGTGCCAGAGCTGCTCACAGAAATGAGCTGGCCAAGCCCACACTGCTAACAATCCCCTGGCTAATTTGCACTCAGAAATATGACTCTGCATTTCTCCATGAAAGGGCTCAGTGTCTGGGCACAGAGGGCTGCAGCAGGAGCATGCGCCAGATGAACGGATTGTTGCAGACATATGGAGAAATCCCAGCGCCGCCCTCAACACGCACACGGCTGCTGTCAATCCAACAGCTCTTTCTGCCGTGCTCTCACACAAGGAGCCATGCCAAGTTTCAAGGTTTGGACCCCGAGAGAGAGCTCCAGGCTTGCCTTGCACAGGCAAAAGCATTTACAACAATTTCAGGGGGTTTTTTTTCTTCACTGCTTTTGCAGGGAAACTCTTTCCACCTCAAGGATCTGCAATGCTCCCACCAGGAACAGATAATACAGAACACAGACCAACCCAAACTCAGTAAGGGAGGGTAATTCCATCCCTGCCCCTAGAGCTGATTACCCTCAGGGTGTGTTGTACCAGCTATCTTACTTACCAATGTTGCCCAGAATTGTGGCTCCCCCATCCCTGAAAGTGTCCAAGGCCAGGCTGGACGGGGCTTGGAGCAACCTGGGACAGTGGAAGGTGTCCCTGCCCATGGCAGGGGGTGGGACTGGATGGGCTTAAAGGTCAAACTAAACTCTTCTGTGATTCCGTGATTACAGAAGCAGACAAAGTCAGCGAGACTTTTTCCAAAGGAATTCAACCTCAGGGTAGCCTGAGAACAGTAGTTTTCAAACTGTGATCAGCAGATGTCTGTGAACTATTTCTAGTTTGCTTGTGAAAGGTAATAAAAAAATCTATCATACCCAAGTCAAAGTTTGCTATGCTGCACAGGAAAAACATGTTTGGTTTACGCTCAGCTGATGGAATACCATTCCCCTTTCAGTGCTGCTGGAAGGGTCAGAGCCAAAACCCTCCCCAGGACCAAGACCGCCCGCTAAAACCTCACTGTGTGATCCCCAGCACTGTCTCAGCAGGCAGCACAATGAGCTGTCTGTGCACCTAGAAACTCATGGAGCTTTAGACACTAAGAATAACTTCAGTTTATTCTTACAGAGCAAGATAACAGGGCCAAGGCTGGCACAGGCACATCATAAACACTCCTGCTCTCCTCAGCCGGCTGTGAATTACTGGCTGCTTGCAGGAAAACTGGGCAACATGAGGATGATAAAATCCCAGGTGTTTATAACATGTAGTACAGACACAGAGGAACAGAAACAGAAGTAAATTTCTTGACTGCTTCTTCTACAGCTTCTGTACACGCAAATCAGTTACCTTTGGGATGAAAAACTTTAGCACAGAGTCTGCTTTCAAAATACAGTCAGGAGGTACAGCAAGAAAAGTCAACCATGGATCTGTAACAAACTCTTCACGAGTAGAAGAGCTGCCATGTTTTACATCTTGTATCCCACAAGGCACCCAGGCACTGCCCTAGATCACAGAAAGCCTGCAGGCAGGCTGGCCTTCCTCCTGCTGCTGGAGCACCTCCTCTTCCAAGCCCCGGGGCTGTCCCAAGGGGCAGCAACCCCACTGCTGCACAGGGGCTTTCCAATATGACCTCCTGGACTGGTAATTCAGCACCACAAGACAAGAATCACTGAAAGAACCTCTGGAGGTCATCATGCCCCCCCTCCTCTAGCAGGGCCACCAAGACCAGGCTGCCCAGAATCATGTCTGGATGGCTTTTGAATGTTTCCAAGGATGGAGACCCCTTTCTCTAGTGACCAGCGATAGGATATGAGCAAATAGAGTGAAGCTGCACCAGGGGAAGCTCAGCTTGGACTATCAGAAAAAAGTTCACTGAGAGGGGTGTCACTGGAACAGGCTCCCCAGGGAAGTCACGTCACCAACCCTGTCTGAGTTCAAGGAGGTTCTCAGTGAAGGTCTTTGTCACGCAGTTTAGTTCTAGGTAACACTGTGAGGAGCAAGGAGTGGGACTCCATGACCCTTATGGGTCTCTTCCAACTCAAGGCATTCTGTAATTCTATTCTGTAATTGTGTTTCTTCAGAGATCAGTCAAGTCTGCAGGCAAGGGAAAGGTTATCCTCACTTTTACAGCCAGACCACTGTGACCATTAAGTCTTTTCCAATCTTAAAGATCCTATGATTCAAGGCTTTGCCTAGAGCACAGCATGAGGTGAGGCAAGGAGTGGGACTGATCTGTCCATGGCCAGCCCGCCCCCTCACCACGCAGCCCAGCCTCTGGGCCAAGAGCAAAGACACAAGAACATGCTGGCAGAAACCAGGAGAAACCCTGGTCCAAGAGCTCCAGGTGACTGCTGGGGAGAGCACAGCTCCACAGCTCAGACATGGATCCTAACCTCCAACATGGGCTCCAGGGGCCATCTCACAGGCAAGTCACATCACAGCCAGTCAGAGATTTGCATTGTTGATCCCACTGAACATTGCCACCTGCTGAGGCTCGTTCTTAAGTCACTCAGGTCACTCAGGCTGATGGGAAGCCATAGAATCCTAAATGGTTTGGGTTGGAAGGGGCCTTAAAGCCCATCCAGTGCCATCCCCTGCCATGGGCAGGGACACCTTCCACTGTCCCAGGTTGCTCCAAGCCCCATCCAAGCTGGCCTTTCAAGAATTCACAGGGCTAACACCTCTCTCCAGCAAAGGAGGAGACTTTCTGCTTTAAAACACTTTTCAATCTGGCCCACGGTATCAAAAACAGGTGAAGAAACTTCAAAACACAGTAGCAAAGTTAGCCATGTAGCAGGCACTCCTTGAAATAGAGTCATGATCTCCACCCATACTCTCTCCAAGTTCATCCAAAGATATCCAAGGTGCTGCAGCTGGTGGGAGCCACCTGAAGGAAGCTAATATTGTCCACAAAGCACATATCCCAGGATGCTGCTGCCTGCCATATGGTCAGGAAATGAAAGGAGATGATGAGTGCAAGTCAGGACAATCTGTCTTTAAGTCAAGGCACACTCACCAGCTTTGCAGTTTGCATTGACATTAAAAAGAGCCATACAGAAAAGGTAATGCAAGAAAACTAAAAATAAATTAATAAAATGCTCAGCATGGTTCCAATGGGTTTGTCACTGTCTCTGAAGGATAAAACAGCAAATGGCTGCAGAGCTTTCACCTCCGCAGCAGGGAAGAGGTTTTCCCAGTCCACAGGATAACCACAAGAGGAGACATTCTGGGAGCCAGGCTGTCATTCTAGTGGAGCACACCTACAAAAGAGTTGGAGAATGACTTTGAACAAGGGCCTGGAGCGACAGGACACAGGGAATGGCTTCCTACTGCCAGAGGGCAGGGTTAGATGGGATATTGGGAAGGAATTGTTCCCTGTGAGGGTGGGCAGGCCCTGGCACAGAGTGCCCAGAGAAGCTGTGGCTGTCCCTGGATCCCTGGAAGAGTCCAAGGCCAGGCTGGACAGGACATGGAGCATCCTGGGATAGTGGAAGGTGTCCCCATCCGTGGCAGGGGGTGGGACTGGATGAGCTTTACAGTCACTTTCTGTGATCTTACACAACATTACTCTCACCACCCAGGCTTTAGGGCCTTACTCATGCCCCCTTCATGGACTTCATTAGTTCAGACCCCGTTTCCAAGCACTTCAATGTCTCCAGGAAGCTCAGGCTCTTCACCACTTCATTGCACTGTTAAACTGAGTTTGATGTCTGGGGCCTGACCTTCCCTCTGTGTCCATCTTCCAAGCAATTTGCAGACCCTCCTCTTCACCACCTACACGAAGCATGGTCCCCCCCACCACCAAAGCACACAGAGGTTGTGCGAGGCACCAGCCAGGGTGATGCCCAGGGTGATGCCCAGGGTGCAGTTTGTTCCATCTACACTCCACAAAGTGGCACAGCCAGAAGATAAAGCACCTGAGTCAGTCACAGACCCAGGAATATCAGATCTTTGCCTTTTCAAGGATCATCAGAGCTTCAGAGAAGACCCATGAAAAGTAACCCAGACAGAAATACAAAACTCATTTAACCTCCCATATCCTGGGATCAAGGAATCAGCAACAAAAAAGCAGAACTGAAGCATCAACACTGGGGATCTGACCAGCTCTTCCCTCTCAGAATCAGCATTTAATAACCCGACCAAAGCACCATCCCTGTGAACCTACAAGGCACACCTACAATATAGAGTATTTAACAACATTAGACCAGACATTTCCCCTGCTCCACTGCAAATTCACAACACACAAACACAGCAGGTTTCATTACTCTCTCCCTGGCATAGGCTTGGCATAAAGGAATTTATGCCAAACTTTGCTTTCACCAACACTAAACTAACACTTACAGTCATCAGTCAGTTATTTTAGAGTTAGACTTTGCTGAAGCCAGCATGGAACTTGAGACTTCATAATTTTGGCCTAATTTTCCTCAAGTAGCCAGTTATCCTGGAGAACAGAGCTTCTCTGAATTGCATGGAATGGTACACTGCTTGAAAATAAATAGATTACATCATATTTGCTGGCAAATGGCTGAAAATGTTTTATATATATAATTAAGAGAATAGAAAAAACAACTACTGCAGCCAAGCAGGGAAAAATATATTCAACCTTTACAGATGAAGTTGAGAGTTTTCCTGGATGTAATTTTGTCCATCCCATTTCCGATGAAGAAACAGCTGAAAAGGTGACAACCTCATATGCTGACAGGATTCTGAATAAGGGCAGAGGGAAAACACAACAAACACCACTCTGCTAGGATGAAATAATGAATTTATCAATTAAAATCTGAAGTTTTGCCTGATGGATTTTACAGTGCTCTTGGTTTGAATGGCTAAGTGTGCTCCTCATGTGCAATGCACCTCTGGGAATGAGGTGATGTGAATCACAGAGACCATGCCCAGAAGCCCCCAGAACCCACAGCAAGGGCCTCAACCTTGCACTGAGGCAGCACTATAGCTTCATTTTAGAGAGAGAGAGAAACAAAACCAAAAAGATTAATGGATTTTCACAAGTCACAAAAAAGGAGTGGGTGTCAGGGCTGGGAATGATAAAATAAGCTAACATTCCTTCCAAAATATACACTGAAATAAACTACAGATATTCAGCTTTTGTAGAGCAGTTTACTTAGTGCATTCACAGAGTACTTGTCAGACTAGTGATAAATTTGTGGCCAGTATCAAGAACAACTTTTCCTCTGTGTTGCTTTTAAGAAACTCTCAGAAACTCACAGACAAAAATCTCTCTTCCCATCCAAATATTTTGCCTCCAGCACTGAAAAAAACCCACTCTGGGTTTTTGGATATGGGGTTCCTGATTTTTAGAGTTTAGAGTTTTAAAGCAGTGAAGTACTAGTACTGGAGAGGAAAAAAAAATTAAAAGCAAAGTATTTCAACTTTAAATTCCAAATACTTTGGGCTAGCTAAAATTTCTGGATCTGAATCTCTTCAATTTGTGATCTCACGTTTCACTCGGGGATACAGAAATCCACACAGCCTCTCCTATGGACACACATGTGCTGCACACATGGCTGCTGTGGGGTCAGCACACAGGACATACTACAGATGCCAGGCTCAGAACACATTCCCTCTTGGAAAAGACTGACTGGACTCAAAGTGATGGAAAACTGGTGCTGTGCTGATGGCTGACTTAATGCTAAAGAGAAGACAAACAGTGAGGTCTTAAATCTTGTAAGCTAAAGGCTCTGCAGCCCTCTGTAAGTAATGCTGTACATTTCCCATCCCCAGCTAAAGAAATGGGATCAGGAAAACAGAGGGACACTTGGTGGATGGGATTGCTTCCTCTGCATGACACAATATCACAATTCTCCCTTCTGCTGGTCTGTTGTCTTTGTGTGGATTTCAGGGAGTAATCACTGGAGAGGGACAAATCCCAGGGAGCACCCACTGAAGACGGGCAAATCTCTGGGAGGGCCAAGCACTGAAGGCTGCATCAGCAAGTGTGGTGTGGAGAAGAATCAAATGCACAATTTATCTCCTAAAGGTTTAATCCTGACCACAAATGTACAGTTTGAGGATAGGTAGTTTTTTCCCCATCACTGCCTGGATGTAAGTAAAGAGAGAAAATGGGCACTTAGGTCTTTCAGTAGCCAGTTCCAAGGAAATTCCTAGGAAACTGGAAGCCCTTGAAAATGCACATGTGCCTTTATTTTGCAGAGCATGGCTGCTAAGGATGCTGTTTTTCAGTGAGAAAGTTTCCCATCTTAGCTAGCTCCATTCCAGGGGATGAAGTGCAGGAGATAAAGTGCGTTCCAACCCCAGCACACCTGCAGGTGTTGGACTTGACAGTTCCCTCAGGGGACAGGGACATGGCAGGGACATGCTCTGGCCCCGGCGCCCTCGCATGCATCACAGCACTTGTCCAGCAGCATTCCCAGGCCTGGACATTTCAGCTCCCTGCGGCTCTGAGGCAATTTCAAAGGCTGGAAAACTGAATTTTTGCAATACCTCAGCACAAGGCATTGCTGTGGGAGGAATGAAGAGCAGAGAATGTCCAGCCTCAAGGAACACACAGTCCCTCTGCTGAGCATGCAGGAATCCAGTCCCAGGCTCTCCCTCTGCCAGGAGTAAACACCATCCTAACCTAAATCCCAGCACTTCACAAGGAATAGCAGATAACATGCCACAACTTCTTATATACTACAAAATATGCACCCACATACAAAATAACATGACTGTCTTTGAAGACTTTGGGGTTTACACAGAGATGAGAGGTATCAGCAGATAAATTGAAACCTAATGGCTTGCTTTGTTTGCTGAAGCTATTAAGTTTCTTGGGAGTTATGTTCAAAGGTGTTCAATAGATCTTTTAATATGATCTACTGCACAATGCAGGCAAAGCATCAGCTAATGGCCCCATATGGAATTCAAAGATTTAGCATCACCTGCCTGACTCAAAAAAACCCCAACAAAACAAAAAACTCCCCAAAAACAACCAAAACCAAAAACCCACTGAAAAAAACTCCACCAAACCCCAACCCAAACAAAAAAAAATACCCCAAAAAAACCAAAACCCCAGCACTTTAAAAAAAATTATTTTATTCTGAAACCATCTCAGATCCTTCTTCTAAAGCCTTTCAAATAATCCCTCAATAGCTCCATCTCAAATCTGTACAATAGCAGCAACTGATGTGCAACATCAGCTTGCAAGGGAACAGCTGACATATCATAGAAGTACCAGGCCACTAGAGAGATTTCTTAAATACATGAAATAAAGATAGTTCATGGAAAAACTGAGAGGCTGATTCTGTCTCCTTTGAGAAATCATTCTGCTCTTAAACTTCTGCCACTTTATCAGTGGCTGCAGTAGGGTAGAACCCTTGTTTTAAACAGTTTCGTTAACCTCTTCAGATCATGTAACTCAATACAAGATTTAATTAGCTGAAATCTAGGGTTTTGGGCTCTTTGTTTTTGTTTCTTCCAAGTATATTCTTAACTTTTATGCCAGCACAGAATTGGAAGAAATATACCTCTGTTGGGTCAGCAGACCTGGAATAAATACATTCTCCTGAGGAAAGGCTGGAGGTTTGGTCCAGCTATGTGTCCAAACTATTAGAACCAGATGTTTTCCTTAACCTCTGGGTTACCCCAAAGGTGTCCTTGTGGTACCCAACAAGCCACACACCTGCAGGAGCTACAGGAGCCTGGTCAGCTTTGTCAGCTGGGCAATTACTGCTGGGAGATGTAACACACCATCATTTCTCCTTGGAGATCTCACTCTATTGGAGAAGTAAAAGACCTGAAGCACATTTCTCCTCAGCAGATCTCTGTGGGACACTGACTTTATTCTGGCTGTCACCTGTCATTCTGATCTACGAGCTCCACGAGCAACAACACGTTCTGCACCTTGCAATAGCAACAGAGCAAACCTGGAGGTGACTGAAGCTCTCCACAGGTAGAATCAACCAACATCACTGCACAATGAATTGATGAGTGTAGAAAAGAAACTCCTGCTTGGGCCCAGCCCAGCCCTGAACTCATACTCCTCCCCCCTTAAATCTGCACCACATATACAAAGACTGGCTCATCCAAAAATCCAGATGGGAAGTTTGTAGTCAAGGCTGCTGGAAACACCACTGACAGCAGCTCAGTTCTTGCTCTGTGAAACAGAGCTTCCTTCAAGGCTCAGGTATTAGCCAAAAAATCCTGGCAGCAGCCTTCGTTTGTATTAAGTCAGAGCAGAGTTCTGCCAGCAGACGGCCATGAGCTCACTAGTCTGAAAAAACATCTCATTGACAAGAGTTTTTGTGGAAGCAATAACTTGTTTGTGTGAGAAATAAAGGGAGAAGGGGGGAGTGAGTGTATGTTAGGAGTGATAAAACATGTACCACAAACACACTCAGTAACTTAATTTCCATTTAAAATTATATATGATAATTTCCATTTAAATCCTGCTTCAAGTAAAAAAACTGAATTTAAAAGAAATCATAAATTAAGAGACAGTATTTAGCACCAGTGACATTTTCATATTCCAGTCACACACATTGAACTTATTTCAGACTGGTGTTTTGAAAAATGAGTGCAACCATAGTCTCTGACAGCCAGAGCCGGAGGAAGAAAATATTTGAGGAGGCAGAAGACCCAAAAGCAATTATTATCCTCTACCAACTAATTTAGAAGAGTCTGGGTAGGCTCCTCCAAAACCATGGAGCCCATCTCAGAGACAAATAAATGGAAATTCCATCCAGAGCTTTGTACTGAAGGAGCCCATATCATCTGGAGCAAACACCAGCAGCATCCAGAGACTGATTTATGGGAGTGAGTCAAGTCATGCTAAGGGAGTCAGACTGGGGAAAATGAGCACAGTACTGGGCTACTGCTCTGTTGTTGCAAGAACTGGTTGTGCTAAACCAGATACAAATGGCACAGAGCACATGCAGTGCCTGGTCCCTACCAGCAGCTGGCTTTTCTAAGCCTCCTGGGCCTGAATAACCTGCTCATATCTCAGTCTACAGCAGCTTGGAACTCCCAATCCCAAACCCCACCTAAGCTGTCCTGTGTAGCAAAAGGGAACAGAAATTATTCACCTCTAACAGCATCCCACTCCCGTTTGAAAGTGCTGAAGGAGTTGGGAGCCAAGCCAAACTAGAGAAGCTATGGAGTTCCAGGCACTGAAAGTATGGAACTCTACCTAAAGGACTTCCAGAAACCCTCTGCACACACTGAGCTAAAAATGCCATCCAGCCAAGTCAACACCAATCTGCTTCCCAACTCTGCCAGCATGCAGAATCCACCAGAAAATTAACATCTCCACATCCTACTCCTCACCACAGCCCTCTAAGGAACCCCAGTTCAATCCAGGGGCATCACAAGGTCATATCAGACACCCCACTGCCATCAGCCCTTTTCTCCATCTGTAGGATCTGCAGAAGTAACTGGAGTTCTCAGTCTTCCCACTGCCAAGACCCAACTTCACTTTAATCCCTCGGGCAGCAAGGGATGCTGTCCATAACACAGGAGATTATCCAACCTTGCTCCCTACTGACACCATTCCTCCTCCTGACTTTTTAAGCCTGTACAACCCACCAGTGAAACAGATCCTTGAATATTTAGATTTCCAAATCTGAAAGCTATTCCAGCTATTTATCCCACTGGTAATTCTAGCCAATTGTAGCCAAGAATTAAGGAAAAATAAAATGCAGGCCAGCAGTTCCTGAAGACACTAGAACTCCTTTTAATCCTTCAGTTTACAGAAAAGAGAAAGAGCTTGCCTTTTACTGTTTTTCCAAAATGGAAACATAAATCTTTACCCTAATCATGCAGTTCTTACGCTGACATATATTTCAATGTCTTTTTTGAAATTAGGATTTTTGTTAGTCTGGTGTAGTGACTTTTGCACGTAACTGCTGTGCTTTTCACTGAACTGTAAATATTTTTGTCATTGTCTTTGTGAGTTATGGTGTTAATTACAAGTTCTGGTTAGACTACAGGAATGTATTTGTTGTCTTCATTTAAGAAGAAGAATTTGCAAGAGTAAAAACACACCCTCAATGAACCACAAGGGGGGCTCCCAGCATTAAGGTGCAGTGGCCAAGGACACACTGGGACAGCCCAAAGAAAAGGCAAACCAGCTCCCTGGAGCAGTGCAGCCAAGCACAGAGCTCAGCACCTGCTCTGCTCCTGCAGCACACACCAAAACACGTTTCAGTCTCACTCACACACTTTGTTCTTCTGGTTCTCCTTTTGATGAAAAGAGGATGTAACATTCCTGCTTCCCCACATGAACTGGGGAGTGCTGATGATTAATGGAGAGAGAAGAGTCTTGCTGTAAAGCTTTACAGGTCATGTTCCTCCTCTTTGCCTCCTAGACATAAACTGTGGGGACAGAACAGATCTCTTGCAGCTTCTCCTGTCTAAAATCACATGTCCTAGCTAACATCTTTTTATGACTTGCCTGAAGCAGGCTTTTGCTTATCCAATGATACAGCAGTCCAGCTACAGGACTTAAGTTCACTTGGCTGAAGTCTGGTAGGGAATAATTCTCATGTTTGAGCTAAAAACCAGAGGAAAACAACCAACTAACAAAAACTAACAAAGGGTTTGCATTTGTCAGAGTTTTAACATTTACCTTCCTTGTCACAATAAGCAATTCAAAGTAGGAATGCTGGAAAACAGCCTTTTCCTCCAATCCTGAAATGGTTTGGGTGAGAAGGATCCTTTAAATGTCACCCAGTCCAACCTCCCTGCAATGAAGAGAGACATCTCCAACCAGAACAGGTTGCTCAGAGCCCCATCCAAGCGATCTTGAATTTCCCCAAGTACCTTACAAAAATGACTGAAAGTACTGAGGAAATAACAACCTTAAATTCTCATTCTATCCCCACAGGTAGAACGCAGCACCTATTTTAAGAGCAGATGTTGAGCCTGCTAACTGAAGGCTCTGACCTGCTAACTGAAGAGATAAGCACCTGCTATCAGCTTCAGGACAAAAACTAATCCTACACAGGTAATACAACCTCACTGTTGCCACTGGGCAAAATTCAAACCAGGCTGCAGCCACACATAACCTTCCCTCTGCAGAGAGATCAAAGTGCAAAACTAAGCAAACAATCCTTTCAGAATCAAGGAAAGCCTGTACTCTGTGTGAGGAAAGGAGAAAAAAAGCTTAATTATAAATCATGTTTTTCTTCCTTACAGGAAAAAATCTTTAAAAAAACAAAACAAAAAAAAAAATCCAATAAACAATTCCCTTGTGGAGCTGAAGCCTTACAAAACTAATATGAAAAAGCTTAAATGAGCCTACCATGGCACTGTAGTGCCACATGGACTCCCACTATCTTCTCCTTCTGCATGAATTTAGTTCCTCATGAGCTCCAGGGGGACAGCCTCAAAATCCTGCTCCATATCAAGATCTGCTTATCTTTTTAACAGGTGTGTCATTCATATCAGTCTATCCAAACAGAGTGAAAGGTAAATAGCTGGAAATCTATTTTTTCCAAGTATTACAGCCACTCAGGCACCACAGATGATACAAAGATCTGATCACCTTTTATGTTTTAATAAATCCCTGGAAAAAGAGCAAGGACAGACTTTGATGAAGGCATATTCCCAAAACAATACTACCAGCTTTCATGCTCAGTTTTACCTGATTCTACAGTTAGTTACATGTTAGAAAGGGGAAAAAAAACACTGACTTCTTATATAGCTGGTCATAATGAAAGCAGCCTTCACTTCTGAGTAAGATTTCACTTCCCAAAATGTCTAACAGCTACTTCAAATAAGCAACCACTTCTTCCAAAGAAATATTAGGAAATTCTGCTTTATAGGCCATTAGCATAATTTCAGTCCTCTGCAGTGAATTCAGTCTCTAGTACAAAATTTAGCCTTGTTTTAGCAGTGCCACATCATGTCAAGATGAGGGACAATGTGTTATGTTGCAAAACTTTATCACAACCTAAGTGGTTCACATAAAACTTCAATGACTGAACTCCATTTGAAAGTATATCCCAGATCCATAGTCACATGGAAAAAGTTTAAAATCAACATATTATTAGTCTCCCTGTCAACTTTTCCAGAAAGAGAGCTGGCGTGATTTTACAGTAACAAAAGTGCTCTGGCCCAAGGACACCAGATATAGATACACAGACAAATGTATGTGCCTGCACACACAACTAAAACTAATCATTTCATGCTTAAAATCTGGATTCAGGCACTGTATGAGGCAAATTGTACACAAAAAAAGGAAAAAAGAATTGTGTTTTTATTAATTGATGAATTTATTAGCAGTGCCACATGCCTGTATGAAAGAGCTGAGCATTCTACAGAAGAAGGCAAAAAATGCACTTCATAGAGAACACCAACAATTTTTTATTCCTATCTTTCTTTACCCTGAAATTTTGGTGCATGTGGGTCCCATTTAGCTGTAATCCACCCTTGGCCATAAGCACCATCAATGTGCACAATGCTTGACCAAAATAAAGGAAATGAGATGCACAGAAATAGACTGCAATAATACCAAGTCTGAGACATCATCCCACAGGAAGGAAATTCCAGGTTCTGACAGACAGCACCCCACATCACCTCAGTCCTCTCTCGACCCTGTAGCCCAGATAAGCCTCCTGGGACGAGAGATAGCAGCAGTGCTGGGCGGTGCTCTGCACACCATGTGCATCACAGAGCTGTTTTTAGAGAATCTTCACCCAGTGCATGAAGACTTTTAGTCCCAGGGGACTCAGATAAATAACTGCAGGTATGTGATAATTTACATAAGAGATGAAATGGTGGTGAATGGTGCTGCATCCAGCTGGGGCCAGTCACCAGTGGTGTCCCTCAGAGGTCTGTACTGGGACCAGTTCTATTTAATATTTTTATAGATGACATGGATGAGGGCATCGAGTCCTTCATTAGTAAATTTGCAGACGACGCTAAGCTGGGAGCTTGTGTTGATCTATTGGAAGGAAGGAGGGCTCTGCAGAGAGACTTAGATCGGTTGGATGGATGGGCAGAGTCCACCAGTATGAAGTTTAATAAGTCCAAGTGCCGAGTTCTGCATTTTGGCCATAGAAATCCCCTAGAGCGTTACAGGCTGGGGACAGTGTGGCTGGACAGTGTTCAGGCAGAAAGGGACCTGGGGG
>VXBC01000601.1:236159-282918 GCA_013399945.1 Ploceus nigricollis | reverse complement strand
CCCGGCCGGAGCGCCCCGGTCCCGCTGCCCGCGGAGCCGCCTCTCCCCGCACGCCCCCGGCCCTTACCAGAGCGCGATGCGGCTCTTGGGGTAGTTGAGCCTCTCGATGCAGCCCAGGACGTGCGGCAGCGTGTGCGCGGCGTTGCGGACGAGGATGGCGAGCAGCACGCGCGGAGCCCCGGCGGCAGAGCGGGCTCCAGCCCCGGGAACGCGGGAGGAGGAGGGGCAGGGAGAGGACGGAGGAGGGAGAAGGGGAAGGAGGAGCCGAGCAGCGCCACCGCCCGCCCTGCAAGCCCCGCTTACCGCCCCCGGCAGCGCCCGGAGCCCGCGCTGCCGCCGCCGGTCCAGGTGCGACCCGGTGCCAGCCCCCGAGCCCCGGCAGGCTGCGGTCAGCGCGGCTGCTCAGCGCCCGCGGTAAAAGCTGCCAACCCCACATTTCTCCACCCGAGTTTTGGGCTTTAAAGAGGCTTTCGGAGTGTTGCTGCTAGCCCTGAGATGTCCCTTTGTTCGAGGCTTACGTGAATCCTTCTCCCTTATCCTTCCCACACAGGTAGGGAATTCAAGTAACTTTGAGCTTTCATATCAGGCAGTTTTTGGCAAACATCCGCGGGATGTCCGTACGAAGCAGCCCCACACCCATCCCATGCTGCAGGAGGGATGCGCTGTTCCAGCTCGGGCACAGCTGAAAGGTTAATATCGTAGAGTCACAGAAAGGCTTGGGTTGGAAGGGACCTTAAGGACAATCTCATTTCAACCCCCTGCGATGGCAGGGACACCTTCCACTGTCCCAGGTTGCTCCAAGCTCCATCCAAACTGGCTTTGGACACTTCAGGGATGGGGCAGCCACAGCTTCTCTGGGCGCCCTGTGCCAGGGCCTCACCACCTTCGCAGGGAAGAAATTCTTCCTAATATCTAATCTAAGTGTACTCTCTGTCAGTTTAAGGATGTTCCCCTTGTCCTGTCACTATCTGCCCTTCTAAAAAGTCACTCTCCCTCTTTTTTATAAGCACCTCTCACATACTGGAGGGGCTCGAAGGTCTGCCTGGAGTCTTCTCCTCTCCTGGCTGAACACCCCAGCTTTCTCAGCACCTCTTCTTTGAAGACAGGAAATTCAGGGAAGATTTTCCCTGTACTTCATTGACTTACCCACCATGGAAATGTTCCTGTGAATAGACCGATGGCAACTGAGCATAAAAATACATAAAACATACTCCAGCAATTAAAATTATTGGGTCATGATCTTAAAAGGGGCATAGTAATCATAGTTCTCTTAGCAGTTAATAGGATTTGGGCATGCTAGAGCCTTTTCAAGATGAAATCTCTAATTAACTCTAAGGGCCCCATCACAGCATATTTGGGTTTTGCTGTGGGTAGGAAGTTTCTCCAAGGTGGACAGACCCACTTTGAGCAGGTGCTACTGTTGGCTGTGTGCTTGCAACACTTAAAAAGGAGGAAACCTTTAGCAAGCAAACAGTTGTTTAATTATCCATAATCTCATTGTGAATCTCTTGCATCCAGGTAGTATATATAAAAATATACACACACATTATATAGAGAGAGTTGGTGTTTGCTCCTCTTTGCTTATAGAACCTAATTTATCGTGCACACCAAATTATATTGTCTCAGTTTCCTGATCAGATGATTTCCCAAAAAGGATTGTCCTAGGAAACTTCAATAAAGAATCTCCAGAGGTCATTGAATCATCTGCACTAAAATTTGAGAAACTCTCTCAATTTGTACTCATCTTCCTGAACAATTAGTGCAAATGTGTTCCTCCTATTTGCCCTTCACGATGCCTTTATAATTGTCCTTCTAGAATGATACATTAATGAGGCTTTTCTGTGATGGTTAGTTTGCCACATGTTGCTTTTATGCTTGGATTCATTATCCAAATAGCAGGAGCAGCTTTGCAGCCTGTGTGAGGTGATTAGAGTTTCACAGGAGCCAGCCCAGCCACTCACACTTGGAGGGTGGGGACCAACGCTGCCAAACTGTGCTGGATGTGGAGGCATTTTGTGCTGGCATTTTCCAGCCACTGGACATTGACCCTGGGTCACAGTCCTGATTTTAGGATGTGTCAGCAGAAATAAGCCCCTCCTCTGCCTGCCTTTGCCAGAACTCTGAGTGTGCCTTTACCCTGTGCGGCTCTTGATGTCCTCAGTGAAATCTAAACTACCTTCAGCTCTTTTCAGACTCCTCTCTTCTATTTATTTTGTGAGCAGCATCAGAGCCATAACGATTTGCTGGGGACAAATGGAAAGAATCCAGCAGCATCCCAAAGGCAGTGATTCACTCTCCAAAGTGATGTCCCCTGTGCTGGCTGGCTGCCGTGGAACACAAAAGAGTGAGAGCAGCAGAAGCCTGAAACATGAGATGTTCTTCCATGCAGAAGAGAAAGGAGTCAGCTCAGCTTCATCTCTCACTCCCAGTCACACCCAGCTGGGGCAAAGTTTGGAGAGCTCAGGTAAACAGCTACCTGACAATTCGTGTCATTCCAACACCTATAAATGTGTATGAATTCATGTCCAGGTACAAAGAAATCTGTACTCATTCTGACTTCTTTATTGGTGCCCAAAATTGTATCCTGTGGGGTTTTCTTTAAGCCCAGACTCCATCCTGCTGTGACAAGACAATGAGCCGCTCTGTGGTGAAATGTTTTAGCTTGGAGGAAGAAATGGCTTTTTGCAGATGTAAGTCCCACAGAAATCAGTTTAAGGCATTTGTTTCAGCCTCCTCTGAATATCTACACCAAACAAGTAGATTCCAGCTACGACAACTGTCTCTGGCAGAGGCATAGTCCCTCGGTTTGGCAGGTGACAAATTCTCTCTGAGGCAGATTTCTTCTAAATTGTTTCCCACATTGCAGAGGTTCCATCCTGCTGATGTAAATTGACTCATCTATGGATTGATGTGGATCCATCTCCTTTCACCTGCTTCTTCACCTCTAAGAACTCAAATCCATCCAATTATTTTCCCAGCAGTTGAGAGAACCACTGTTGCCAACTCTTCCATTAAAGTCCTGGAGACTGGATTTTTTTATCCCATCTAGCTATCTATTCTGTGCCCAGGGAACTGAAGTGCTGGCTAACACAATACTTTTTAAGCAGCCAGAATGGCTGCTCATTTTACCACAAAATTCCTTGAATTAGATTGGCCCAAATATGACTTCCTTTGCCTACAAACCACATACAATTTATGTGTTGCATACATATGGACCAATTTTCACTGATGCCTTATTAGAGAATAGCCACTGTTTGAAATTTATCAGAAGAGTCACCGAGACTGATGGAGCTGATAAGCCAGACCTGGGACACTTGGCATTAGGCAAAGTATATTCTCACTGGAAGAAAAATATTTCTAGTAAAGCAGTCCAAGGTGCTTTTAATGGCAATTCCTTGAAGGCATGTCCCTTAGGCAGTCTAGCAAAGCTCTGGACACTGCAGATTGATAACGCTTTGGAGCCTTTAGGCTCCGTNAGGGGCGTTTGCCCGGCTCCGGGGGGCGAGGGGGGCGCCGATCCGGGCCAGGGCTCCTCGGCGGCCGGGAGGGCCCTGGGGGCACAGGGCAGCTGGTCGGGGGCGGCTAGCGGCAATTGGATCACGGCTCACCCCACGGTAGGCCGGGCGGGGGTCCCCGGGTCTCTCGGGGGTCCCGCTCTCCCCCCCGGATCCTGCAGGATTCTCCCCTCGCGACCCTCGAGGTCCCCCCAGGAGGGTTCTGCGGGTAGATGCCCATATAATCTATTGTATTGGGTTTATCGAGGGGGGCTCCGGCCCGTGGGGTAGCTGGGGAATGCCACTGCCAGCAGGGGCGGGGGTCATAAATCATGGGATCCCAGCTGGGAAACGTAAATGCCTTAAACTTCGACTCCATCTAAATTTTTACCACACCGAAAATACGGTGATGTTTAATTTGGCCATCGTCTTACGTTGATGCAGCAAAAATAGGTACAATTATTTACCCCAACATGGGTAAAATTCTACAAAGCTAGAGCTGTTCCAGAAATAGTTGTGACTTCTCTTGTGTTTGTTTATTTTGCTTGCTTTTTTTAAGCGCTAAAATATGGGGAATGGGGAAAAAGGAGCTTTTGAGATACTGTCAGGAAACAAGTCCTGGTTTTTGATTGCCTTCACACTGGTTTGAAACTCCAGTGGCTCTGCTGGCTGTAGAGATGGTGTGTGCATGCTTAGAATAACCTGTGCTTTCCTTCACCACCATTCCTCTTTGGTCTCAGTTCACAGAAATGATGTCACTTGATGTATCTGACAGCAGTCAAGTCTACGCTGCCTTTTTGGTGTACCTGGACCTCTTAGAAGGTAAATGGGGGAAGTGGCTGTAGCCCAGCTGGTGCCTTTGCCCTTAGGAGCTGTTAAATTCATTGCTTGCACTGGGACAGGACCGTCCCTTACGAAGTCCTTAGTGCCCATTTTGAGACTTTTTGTGCTGAAAGTTTCTGTCCTCTGCCTCCCTGGAGCCTGTGCAAAGATGAGGGCCCGTTTCATCCAGCACTTCCAGGTGCAGGTGTTCAGGGAGAAGGCAGGCAGCATGGAAAAAAAAGCAGAAGAGGAGTAGGGGGAGGAAAAGGACTGTAGGAAGGTGAAGTGACAAGTTCAGTGGTTGAGCTTGTAATAGTCCTCACTTGCAGATTAAAGTGAAGTTACTCAATCATAGTGTTTCACAAAAGGCACCCTTTAGCACATGGCTGCTGTGTGCTGGCCTGTTTTCTGGAAAGGGCAGTGGTTCCTCTGGCAAAGAAGGTCATTTGCAAGTGTGGTAGCAGTAATTTATAACCATTGCAGTAATGTTATGTAACAATATAATAATTTATACAATAAATTGTAGGTGTTGTGCTTAGGGCCATGGCTTGGTGAAGGACCTGGCAGTGTCAGGTCACTGGTGGGACTCCATGATCTTGGAGGGCTTTCCTGGCCAAAATGGTCCTGTGAAATCTGCTGGTATCTGCTCAGAGTGGAGCAGAGTTATGTGATATATAAACTTCTGCCTGGCTTCTTCCAAGTTGGCTTTATTGAAAAGGGACTGTGAGTAGGCAGCCAGCCAGCCTAAGAAAAATATTTCAGTTTTGCTTGGAGCCTGGTGCTTCTCAAGGTCAGGGAAGGGAGGGATTTTACAGTCCAGAAACTGCTGTGTCTGTTGCTGTTACACCTCTGAAGAAAATACCTTAATAGTCTTTAAAAGAAGATTTCTGTAGTTGTGCAGCACAAGCTTCATCCTTATCCCTTCAAGCAGGATGTTAGAACTGTATGATCATTAGCCATGCTTTTAGCACCTACTGCTTCACAGATCAGGGTGCTGAGTCAGATGACCAAAGCTGTGTGGTTTTATCTTCTTTTTGCCTCTTGCAGAGCAGCTTTGTCAGACAGATCACTTCACCACCCATCAGTGCAGCTCTGGAGCCAGCAGGCTGCTCCTGCTCCTTGGATTTCTTTAGCAGGATTGCTTCTCAGGAGGGGAATTTGGCAGATGAATGGAGTTTTCCTGAGAAGAGAGGGAGGGAAAACAAAACCTTAGATGTTAACTTAGATACTGCATTTGTTATTTGACTGATTAAAACTTGTGTTTTGTGTTCTGCCCCTCTCATCCCCAACAAACCTTTCTAGGGAGGAACTGGCACGAGGTGCATCCTGTGGGCGTGGCAGAGCTGCAGCTGGTGTGCCTGCATGCCCGTGCCAGGGAGCAGGAGGGGCTCCAGGTGATGGTGCCAGTGCCTGCACACATCCTGATCAGCCACGACAGGTGAGGCTGTGCTCAGTGCTTGTCTCGGGTTACCACTGACAGAAAATGCAGCACAGGTGCATCTTACAGGCTGGTGGTGGCTTGGTCAAGAGGGGAAGGAGGAGGAAATAGAGGAATATCAGAGGAAAGCAGCTTCTCAGCCTGTAAGCAGAGTTATTTTGGGTTCTGCAGACACACAGGCAGCTTGGAACATTAAGGAAACAGCTTTGCATCAGTCTCTGCCTCTCCCTGTCTGGAAGTGGTTCTTGGAGGTCAAGCAGAAACTGATGCCCACTGATAAACACTTCCTGTTGTCTGGAGTTGCATATGTGCTGGGAGATAACAGTGGACACCAAAGTATGTGCTTGAGAGACAAGGTTAGAACACAAGGCCTTCACAGCTTATGTTTTGTACATTCCTGTGCTGATTTTGTACTCTTGGAAATGTACAGTGCTTTCTGAGTTGCTGGACTTGAAAGGACCTAAAGGAAAGAAATCCTCTTGGAGCTGCCTAAGAATCAGTTTTTTTATTGCCAGATTGGTGGATAAGCTTTGTATGGTTTGCTTTGCTTTTGTTTTCAAACTATAATTTGGCTACTTTGAACAGGAAACTCCTCTCACTTTACATCTAGAGTCTCACATGTCTGTGATTTTTGACTTGATTTCCTCACACATGCAAGAGCAATTCTTCAAGCAGAAGACAGCACAGCCATGAATTTGTTACATTACAGATATTTACAGCCTAGAGCACTTCCACTTCAGTAGTTTTACAGTCCCTTTTAACTGGCCCCTAGAGCAGCCTCAGACACATGGTCTGATTTATCCTCTGATAAAGGCTGCCTTCTCTGACTGGTGTTTGCCATGATGACTCTGAAGACCTGAACTATTTCAGTGGCATCACATGGTTGTACATTTTTCAGTTTCTTCTGTTCCCACTCCTGCTAGGAGCTGGCTCAGGGCTGGCTTACAAATCTTACTGCTTTTGCTGCTTCCTCTTGCTCTGTGGGCAGCAGCCTGACACAGTGGTAGGTGGCTAATTAATTGCACTTATTAGATGTGTGTGTGCACTCTAGGAGTGATGCTTTTGCTTTTCATTTTGGGTTTTAGAAGTGACAGATCAATGTCTTGCTAACAGACTTTCATCATCATTTTACTGTTTGTTGGTTGAGGGGGAAGAAAATTATTTACGAGATATTGATGGGGTTTAGTACTGTTTTTGTGCTGAAAAAAATATTGTATCTGCAAGTATTAGTCAATCACTCTTGGGAGCTTGGTGATGTGATCTCCACAGCAGAGGAAAGCTGCTGAGAGGCCTTGCAGGGTGAAATGCTGAGTGTCATTCAGCCTGTCTGCAAGAAGGAGATGTGTGTATGTGTGTGTGAATGAAAGGGACATGCTGCAGCTCTCAGCTCAGACAAGATTAGGTGGACATAGAAGGCAGCCAGTGAGCATGTGGGATCTTTGAGGAATTCCACCTACACGCTGAGCTGTTGTGCTTGGTTAGTGTAGTGTGTTTCCACCTGGGCTGAAAACTTGGATTCCTGGCATTGGGTAAAGGCTAGGAGTATGTTCTGATTGACTTTTAATGACAGATATTTCACTGCATGCATGTCCTATCTTATTCTGTGTCATTGGAGCTTTTCATGGGGAGCCTCTGCGCTTGTTTGTTCTGTGGTGATGCTGTTTGCTCTGCCTCTGGCACCAGAGTGTCTGGAATCCAGAACTGGAAGGATGTGTGTGGAGAGGCAAAGAGTGAATGCATCACGTTGATTAAAAGTACAGTTTGTAACCAGGGTTTGCTGCAGAGCAATGACACAGGGTGTGTTGTCACTAAAATGAGCTGAATCCCAGGCTGCAGTGCCAGGTGTGTCCATAAAGGCCTGTATGTGCTCAGTAGCCATGGATGTTGTCAGGCTGGGAGGTTGTGTTTGTGTACAGCACTTGTGTTTGTGGTGTTGAACGTGCATCTGCATTTTGTTCAAAGCAGCACTTTGTGGTTTTGTGTTACCTGCTACGAGCAGGGGAGGAGGTGTGAGTACAAGTGAATGCAACTTGCTTAGTGTTGAAAATAAGCCCTTGGAGGGATTTGGGAAGGTGAAAATGTTCTGTCTCTATCCTGGGCCTGGAATTGTGCTAACTGCAAAAGAAGCCAGTAACAGCAGCATTTATGGGCAGCACTTCCTTGTTTAACCAGTAGGGTTTGGAAGTGACACCTTGAAATCAGACTTCCATCTTCATTCTGCTCTGTGTTTTTCTTATTGGTAGAAGAAAGAAAGTGATTCACTGGGGAAAAAATGGATTTTGGTACTACATGTGTGCTAAAAAAGATCTCACATTTTGCCAATATTAGTCAGTCACTCTTGTGGGCTTGGTCTTCCAGAGAAATATAGTGGTGGTTCTCTGCTTGAAATCCATGTCAGCCAAGCTCTGCCTTCCCAGGTGTCTCATGAAGTTCCCAGCTTGGCTGCCACTGAGAAGTGTGTCCTTAAAAGGCCACAGGAAAGTTGCTGTGGAAATTACCAGCAGGACACCTAGGCCAATGACAAATATGAGTGCCCTACAAAAAATAAAATCTATTCAATGTTTTTTAGCCTATTACAAAATTTCATCATGTCCAGTTTGAGCATGACAGATAAGTGCTGAAGGCAAAAGCTGTTCTGCTTTTTAAGCTCACTGTCCACTTCTGCAGAGCTGGGTGGAAGCTGCTTGTCCAGCTGTGGCAGGGTAGGGCTACACAGGAACCCACTAAATTACAGAATTATGGGCTGTGGAGCAAAGAGTCTTGAGAAGCGGCTTTGTGCTCTGTGTGTTCTTCAGCTGAAGATTGCTGAATCTTCTGTGAGCAAAGCCCTGGGGAATACGATGCAATTTCTGTCTGTCTTGGCCTGCTGTGACCCACACACAGCTGGCTGAGGCTTGGCGAGCCTCTGAATTCAGCAGGGACTGGTGCTTGCAGGAGGAGTTTGCAGGTGCATAGGCTGGGGGGTGTTTGCTGCTCACTACAACACCTCAGTGCATGCCAAGTACCTCGTTGTCAGTACATTCCAGAACTGTGGCTCCCCACTGTGGAGGAAGCAGTGAATCCTGGGAGTGCTGCTTCAGAGCTGGCAGAAATGACTTGCATAAACCAAGCTCAGCAAGTTAGGAGAGCTCACAGTGCTGGCAGCTGGATTTTTAGATAGCCTGGAAAGCCTTGAGCCTTCAGAGAGCAGGGAGTTAGGTCCCAGATCTAATAGAATTGGGCACTGTCTGTCCTAGACAAATAACTCTGTCTAAGCAGAACGTTGCAGATAAACTGTCAGATTAAATGACATGTCACTGCTCTGTTTGTATTTTGTGTACAAGTGTTGTAAATGAAGGATGAAGTTGCCTAAGGTCACGAAGACCTGTGAAGTTTGGGAAAGGCTTATTCTGTTAAAATGCTAACTTACTTTAGAAGAAAGCAATACATAAATGTTTTGTTTTAAAGCTGATAAGCATCCTGAGAAGGAAATCTGAGGACTGGAATTTACTGTCTTCAGAGTCTGTAGACTGTGAAATAAATCTTGCTATAAACTGAAAAATCCTGTTATTTTAAAGCACTGGAAGTGTGACGTGCATCTTGCATCCTCTTCGCAGTTTTGTCAGTAACTCTCTTGCTATAAGCAAAATTTACTCATGCAGTAAATCACACATTGAAAATATAATTAGTGGCTCCTAAATGTAAGCTCTTTATTAGTGTTTTTATTTCATTTTTTAAATTTAATATTTTAAGTAAGATTGCAGCTCCCACAGCAGAGTGGGTTATGCAGTACTGTGGTTGAACATCCAGTAGTAAGTGTGTCCTGTAGAACTTTGCTGAACTTTGATACCTCCCTTTTGTGTGGTTTCTCTTGTTTTCTTCTTGAACTTCCATGGGAAAAGATCTTTATGTTCCTCGGGGCTTCAATTCCTTCTCCTGACCAGTGTGGCGTGTGGTGTTTTATTTGCATTTATTTTTTTATTTTCATTACAAAAACTGAGTTTCTTCTAGCATTCCCTGTTCGTGTGTTTTGGCAACAAATCCCAAGGAACAGTGATGGGCGTTTACACCTTCTCCCAGCCCCATGTGCTCCTTCCCACATGTTTCAAGGCACTGGGTTAATGCTGCTGCCTGCCCTGCAGCAGGGTCTGATGTGCTAAAGTTTGCAGTGCTGGCTAAATCCAGGGAATTGTGCTCTCTGGGAGGTTCCTGTGCCGTGGTGCTGGCCCAGGCTGGGACAATGGCACGCTCCAGTGCCTGGGGTAATGATCTCTGCAGTGGCACAGAGACCAACTTGTGTGCACTCTGCAGCCCTGCCTGGCCAGCAGGGGAGGGAGCTGTTCAGGCTGGCCAGGCCTGCAAGGAATTATTCATCCAAGTATAAAGGGCAGATTGAAAGCCTTTGGCTTTTATGGGATGGAAGGCAGTAGTTCCATTTCAGCTCAATGGAGCTCTATGCAGCCTCCATAAAACTGCGCTGAGCTTGCAGAGGGACGCTGCTTCTCAGAGGCATTGCATGGGATGTGTCTCTGAAATGCTCTTTTGTTCATCACAGAACTTGCTGCTTGAATTCTTTATGGTTCTGCCCTTGGTTGGTTTTTGCAGAGTCAGTTGAAACCTCAGCGTCACCAGCTGTACACCTGGTTCTTTCTCCCAGAGAAAAGGGCAGTGTTTTTTTGTTAGGAACAGATACTGGGAAACACAGCACGGATTTCTGATGGGTGTTGAGGGCCTACGTAGTGCAAAAGTAAGATGGGGGAAGGATGCAACATTCCCCTCTACTCTTTGGATAGATTTGTATGGATTTTCTTGTTTTGTTTTGGAATTTGTTTTATTTTAAAGCTATTAATTGCCACAGTAATAGAAGACCAGGTCAGTTCACTGCCATCATTAATTTGAATGCAGCAGTAATGACAGATGCAGGATGACATTGCTAGTGCTGTTCCCTTAGCTGCAGTGCTCCTTGCACAATGTTAAGTTAAACCTGATTCTATGACTAATTATTTGGTAGAAAAAAGCAATCCCTACTGACTCTAATCTATAGATAACTAGGAAGCCTTTTCTGAGCCCTTTTTCTAATGCAAAGTGTTTCAGAAATGCCAGCTCTTTGGATAACAGAGTGTTTGAGGTGAAGTCCTTTGCATCTCCTGGAGCATGAGGTGAATGTGAGTTTGCTTCCTGGGTGGAAAATGAGGGCTTTGTCCTGCTTGATTTGGCCTGGTGGGAGCAGATCTGGATTTGAGTGAACATGCAGCTGAGCTTTTACTGAGACCCTGCAGAACAGCAGGAACTGTTTCTCAGCTGCACCTTTTCTCATGTCAGGTCTCTCCATTCTGCTGAAAACTGGCTGTGCAGGCAGTGGAGTGGGCATGCTGAAATTCCTGTGGAAAAGGAAGACCCAGAGGGAACCAGTCCATGCCAAAGGCTTGACTGCACAGCTTCTTGGGGCTCACACTGTTGGAGCACAGCTGAGGAACCAAGCCCAGAGTGGTCCTGGGCCCCTTGGTGTCAGTGTTCCATCAGTTATGAATAGTTCCAGAGTGTGTCCTGACACAGCTGGGACTCAGGGGGAAAGGCTGCTCAGGGTGCTGGGGAATGTAGGTGGTCAAGGCTGTTGGCATCTGCCAAACTGCTGGATGCACTGAATTCCTCTGTTCCACTGATGTTTGACACTTTCAGAAACGTTAAACCCACTTTTATTTAAGCAAATTAATCTTTTATAGTTGTCATCACCTGTATGGTGTAGCAGATTGTATTGGTCACTAAGGAGCTTATTGGTAGCCATTAACTGGGTAATTTAAATCAGCTAGCTCTGTTGGGGGGTGTTACCACATGGCTTCTTGCCTAGGACTTTATTTCCATCATTGACTGCAGCTGCTTGTGAGATGGGCAGCCTTGAAATAAAGGGTTCTTGCCTGGTTTAGGATGTCCAACATGCATTCTTTGAATTTCAGAAGACCAACAAGGCTTCGTGCTTTCTTTATTTTTCCATAGACAGCATTAGATGCATTAAAAGGATTACAAAAGCTATACCTTTCCTGCAGTATTTCATCTTCGTGCTCGTGGCAGGCAGCAAGCACAGTAAAATCAGAGGTTCCATGGCTCCTTTGCAATGTCTGTTGTGATCAGGCTGGACACAAAGGCTGCTGGGGATGCCTTCAGGGGAGGAGGGCAAGGGATGACGTCTGACACAGACTTCCTGAATTCCAAAGCTTATCCCTTTAAAAGATAGCCTCTCACTGCTTTGCAGATGTGCTGCAGTGCACTGTGGCTACTGTGGTATGCATGAATGAGAGCCCTTGTCTTGGGGCTGCCTGTGTGGAGGGAGGGGGGAAGGGCAAAAGGGTGCATTTGCAGTTGTCATTCTTCATGTGTGGACAGCAGAGTCAGCAGATCATCCTGATGCAATGGAGTGTCTTTGTGCTCCTTACATAAATCCTGGAACTCTTGTCTCCTGGAAAGGAAGAAGAAATGTCGTTAATCTGTTGTCAGGACCTGGCTGCATGGGACATCTTCGAAGTCCTAGTTGCTAAATAGGGGGAAATAAAGTCTCAGGTGTCTGTGCTTGGCGCTATAAGAAGAAATCATGAGTATCAGAAATGTAGATCTAAGGCCTCACTGTTCCATCCCTCCTCCTAATAGACTATGAGGAAAACCAGTGACACATATTAAAGAAAATAGGAAGGAGCTTCTGCCCTGGCTGACAGGTGAATCCAGGCCTCTGCCTGAGTCTGCCCTCAGATACAACATCATCCACACTCAACACAAGTTTGGTTTCTTTGGCTCCCAAAATATCTCTCCTGGGTCGCTGTGCCCTTTAATTGGGTGTTTTATCATTTAATTCTATATTGCATTCACAGGAGAAAGAGAGATCAATGTCCACTGCTTCATGGATAGTTCTTTCCTCACGGGGTCTCTGCCAGCTTAGAGCTTTCTCCAGACACTTGGCTGCTGAGGGTGGAGAGGCCCTGGCACAGCTGCCCAGTGAAGCTGTGGCTGTGCCATCCCTGGAAGTGTCCAAGGCCAGGTTGGACGGGGCTTGGTGCAAACTGGGATAATGGAAATGTCCCTGTCTGTGGATGGAACTGGATGAGCTTTAAGGTCCCCTCCAACCCAAATCATTTCATGATTCTGCATGTGGCAATTGGATTCTTGCTCTCTGCCTGTGTCAGGAAGGAGATCTGTAATCTTTTCCCAGGCTCTTGTCCCGTGACAGGGCTTTGGCAGGACACTGTGGTGCTGGGGGTACCTCTGCACAGGGGCTGGAAATGGCAGGAGCCAGAGGTTCTGAGCACAGAGTAAGTTACCTGCCAGATAAACCTGCAGACAGAGCCTGCTGAGGTGGCAGGGAGCACAGGAGTAGATGCCCCATTACCTGAAGGAGTCTCTTGCAGTGTCTCTCCTCTGCCAGTGGCCAGCACAGTCTCTCTCACCTTATTTGTTGTGTTGTTAGGAAATGTGCTGATGTGGGAGGTTTAGGATAGTGCTTTTCCCAGCTGTGGTATCTCTGTTGCATGAAGTAAATGTGTTGTGTTGCCTTGCTGTGTGTCTGGGCCAGTGGTGCAGGCAGGAGGAGAGCCCCTCCTGAATTTACCAGGCTAGATTATGCACAGCTCAGAGCACAGATGGATCCTTAAGAAGGTCATGGGCTTAACAGAGAGGCTTTCCAGGCTGCTGCTCATTCTCTGCCACGTTCCATTTGGCTTTTATTAGAGGATCAAAGGGGTTCTGAGGGAAGATGGTGATTGAAGTCTGAAAGCTGCTGCCTTTAGAGAGAGCCCTGTTTCCAGCTGCAGTGCCTGGCCTCAGAGCTGCCTGTGCTCTGCTGGTTGAGCTCTCCAGGGTGCAGGAAGCCAGGACTGCTTTATCCTGGTGCACAGCTGAACTCCCCCTGGAATGTAACCTGTCCCAGTGATCTCAGAGGAGCCCTTTTGCACCTGATGTGTGGGGGAAGGGTTCATCTCTGGTCACCACACTCCTTTAGAACTTGCTCCCCAGTCAGACCAGGAATCCAGGAACTCCAGGGATCAGTGTTGTCCTGAGCTCTGAACCATAAAGTAACTGGCATGTTACTCTTAAAATAAGCTAAACAGGAAAAATTGCATAACTTTGTCTTGAGCTTTTAAGGAAGACATTATTTGGGCTGACTGTTCTGAAGAAGAGCATTAGTCTTGTGGCTTCTAGTCTAGACAGGGAGGTAGAGAAACCTGGCTTGGGCTCCTGGGCCTTCCACAGTCTGGCAGAGACCTGTGGCACAGGGACTGGAAGACTTACCTCTGCAAATGGAACAAGTGTTAATTATTCAGTTCTCCAGTTGAACACCAGGTGTTACTAAATTAGATTTCTTGTATAAGTCTGCTGAAAACAGGGCCAGTAGAGATTGCTATGCTGGGGTTGTGGTGGATGAGGGATGGCTGAGGCACGTGCACACAAGTACACCTAAAGAAAGCTTAGAAGCATGTGTTGAGCCATTTCCAGCAGAGGTGTGTGTAACTGACTCTGTTATTTTGTTTTGTTGCTTGATTACACAATTTTGGATTTTTATTAGAACAGATAACTTGTCTTCACTAAAGTGAGCATATTTGCAGAGTGAAAACAGGCTGATTAAAAATGGTGCTATTCTACCTTTGTGCCATCGTAGGTGGCTGTGGACTCCTTTCTAAGTGATTTTTTTCCTCTCCTAGGTTAAGGGAAATACTGAAGAAAGCCTCTCTCCCTCCAGAGGATCCTGACACCCTGCTGTCAGTTACCTTGGCCATAGTTGAGACAGACTCCACAATAGTCTACTATAAAATGACTGATGGCTTTGTAATGCCAGATCCTCCTGATGATACCGAAGATGTGGATAATAAACAGTGGAGGAAGAAAAGAAAGAAACTTTTCAAATGATTGGGGCAGAGAAAACAAAACGTTTCTTGAACTCCTGTGCTCAAACCCAAACAAATGCAGGAACTGATGCATGTGAATAAGTGATGTGCTAAAGTCTGCCTTGGCATACCAACGATGTGTTCAGGGGGAACAGGGGCTTGTGCAGCTGCACTGTGATGAAATGCCATTTGAGGTATGAAGTAAGTCGTGCTTTGACACAGATCAGTCCTGACTAATAAATACTCTTGGGAAGTGTTTGCAAAGCCTGTGTTTCTTCTCTATCTGGTCAGGCACATCACAGAATAAACACATCCTTACCCATACTGTAAATATTGGTTACAGGTAAGTCTGAAGGGCTTGTGGCAGGACTGAAGGGTTTTGTAGTTTACAGAGTGTCTTTGTCTTAGCCCTGTCAGAAGCACTCATGCTGCCCCCCAGGTTACATTTCTGAACTTTGCTTTCTTCCCTCTGCTTTTGGAGAAAAGGCTCTTCCACAGAAATACCTTATTTTATTTTTTTCCCTGCAGAGGAAAACTGATTATAGCAGCACCAGAGGCAACTAAAACACCAAAGTATGTCACCATCTATGCTGTAAGAGCACACCAGTTATCTGCTTCAGGCACCAACTAGTTTTCTAAAGCCATTGTCATTCCTAGGATTTATTTTGTCTTTGGACACAGCTTCTGCATACTGGAAGTGATTGCCCAGGAGGTGCTTCAGCTCAGAGTTAAGAGGAAAATAAGTGACTTTTAGTTACTTCTGCAGGAATTTTCCACATCTTTTGCATGAAGATCCTTCTCCAGGTTAAACTTCCAGTTCCCTGGCAATCAAATAACATCCCAGAGCAGCTTCTTGAGCACAGGATTGGCTGTGTGACAGCTGTGTGGCCAAGGATCACACATTCAGAAGGTGAAGCACAAGAGGTTGTCTTCTTGCATGAGTAGAAGAATGGGAGAGAATCCAAAAAACCAAGCTGGAAATGAAAGACCATTTAAGCTTTGCTATCCCTGGGACTAGAGTGGGTGTTCCTGTGGCTGTGGAGCTTGATGCTAGTTTGGCCAAATGTGCTGGGAGGCAGAATGATCCCACAGGGAGTCCTGCACACCCTTGGAGGAGGTGTGTCACTGTCACACAGAGCTCTGCGGGACACCTTTATCCCAATACAGCCAGGGGAGACTCGGTGTCTGTGGGTTTCAGTCATGGAGAAAAAGAGTTTTTCTTTGCCTTTTTCAGTGTTGCTCCCCTCCTGGAGGAAACCATCATTTTACTTTGGTGTGATGCTGTCCTGCCTTGAAGGGCTCCCTGTGTGCTGACTCCTGCCATGCTGCGTGTGACCTTGACCTTTCCTGGGATCCATGGCTTATTCCATAAAGCAAGTGTTACACCTGGCTAGGCTACCTGCCACTAAGTAAATTGTCCTTGTTACAAGCTGGGAAGTACTTCAGCCCTGCAGAAAAAGAGCTGGTTTGCGTGAAGGAGGCTGTAACAGATGTGGCATGTGGCAGATTTGGTATTTAAGCGACACATGCTTAACCCTAAGAGCAAATTCCTTTGCACTTGCTTCAGTTTCTGGGAAATACTGCCAGTTTGCAGTTTGCTGCATAACTGATGCTTGGCTTTGCCCTTCATTTTATCATTTGTCTGCACAGAAAGAGGAGCCTCATATCTTGAGCCTCCCTTTCTATACACTGAAAACTGCTGACCCAGGCTTCACAGGTCACATTGGAGAAACTGTGTCTGAAGGCTTTGATTTCTGTTTCTTCTTGTGTCCCACTGAGAAATGATTATATAGGCCTTTTTCCAGCCTTCTCAGATTGTGGTGATTCTTTATTTCTGAGGGAAGAAAAGCAGAGAAGAACTAATAATATCACAGCACTGTTTGTCCCATAGGTATTACAGTGTAAACACGGGGATGTTAAATAAGCTTGGAGCCAGCTGTGCTGCTCCTTTACATTCCACTGAAGTATTTCTCTCTGTCAAGTCAACAACACACAGACTGAAGCCTCTGGTCTTCCAGGCACTGAATAAAGATGGGAAGAGACTTTCTGTAGAAGTATATCAGTTCAGAGCAGTAGCTCATTAACATTCCTGAATCCATAGCATCTTGGTCCTGTGCCCAAAGTGTTCAAGCGTGACTCTGCTTTAAGTGTTTGTGAGACATCCATGGAAGTGTGAGCCATGACACTGCTGCCAATCCTGCACTTCTTTCAGCCCAGAAGATTTTGCAGGCTCCATACTGCTATCTTCTAGAGTTTATTTAGGTTTTATTTGCCAAGCCCAGCTTGATATGTTTCACTGAATGCCCCTGACCAACAGAAGGTGTTTTAAAATCTGGAGAGTATAATTTTGCAGTAGATGATTGTTCCAAGCCTTTCCTCTCTGCAGAGGGATGTTTGCATTGCCGCTTCCCCACCGAGTCAAGAGTGACAGAACAGCAAAGGGCTGTTTGGCCTGGCTTTGACAGCAGACTCTTATATAAGGGAGCCCTTGCTTATGCAAACTGTGTCTCCTTGAGGCACTGCTGGCACCATCACCCACCTCTCCCGATGCAGCCTCACTCTTTGCAGCGCACACAGAACATTTTATGCAAAGAAATGCTGGTGGAGAGGCAGGAGAGCCTTGTCGCGTCCATGAGGAGGAGCTGTTGTTGCCAGTAGTGGCCAAGAGAGCTCCCACAGCCCCTTGTGAGCCCACTCTGAGCACAGGGGGCTGTTTGGGCAGCAGCTGCTCCCATGGGAGTCTCCCAGGCCTCCATGGCTGCATGTGCTCTGGGCCAGCGCAGGAATCTCTGGCTCAGGATGCATCTCTGCTTCCTGGGCATGCTGGCATGGCAGCGAGGCAGAGGCCAGGTAAAGGGGTGTTGCTTCCACATCTTAAGCACAATCCCACCCTCTACAGAGTGCCCCTCAGCATCTCTACAAAACACCTCAGTTTCTCAGAAATCACTGGAAGGAAGATGTGGACTCTTGTAACCCATCCTTGATCTTGGCACAGTTTTCCACAGGATCTCCTGCTGGGACACAGCAGTTAGATAATAACACTGCTACTGCTAAAGCTAAGCCATCTTAATCTTCCTCTTTTCTGTCAGCAAAAGCTTTTTTGTTTATTTTTTTCCTAATAAAGAATCCTTATGAATTTATTAATTGGCCTATTAGTGTTGCAGAACTATAGAAATTAGATGTTTTCAGCAGATTTCAGTAGAATCTAAATGCTATCAACTAGCCTGCAAGCCCTGTTCTATGTAAATGGATTACTTGTTAACCTTCTCTAGTCCTCCAGGGCCAGGACCTGAGGGAAGGCTGGAGATAGGAAGGGTTCTGCCTCCAGAGAGTGCTGGGCAGGCACTGCCCAGGCTCCCCAGGGAATGGGCATGGCCCCGAGGCTGCCAGAGCTCCAGGAACATTTGGACAAAGCTCTCAGGGATGCACAGGCTGGGATTGTTGGGGTGTCCTGAGCCAGGAGTTGGACTGGATGACTGATCCTTGTGACTCCCTTCCCACTCAGGATATTTCATGCTTCTAAAAATAGCTGCAGCTGCAGCTCATGTTTCAGAGTATCCAGGAAGCTGATGGCTTTTCCATTTCATTCCCTCATTTCTTGGATGCTCCCACTGAGACCCCGGATCCCTGCCTGCAGCAGACCTCACTCAGTTAATGATGCTGTGACTCCTGCTCAGCTCCATGCTGGGTGTTGTGTTTGCAGCACCTGACAGGCAGAATTCATTGCCTGATGCCTCATTAGTCATTCTTTGCACCCCCTCCTGGCTGCGTGTTTCTCCTCATGTATCTCACCTGGCCATCAAGCTCTCAGTGCCAAACTAGAATGGCTCTGCTCATCTTTTTCATTGCTTTTTAATTTCCCCTCTTTCTCACTGCTGTAGTCATCTCAGCAAATTTCTTACTATTGTTCACTGCCCTCTTGACCCACATTTCATACCCTTAGTTACCCTGAAATTTATCTTTCTGTGCTGTTTGGAAACACCTCTCTTTCCAAGCTTCCTTCTCCTGGGGTGCCTGGATGGTCTATGAAGAGCCATCTATGCCTTTCTCTGCTCCAATCCAGGTACCAGCTGATCCTCTCAATTCCACCAGACCAGTGCCATTTACCACTAAAAATTTGGGTAACTTCTGAAGCAAAGTCCTGTGAGCCCTGTGCCAATGTCCAGCCAACACAGATTCACAGGATATCCTGAGCTGGAAGGGACACACAGGGATCATGGAGTCTGACCCCTGGCCCTGCCCAGACACCCCAACAATCCCACCCTGTGCATCCCTGGGAGCTTTGCCCAAACCCTCCTGGAGCTCTGGCAGCCTTGGGGCCGTGCCCATTCCCTGGGGAGCCTGGGCAGTGCCCAGCCCCCTCTGGGGGAGAACCTTTCCCTGATCTCCAGCCTGACCCTGCCCTGGCACAGCTGCAGCCAGTCCCTGGGTCCTGTCCCTGTCACGGGGAGCAGTGATCAAAAGGCCCTCTCTCCTGGAGAGCGCTGCCTTCACAGGGCAGGGTGGCTGTCACCCCCCAGAGAGCCCCATTAACATCTGGCGTGGATGTTCGCTGGATAAATCCGCCGGCAGAGCTGGCTGGAGCTGCTGGTTGTGTCTGCGCCAGAGGGCGCTTGGAGACTGCCAAGGCAGAGTCCTCCTCCTCTGGGAATGCTGGAGCTTTGCAGAGCTCCCCTTACACACCTCGCCTGCTTCTCCTAAACAAAAGGAGGGGGGAAAGCCCTGTCAGCAGAAACACCTGCCATGGCAATTCTTCCTACCTGAAGGAAATGGTATTACTTAAACCTTCCTGGAGAGAGACGTTGGACAAGGGAATGTCATGACAGGACAAAGGGAATGGTTTTAAGCTGACAGAGGGCAGGATTAGATGGGATATTGGGAAGGAATTGTTCCATGTGAGGATGGGGAGGCCCTGGATGAGCCCTTCAGCCCAAACCATTCCAGGATTCTGTGAGGATGATTCTATGAAGCAGCAGCTTTATGTGGAGGCTGCAGGAATGCAGATCACACAGGGGTATGCATACACCAATTGTTGCCCACTTCTCCATCTATTAGCAGAAACACAAGATTTTGGGGTGTTTCAATCCCTCCTGACCATCTGGATCCTCCGCAGCAGATTTTTTCACTCCAGAGCCTGAGGCAGGGTGTGAAGCAAGGGCAGCCTCACCAAAAGTTACAGCAAAACACCACAAAACAGTCTTTTAGCCATGCAGCACTTCTCTGCTGTCTGCACATCTTAGACACTGCAGTAGACTCCAGCTGAACAGCCAGCTTATCAGGCTTCTCAAGACCTACCCCACTCCTCACCCATTCCCATTTAATTCCTCCTCATACGAAATATAAAATTATATAAAATTATATCCTCTGTGTTTGGAGTTGACCCCAGCACGGCAGTAATGCCAGCTGCCCACCCACCTCCTGCCCAGAGCTTTGCAGTGCTTTTAGGTTCAGCTATGCATGTTTTGAAAGCCTAGAGTAAGTATCCAGAGGGAAAATTGCAGCTTGAAACTAGCCATAAAAGATCATATTCACTATAAAAGAACATAAGATGACATAAATAATACAGTATTGTACAAAAGAAGTGGCCAAGAGAGATGAGAAATACTCGCTGTGCTTAAAAATGTTACATTCTGCAGGAAATTGCAGAGTGAAAAAAGAAATTGGTCATTCTCCCAGGAAAATCTGATTCACTGAAAAAAATCAAAATTGAAAGTAGAAGAAGAGTAATAAATCACTTGGAGTCCAGCATTTAAAATACATTACTTATTTTCTTGATAGGCAGGTTGCTGCTAGTGAGGCATTTAAAATAATCCCTAGGAAGTGATGGGCTGAGCTGGTGCCCTGAGCAAGGTAATGGTAAATCAAAATTATCCAAACAGAGAGGTTCTAATTATGGGCAAAATGGGGTTAGACATGAGAGAGTGTGATAGATGAGGAAGTGCTTAGAAGAGAAATAATGAGTCATAGATATCAAGGAAAGCATCAGAGTGGAAGGAGGTTAGTCATGGACTTGTTCAAGGGTTGATCTTGGGTCTGGTATGGTTTGTGTTCTAATTGATGGTGTTGGACTAAACCTAAGCACAAAGTTGATGAGGTGACCAGGCAGCAAAAAATATGGAAAAATATGGAACTTCTGTGTTGTAAACTTTGGGTTCCAGATTAGGACGAATGGAAACCAGGCTTTGAACACATTGGCCAGGCTCAGCAAAGGGCCACCACATAGCAAGGCTGTGAGAAGACAACTCTAGGACTGCTCAGGCAAACCATTCCCAGCAGAGCTGTGCAGCCCAGTAGGCCCAGCACTGAACAGGCACCTGCCAGCCTTGGGCACCCAGGGTCCATCAGCCAGGCTGGGCACAGCAGGTCCCCCAGCAGAGAGGGGTGTGGGGGTGGTGCTCTCTGTGGGGTCAGAGAGCATGGCCAGGACTCTACACAGGCATCTGCTCATGCTCAAAGGTTTCTTCCCCACCTGGTCAAACTCACTTTTCATGGAAGTGGAGGCACAGGCGTGGGAGAGCAGCACAGTGTGGAACACCAGTTCAGCCCAGGCTCAGCCAGTCCCTCAGCCATCAGAGGGTTACACACACAGACCCTTTCCACCTCGCTGGGAGTGAGGGAGAACCACCACAGGCTGCCTCCCAGAGGGTGGAGTTGTGCTGGGATTATGGGGTGGCTCTCCCAGGAAGGGGAAGGTCTGCCTTAGATGAATAATCAGGTGGGTGATTTCCCCTCTTGTCTTGTATTTCCTGCTGAAGCTCTACATGAATGGCAAAGGTTTGCTGGGAGAGCTGAGAAAAAGGGTCAGTGGAGTATTTGCATCCAGGAATTTGGTTTCAAGGCTACCATGAGAAATATAGGCTGGGATCAGAGCTGGCTGGAAACAGTTTTAAAGTGTGTCTTTTAAAGCTCAGCTATTGAAATGTGTTGTCAAAGTAATGCATTCAGTTAGAAGGGTTTTAGCAGAGCAAAGGGTATTTACATAGCAGCACAAAAAAATCAAAAACCTCTGGGTGGTAATTTCCCCAAGCCAGAGTAATTCCCATCTATCTTGTTCCCCAGCAGCATCTTTAATTGCTGGAGCCTCACAAAAAGCCTGTGTGAGGAAAGGAAGAGAATAATTAGCCAAGCTTTTTTGTTGTGAGCTTGCAGAGACTGGTCTCTCCAACATTTGTTACTTGGTTGAATCATTTTGTTCTAGTGGATTTGTAGAAGGGAGAGCTGGGATGGAGGAAGGGTGTTGTGCTGTGCAGGATATCTCTGGGTACTTCAGGGACGTGAATTTTGTGGGCACATGTCAAAGAAAATTTTAACAAAATCAAGGTTTTTTAGAAGTATGAAAGGAAAATCCTGATGGTAATGTAGGGCAGCTTGGGCTTTAAACTGAAAAACTGAAGGAGAGCAGATTTAGATGAGATGTTAGGGAGAACTGTTTCCCTGTGAGGGTGGGGAGGCCCTGGCACAGGGTGCCCAGAGAAGCTGTGGCTGCCCCTGGATCCCTGGCAGTGTCCAAGGCCAGGCTGGGCAGGGCTTGGAGCAAATTGGGTAGTGGAAGGTGTCCCTGCCCATGGCAGGGGTGGGATGAGATATGCTGTAAGGTCCCTTCCAACCCAAACCATTCTGGGATGCTGTGACTCTAGGAAAAAATCTGAGAAGACCTGAAATGGAACAAATCCAGGAGAAAAGCAGAGTGGAGCAGTGGGCAGAGGCCTCTGTTGCTGCCCCTTCCCACCTGCAGCACCCAGGGAGGGTTTGGTATGGCCTGAGCAGCCAAGCAGCTTTGAAGTGCTGGTTTTCATCCTTGGGGTCCTGCCAGAAACACAGACTTCCCATAATAGAACCATGGAAGCATTTATGTTGGAAAATCCCTGTAAGGTCACTGAAATCAACCATCCCCCAGCACTGGCAGGGCCACCACTAACCCACATCCCCAAGTGCCACATATACAGGGCTTTTAGATCCCTCCAGGGATGGGGACTCCACCCGTGCCCTGGGCAGCTGTGCCAGGCTGGATGAAGGAATTTTTCCTAATATCCAGTCTAAACCTCCCCTGATACCACTGTGGTGACTGTAAAGAGCAGGGATGTCTCCTCAGGCGAGGTCCTCCTTGGGTTTGGTACCACAGTACAAGAGGGAATTTGGGTCTGTTGTGGGAAGTTTCAGGGTTGCAAAGCCTGGCACTAGGAGATCCCAGAATTCAGGCTGCTTGTGCATCCTGAACCTGGTCTTGTCATCCTGGACTTGATCTTCTTGTGGATAAGTGTTGGAAAGTCCTTTGTTATAGGTTTCAATACTTATTTTTCCATTTGGTAAATGTGGAGTCACTCAAAAGTCTTTCTTCTCCTTCTCATTAGCATGTTACTTTATAAGTTATTAATCAAAGGGTGTCTGGACGTGACACTGAATACAGAAGTGCTGCCTTTGGGGTGTTTCACCAGAATCTCAAAAAAGCATAAATATTAGTGAGCTGCCAACTCTGTAATCCTGTGTAATTAGATGAGGAAATTAGACAGGGGTGCTGCTGCTTCCTTTTGCAGACAGAGATCTGAGGAACTGAGATTAAGACTGTAAGTGTCTAATAATTTCCAGTGTTCTGTTTCAGATAAAGAGAGCTTAATTTTTAAATTTGATTTAATTTAATTGCCCATGCCTAGCAATTCTGCTGCCCTTCACTGGTTCAACATGCGGTGGAAGCAATAGCTAAACGATAAAGTCTTCACACCTTTAAGAAAACTTCACTTTTGGAGGCTAAACTGGCATCTAAGGAGGAGGAGGGACCTCGTCAGGGATGCAGTGGTCCTGAGGGTCCTCAAGCCCACCTGGAAATAAACATCACAACCATAAAGCCCTGCAGTGTAGGCACACAGTTTGTGCTAATTGGGAGTGGGGCTGTGGAGCCTCATCCCCAACGAGCTCCAGCTGTGCAGGACAGGTGAATAATATTGCAGGTAACGAGCCATGGAGTGCCCGGGTGCACTGACCAACCACGAACAGGAGCAGAGGGCACACAGGTGCAGTGCATCAACATGAGGGGTATAAAAGGCTGGGCTAAAGAACAAGAAGGGCAGATGTTTGCAGCCTTCTGAAGTGATAGGGTGTTACTCTGTGTGAGAAGATGCTTGGAGCCTTCTGAACTGGTAAGGTGTTACTGTGTATGAGCTGAAGCTTTCTGAAATTGTATTGTGACTGTCTCAACTGTGGTATGTGCTGTGGCACTGCACCTCCTTATTTGTTTTAATTTCATCTCAGGTATATAAACCCTGTGCATTAAGCAATGTTAAGACAGCTACAAGTCCCAGTCTCCTGGCCAGGGCTCAGCACAGCTCCTGACACTTGGTGTTCCTGGGATGGAGAGTTGGGCTCTGACTGAATGTTGCCTCTCTCAGCACTTGGCCCCTCAGCCCAGCAAACTGGCAAAAACACCTACTTTTTTTTTTTTTCCTTGATTTATTTTTCTACCAATATATTAAAATCTTAGTGGGTTTTCTGTGCCCTTCCCAGAAGAGTGGCTGCTCTGGGGTTGGTGTGCAGTTTTAGGATCACAGAATGGTTTGGGTGGGAAGGGATCTTTAAAGGTCACCCAGCCCAACCCTCTGCCGTGAGCAGAGACGTCTTCCACTGTAACTTCATGCATGGCCAATTGGATTTGTGTTCTGAGCCCCGGGCTCCCCCCTGTTGGTGATGTGCACTGCTGTGATGCACATCTAGACACACATCAACCCTGCTCTGCAACATGTCCCACAGTAGCTCCTCTTTGTCCAGAGTCTCCAGGTGGTGCTGAAATGCTCAGAGCTTTGGGGCTTTGTTTGTTTATTTTTAGATAACTTCCCACACTTGGGCCCTCATCAGGATGCCTCAGCCTTTCCATTCACCAAACAATGTCACTTTCAGTTCATTTTGTCCTCACTGCCAGCCCCCTTCCCAAGCAGGTCTGTGATGAATGGTTGTGGTTTATTATTAGTGCTGGTGCTGAAGTTCAGTTTCTGAGTCTCTTGTTGTTTTTCCCCTTCCCAAAGTAAATTTGCAATTTCCCTTGTGTTGTGATGTCAGCAATTTGCTTACCTCCATGCTGGATTTGGACCAAGCTTTCCAATTTGGTTATTGGCTGTTCAAAAACAAAACAGAGACCAACTGATCCCATGTGCTGAGCCCCAGCCCCACTGCTGGCATCTTTGTGGGGTGACACCACATCCACCTCCCACTGCTTCTTTGCCTTTGGGGAATCAGCCCCCAAAATCAGCATTTGGCAAACATACAACTGTAACCAAGGGATTTTTCATGGGGGGAACAGGTTGAGCAGCCCTATAGAAGAGCAGCTCCTCCCGAGGGGCAGCTCTGATCTCTGCTCCCGATGACAGGGACAGGACCCAGGGAAGGGCTGGAGCTGTGCCAGGGCAGGGTCAGGCTGGCTATCAGGAAAAGGTTCTTCCCCCAGAGGCTGGTGGGGCACTGAACAGGCTCCCCAGGGCAGCCTTTACCGTGGCCAGCAGCTCCCTCCATCCCACCTCATCCTGGCAGGGAATGAGGAGTTCTCTTTCCCTGCCTTTGGTTTTGGAGTGAGGGCTGCAGCTCCTCAGTTGGTCAGGCTATATTTAGCTGCTGTGTAGTAGCATTTCCAGCTTCCTATTTTTGTAAATCCTCATTTCCCAGGAAAGAGGCTGAGCCCCAGGGGACAGGAGATGTGTTTGTTCTGTGTGACTGCACCTGTGCCAGTGCTGGAGCTGGTCCAGGCAGTGCCTACAGCTCTGCCAGTGGGATCTGATGCACAGCCCACTCCCCTTCCCTAGAGCACATCCCACAGCCATTCCTCCTACCCTTACACTGCCTGTAAAGGTTTTTCCCCTCTGTGCCTTCATCTCCCCATTGCAATCAATTTTCTTTCTCATTGGCATCCTCCCTGCTGCCATCCCTGCTCCAGCCAGGGCACTTTAGGGCTTGAGCTTGGGTCACACTGCATTGCTTTCTGCCCACGTGGGGTTGCACAGAGGCAGATGCATAAATGTAGTATATAAATAGCATGATAGGTGGTGTATAAGAAGCACAGCAAGGTGGCAGAAAAATAACAGCAAATAAATCCAGCGTGGGAACATCCGTACAAAAAGCTCTTTGAGTTCCCTTCTTGGTGGACAAAGAGTTTTAGGCTGTACAGGGTTATTCCTTAGACACCTTAAAAGCCATGTGCTGGCAGCAGTGTCCCCTGGAAAGTCCATAACTGGTTGTGGTGATCCTGGCATCATGGATATGAGATCCAGAGGGATTGGGATAATTTCCCCAGTGAAGCACTGGGCACCTTCCCAGCTCTCTGTGCTGGTAGTTTTTCAGCTTCCTCCCCAGGAAGTCACTCCAACAGCAGACATTTACTGGGTTTTCTTTAGTGTGAAGAGCCTTTTCATGTCCAGGTGATGTGTCAGCCCAATACAGCCCTGAAATGCATCACAACACGCTTGGCTGGTCCTTCAGGCTGGGAAAGAGACCTAAATCTCCCATTTCTTTCCATGCCTTTCATGCAAAGCTTTTCAAAGGCTTTGCTGTGAGAGGTATCAGGGTGAACCCAGACTCTGTGAGGCTCCCACGAAGCCAAGAGAGGAAAGGGAGAAAACTGATGTTCAAAACACAAGCACTCTTTCTGGGGTCCAATGGGGTCCTTGTGGGGTTTCTCTCTAGTGCAGCATCTCCTTGGCCTGAGAATAACCTCATATGTCTTTGAACTTGTGGTCAGTGGGCTCTGGCCAGATTTACAGAGTACCCAGGAGAGCCTCTCATTAGTGCTGAAGGTAAACTTGGGATCCCCTTTCTCAGTGCTCAACAAGCAGCACCTCCCTGAAAGAGAGCCTCAGGCTAAACCTGTTCTTCTAGGCTGGCACAGCTTTCCCCTGCTGTCAGAGGCATTCCTAAATATTAGATATGCCAGTGTAAGCCATGGAATTGAAGAAAGAGGGGGAGACTTTGTGTTGGTGACTTGGGTTTGGCAGTGCTGGGTCCCAGCAGGGTAGGGTAATTCAGCCTGCAATGAGTAACTCATTCAAAGTCTGGATTGCGGAGCTGCTGTTTGGCTTGGGCTTGAGAACTGGAGGAGCCTAACGCTAAAAATACAGCTCAGTGACTACTCCAAGCCCTCTTTGGCTGATGGGGACAGCACACAATGACAAGCCACCCACCACCTGATGCCCATTATCACCCAGACAAAGCAGAGGGCAGAAGCCACCCAGCTGGATCAGAGCACACAGGTCTGTTTTCAGCAGCTCGTTTCTTCTTTGTACCTGGTAGTGTCAGCTCATCCACACAGACAGCACACTGAAGATGAGCCACTTAACCCAGCTCTTTCCTGAAGCTGTGTTTAGTTTTTATGCTGTTTTCACATGGGGAGGTGCTCAGGAGGCCCAGCAGTTTGCTAGTTGAGTTTACAGTCATTTCAGAAGCTGCACATTCTTGTACTCTGATTTACCTGCAGTGGAAAATGGAGGTGGGGAGAAGTGAGCAAATTCTGCCCTGGGTTTTTTCTTCTTTGCAATAAACTGTACATTCTGCTTCCAAACTGATGTGTTATGATATCCTTTTCAATTGCAATCTGAGGTCAGTGCTCCATGCTTGAAGTATTCCTGAAGTCCATCTGTCATTTGTTTTGATGCTTTTTTCCTTCCTAAATTATACTCTGGGTTTATGACACAATGGGGTGCTGAGCAGTTCCAGTATGGGGATAGAGCAGATACAAGTGTAGTTACCTTATTCTGTGCTTATAATAGAAAACTGAGCCCATAAATGATAATATTTATTATATAAACTGACCCAATCAGTTATTGTTGTTTCCTGGACCCACCACAAACTCTTACTTGTCCATCTCTCCATTACTCACAAGCCTCTGAGCTGGGAGAAGTTGCTGTTTCTCAACCCCAGTGAGCAATACATGGAAAAGCCAGAAACCACCTCTGTATTTAAAACTGGAGAGTCCATTGTACCTTCCTCTGCCCAGATAAATTTCTTTTAGCCCTTCTGCTTCTCCTCAGACAACATTTCTTCTGATGTTATTCCAGGCTGATACTAGGCTCCTTTGATGCACCAAAATTCTCCAAAGAACAATACCCAACACTTACCTGCATGTATATATTCGTCTTCTCTGCCTCCAAGGAATACTTTCCTATGATCTTCCAATGTTTATTTAGGTCATTTTTGTCTCGATCCAATTTTCTCTTTGGAGAAGAAAGCCTATAAGTTTCTTCAGATGTCACTCTCACTCTGTACAGTCACCGTAAATATGCAGCTGTGAAGTCTTTCCTCTCTGTAAACATTGAAATACAGAGACAGTATCCCAGTTTTATCTCCAAGATTTACCCTTGGGGTACCCCTTCCCCTTGAAGTCTGTATTAGCTTTAGTGTTCACTTCAATTAGAAGCATTAACCCAACACCAAGGCAGTTTCCAAAGCCTCCACCCAAGTTTCTACTACCAGGGTTTGCTTTTCCCAAGGCTCCCAAGACATACTCTGCACATTTCATGCTAGTGCAGCAATTAATTGTATCCATAGGAACCTAAGACACTTTTTACGGATCTGATTTCAGCTACTTTCTGGATATGAAACTGTCTGAGAGCAGGAGTGGCCCCAGTCAGGAGGCAGCCCTGTCCTGCCTGTCCCTGGGCAAGGTGCCCTTGCCTTGGTGACCAGCTGGCCTGCTACAACCAGCCACCACGAGACTGCAAAAGAGGAAAACAAGGCTGGTTTTGTGTCTAGTTACCAGACAGTGAAAGATGTTTCAAGGCTGCCAAGTTGGCGTTAGAGGGATTTGCTGAATTTCTGCTGGTTTCAGTGATTTGCCATGGCCCAGGTATCACTGGCACAGGCAGAACCAGTTTGTTCTGCAGTAAAACAGCCTCCAGCAGCACCCAGCTCAGCAGGAGCAGGGCTTGCTCACTGCGTTTCTGGCTCCTAGGCCAGAGGGACTGCAGCAGAATGGGGCTTGAGCCAGGTTTTCCCATGTGGGACAAAGAGCACAAATGAGCATCAGCACCACTCAGCTCCAAGCTTTTGGGAGATGATAAGTGTCTGCCCAGGGCTGCTGGTCTTTTGTAGGCACTAATCTGCTGACATGGCAGCTGGATCCACTCGGGTGGATCCTGGGATAAGCACAAATTTCCGTGGCAGGAGACTGCATGGGCAAAGAAAAAAAGCCCCTCCATGCCAGCAGAACCAGGTGCCAAATTCTGCTTGCTGTAATCTCTCGGTGAAACCACTTATCTGAAAAGGCAGGAGGAAGCTGGCTCCAGTCCTTTGCATAATTAAAGGCCTGGTGCTCTGGGCACGTATCTTTGGAGTAGAAATCTTATTATTCCACTTCTCAGCTGCCAAGGAAACATGGCTTAGCTGGAGTGACTTGGAGATGTACAGGATCAGGATCTATATTCTTCCCTTGCCATCTGATGGGTCCAGAGCCAGCTCCATACCAGGTGGGAGCACACCTGATATTTCAGGCATGGGTATGAGCCTGGGAGATGAGTATTTATATCTCATCACATGATTTAAAAGCTGCTCTAAGTTTTGGGAATAAATAGTTATGTATTCATATATACATATCTGTGTGTGGGTGTGTATAAAAACAAATAGGTGTAGGTGAGAGAGGGGGCTATTTATCTCAAAAGCAGATTTGATAAGGAAAAAAAAAGTATTTCAGTATTTTCTAATAAGGTAGAAAAGTATGTCTGGGGATGTGTCAGTATTGGCCTCTCAATGCCTTGTCCACTGGTAGTTTTTTCTGACAGATTTTACTGAGAAGCTCATTTATTCTCTCAGAGAAAAGCATTTATTTAACCAAACTCCTGGCAAAGAATAAAGGTTGGACTGTCCTACTTACATCAAATAATTTGGGTTTAAAGGTTTTTTTTATTCCTCTGGTGGACACGAATGGTCAAGTTTAATAATCTTTTTAACCTCTATTTATAACTTGTCACAGCAAGGTGAGCAAAGGTCTTTTTGTGCTCCCACGGAGAGCAATGCAAACTCTTTAAGGAAAAATATCCCATTGCTCTGTTATGGCTCTGCTTTCTGCTCCAGCAGCTGCACAACTTGGGCTCCTGGCTTGTTCCTCACCATTAGTTTTACTACTCATGGTCCCTGGTTTTTTTCATGGCTGCTCCCCCTGAAAGGGACATTCCTGTGCTTTTTACCCCCTTTCCCTAGTTTTTTTTGCCTGGAAGCTTTCCTTACAACACCTGCCTAGGAGCAGGATGCATTCCCGTAAGGCTGGGATGGGAAAGGCAGAAGTTATAATGAAATATAGTGCCACATTTTGGAGGGGAGCTTTGAAAAGAGAGAATCACAGGATCCCAGGAAGGTTTAGGCTGGAAGGGACCTTAAAGATCATCCAGTTCTGCCTGCCCTGCCATGGACAGGGACACTTCCCACTAGACTTCCAGCACAGAGCTTTTCCACAAGAGATGGAATTCCACCCACTGAGGTGAGGACCAGCATCTTCACGGCTCACCTGTGTGGTCCTGCCCCTGCAAGTGTTAAAACTCATGCTGTTTTAATGTCCTCAAAATGCTAGACCAGCTGTAAGTCTGGTGGATGACCAGACTTACAAAGCAAAGCAGCAAATCTGGATGTGTTCTGTCTCTGGCTGGAGCAGGGTGAGGGTCTGAGCCAGATGAGCCAGGGCTGCTGATGGGAGATGGGCCAACACTTGGGCTCCTCCACATGGCTCTGAGCTCCACCAGGAGCTCCCTGGGAGGTGGGTTTGGATGTCTCTGGAAAGACAGATATTGCTGAGCTGCTTCCCATCTGCCGGTGGTTAAAGGCTGAGGAACAGCCCTCACATGCTCACTCAGGCAGACAAGCTATTTTTGCATGAGTAACCCCGAAACTCTGGATTGAAAGTCTGGTAATAAGAAGGTTGTGTTCTGCATCCAAATGCAGTTATAATTTTGCTGCTGGGTAGTTTATATTCAGGCACTGTTGCTTAAGGACGTAGCTGTAGAATCAATGATCTTAACAAAGCAGCAAATTAACCAACAACTCATTTATAATGTCAGTTCTGTCTGGAAAAGTGACTATTACTGCTGGTGCTGGAGCAAGCCTGATTGTTCAAGTGGGTTGAAATGCATCTCCTGTGCCCTTTGGTGGCACAAGGGTGGCACCTCAACTGACAATTGATTTCATTTTAGACTGGCTTGTCTTATAACTGGGGGCTCATCTTTGGACTCTGTAGGTGGATTTGGGTTTTCATTTTGCATTTCAAGTTATGTTCATGAGCAGAGATTGCTTTGCAACAAACTGATTCAAGGTCCAGCATGACTGATGTGGTCAGAACACCATCTTGGGGTGGGGTGAACCTTTGGCAGTTGTGCGTGGTGCTGGTCCTTCCCTTGGTCACTTACTGCTCTGTTGTGCTGATACTTTGCAGGCAGTAAACACAAATACTTGCAGGGTTACTCTTTTCACTGACATGCACATCTCAGGTGCTCAACTAAAGTCCTAATCTCAAATCCCTGTTAGAGCAGAATCTACTCCTCAATACTCTCCTCCATAAACCTGGCTGCTTCTGTGGTGCCTTGTAAGGTTTTCCCCACAGGTCTGGGAGACACCTCTGACACATGCAGTGGATCTGCTCTGATCTTACAATAAATCCACTGCCTTGAGCAGCACTGTTTCCCAAGATGGGCTTTTCACATGTCAATATTGATGCTCTCAGCGTGGATACCTAAAACCAATTTTTTTAGAGTTCATCCAAGATAAATAGAAGAAAAAGGCAATAGTATAACTGATGCCTTCAGTTTTAGCTTTCATATATTTTAGATTCTGTACTGCCTTAGTGTGTGACTCTGAACTTCATACAAAGTTAACAAGTTCTCTTCACAGGGTAGTTAGACAAAACAATCCTTTTCCAACTTGAGAACCAAGGACACTGTAGCAGCTTTAGGCTCAAGAAGTGTAAACAACAGAGAATTGAGGAGAGCAGGCTGGGAGGAGGGGACTTCATAACCTGAAGCTGTAATTGAACAACTGACCCCAATACGTAAATGGATCAAAACTTACAAAAGTGTGAAAACTTGTGACTGGTCATCCATCTTGGGTCCATCTTGGGCAGAACCATGGCCAGGCTCCTGTATTGCCCAAGGTGTATCCTTTGAAGGCCATTTAATAAACTCCTACTTCATTCCTTTAACTCTGTCTAGCCTCTGTTCCAGGGCAGCCTCTTCAGGCATCATAACAAGCCAGCTCCTACTGACTTCAGAGGGAGCATGGATGCAATCCAACAGTGTTTCAGGCCCACAGAGCACCTTCCCTCTGACTCCAGCAGCCTGTGCATGCTTTGCTGATCAATGCACTGTGGCTACTTTTCTCTAGCTGCACCATTTGTGAGCTCCAAGGTCCCGAGAAGAACCCAGCCCTGGTGACAGTCCCAGGATGAGAGCTCCCAGTGGCACGTGCCTGTCTCAGCTCTGGGATGCCATTGCTGGGTGCTCATCCTTCAGCAGAAGGAAGCAGCAGGAAGAGTGTGGTTCCCAGCAGCCCCTTGCAGCCATTGGATAGGAACAGCTCCAAGAGGGAATACTTAGCAGATGAAAGATGTTTGTTTCCAATGTCATCTAGCTCGGATAAGCTAATTCTTTTTGTCATCCCTCAGACTCAGAAGTGACTGTGTGATAAGGCCTGACAGGGAAGCTGTCAGAACAACAGGGGAAGCAGAGCACTGCTGTCAACCACTTGACTTCTCAGTCCCCCTAGGTCTCTATTAATTCTCTGTTATGCACTTGGGCCATCAGTCCTTTGATCTAAAGAGTGGGTGACTGAAGTGTCCAGGTCTGAGTGAAGTCTGTCCCAGGCATTCTCTGTCAGCTCTACACTCCCTCATGGAACATGTATCTTCTTGCAGCTGTCTGCCCACAGCCCTGGCCGTGTGTCAGCAGCCAGCATGAGCCGCTGTGCGTGGCTCACAACTCCCCACAGGTGGAAGGACAAAATGGTGTTTGCTTCAAGAAAATGGAACAGGGATCTGTCCACACCAACCAGGTAGCAAGTTTCCAGGTCACAACTCCTCCTTTTACTGGTACTGAATTACAGAAAAGTCCACAAACTTTGTCCACATTAACAAAGATGTTGTGTACCCACCTGCCCAGATGGTTCTACCCACGGGGGAGTTGAAGTTCCTAACAAGTCCCCAGGGCTTTCTCACCACCACTGGAGCAGGAGTCCAGTGAGGAGCAGCTGAGGGAGTTGGGGGGCTCAGCCTGGAGAAAAGGAGGCTCAGAGGGGACCTTCTGGCTCTGCACAACTCCTGACAGGAGGGGACAGCCAGGAGGGTCGGGCTCTGCTCCCAGGGAACAATGACAGGATGACAGGGAACAGCCTCAAGCTGTGGCAGGTGAAGTTCAGGTTGGATATTAGGGAAATTCCTGATGGAAAGGGCTGTCCAGCCCCAGCACAGGCTGTGATGGAGTCCCTGGAAGGATCTAAAACCTATGTGCCACTTGGGGACATGGGTCAGTGGTGGCCTTGGCAGTGCTGAGGGAATAGCTGGAGCTGATCTTAGAGGTCTTCTTCAGCCTAAAAAGTTCTATGATTCCATGACCTTTCAGTCTGGAGTGTTGCTTACCTTGACTCAGGTTTCTGAGGGCTTTCATAATAACCTCATTCTTGGGTACATACTGTGTCTGGGGACCAAAAAAAGAGACACATTCCCAGAGGTGTCCACAAAACCCAGAGCAACACCTGCTTTGAACATGTCCCTAAGATGTCCCTGTTCTGTGCAGGACAGAGGTTGACGTGACACCCATTCCCACCCAAGGGACATCAGCTTGGGCCAGATTTAATCAACTTCTGTAGCCTAAGAAATTCGTGGGTGGAGGTAGGAGCTGAGGCAGAGCGAGCCATCTTACTGCCCCTTGCAGAAAGGATGTTAAATGGAAGATTTTTGTTATTCCATTCCTTTGTTGTGTCAGGGCAGTGGAGCACAAGCACCACTCATCCTTTTTTTTTCTAGTGGATATTCCAGTAGGAACTCTGACACTCCAAAGTAAGCCACCATGAAAAATTAAAGGATGTCTAACATCTGACAGTGAAGATATTTATTCCATGTTCTAGACTGATGCATGACGATGTTCAAGACAAAGCAGTCCCTGCTGGTTCACCCTCCCCTCAGGATGCCCTGGCTGAAGCCTGTATTGCAGAGGTGGGAAGACATTCTCTCCACAAGTTTCAAGCACAACAGAGTGGTAGGTCCAGTCTAACAAGCTCTGTAAAAGCTCTGTTGCACCACTGAGGGCTCCCTCCTGCTCTGGACCAGATGTGCAGAAACATCTTCCTAAGAGGTGCATTTTTACTTTGATTATGTTTTGGTTTAAATAGCCTTTGAGGCCTCAGTTTGCCTCCTGTAAAGTCTGAGCCAAGTATTCCTGCAGGCTCAGTAACCCCACCTACAAAGAAAGAAATATCATAAACAGCTTCTGTACAGGATGTGAGAGATTCCCAATTCATGAGCAAAAAAAGGAGAAGTAAAAGAAACTTACAAAAACCCACTGCTTATATTGAAGCAAAACGTTTCTGGGACTTAAAACCTATTTTTATGGCCTTGAATGGCCTAGTGGGGGATTATCTTACTAGCTCTGGTGATGGGGGATGCAGAGGATACCTTACAGGTGACTTTATTTTCAGCTTTTTTTGGATGCAGACACTGGCAACACAGGAATTGGAGGCCAGCTTGGCTTTGAAAGAAATCCTGTGTTCTTCATCTCAGCACTTCATCACTACAAAAGGTACCCAGGAGAGCCTTGGAAATTTGGAAAGCCAGAGTTTGCCTCGCTGAAGCCACACAAGCTCAGAATCAGTGCTGGGCAAACCAAAGGGGATTGATGTGTGCATTTTTCATCATAAGGATGGACACATCCCAGGCACATGGCATCCAGGTGCAAGGGGTTGTTTTCATCTCCTTGTTCACACAAGCTTCTTTCAGCTCCAAAAAGCTCATCACAGCCTGTGAGATCATGGCTGGAACCTGAACACTAAAAAGCTTTCAGCAGTGATAATGCTTAAAGAATAAGCTTCCAAAGAGCAGGTGGGGAGAATGGAAATGAGGCAAGAATTCCTTCTAACCCCTGATGTGATGGACAGCATTACCCTGCAACGTGTCTCGTTTCTGCAGCCTCCAAAGCAGAGCTGTGGAAGAACAGGGCTGGAAACCATTTATCTGAATTCTCAGCAGCTGCTCAGTTCAGCCACGCTTGAACCTCTCACTTATTCTTTGCAAGCCATCTGTAAACAGCCAGGGAAAGGGCTTTTTGTTCTCCCAAAACATTTGGGAAGTGCCTCTGTGTGCTAAATATCCAGAATTGTGCATGTACAAAAATCTATTTGTTCTTCCATTGACAGAACCTCCCAAACATCATTCATAAATAGCAGCTGCCATGACTGTGTGCTTTGAGAACTGCTGTAAATGGTTTTTAATAGTTCCTATCTTCATACTTACAGAAAGAAACATTCCAAGAACTAAGAGGAAATCTGTGAAATAAGGGATTTTTTTGGTGCTTTGTACAGCTGCCAGATACTATGTGCAAAGAAAAAAACCCCATCATTTGAGGTTCCCTGTAAAGGTAATTCAAAGTTCATCTGCTTGTGGGGGCAGTTTAACAAACTCCTCAGCTAATGTCCAGATCCAACACGTCCCCCTATGGGTGCACCTTTGTCCATGCCTGCCAGCATTCCTGCTGAACCCAATTTAGCAGTCTGACACAGCAGTGGTGGTGTCCATTCAGAAACCCGTGCCTGTTTTTGGAATCCAGTCATGTAGGACGTCCCCTCTGCATTGCCTGCCAAAGCACTGCCCTCTGCAGTACCACTGAGATTGCCAGTGGTGCTCCCAGCCCACCATTGCTGGGAGTTTGCATGGTTTGAGTGATGAAAATGGGGTATAAAAACCTAGAAATGCTGCAGAGCAACAACAAAAAGTCAGTTTATCCACTTTTGTGCCTCATTATTCCCTGCCTAGTGCAAAGATTCCCTTCTCCCCTGATTTTAGGGCGTGCTGCTCCACAGCCTCATCTCTTCTCATGCAAATAAGAGCTCCCTGTGCATGAATAAGCAAAGAAGTTTGTGTTTCCCTCCTGCTTTAGAGAATTCAGCCTGTCTGGAAGCAGAAATGATGTTTCTTAGGTGATGGCACAGGGCGGGAGGGAGGAATAGCAATGGTGATAGAGACGTGTCTGAAAGCTGAAGGAATACATCCAAGCTACTTCACAAGCACTTAAAATACTAATTAGCAAGTCAAGATGCATCAAGGACGGCAGTTATAATTAAACAAATAATTTGGCTGCTGATGCTGCAGGGCTTGTTGTAGTACAAGCAGAGCCTTTTCATGGCACCAGACAGGAAATCTACATTCCTGTCCACCCTCGCTCTCCTTCCAGTTTCCTCTAAGCCATGGGAGGAATTGTTTGCTTCCAGGATTTTCCACCTTTTTATGCAAGAAGGAGAAGGGAGGGAAGCTGCAGGTGGGCTTGGGCTGGCATCCAGCTGGGCTCTGCCCCTGGAGGGTGTGTACCCTGAGGTGGCATCAGGATATGGGGTCACTGCAAACAGGGAAGATGCACCTGAGACACAAATCCTACCTGGCCCCACTGCTGCTGTGTTTCCTCTGAGGTGCCAATCACTGCCCTTCTGCATTTGCCTCTTTCTCATGGAGGAGGTCAGCAAGGACAGCATTTTGCCTTATTTCCATGCAGAGGACCTCATTTGGTGGCTCCTTCTTCCAATTTCCTTATCCTTGGGCCAGGGATACCCACAGCTCACATGCCCAGTTGCTTTTCTTTACAGGAAATGAATTTATTTGTTTGGTAATAAAATCCAGCCATTTGGCACCTCCTGTTGATGGGGTGAATCCCTCCTGTCTCCTTTAGTGTGGTGCCACCAATCCAGTTCCTTTTTCCTGGTTTCCCTCTAAATGCTTCACACAACCTGGTGTTTGCCTCGTCAGGTCTGATAAACTTTCCTGAGGGACATCTGAGCAATGAACAGGCAGCTTCCAAGAGCAGCTCCTTCCTTCCTTCTCCTCACAAAGGAAATGTGCAGGACACACACTCCCCCTGAGGCATCCCTAGCACCTGCACCAAGGGAACAAATCCAGAGTTTCTGAGTTGAGGGAACTCAGTTGGGGATTTGATGGTGGCACTTTGACAGCTGAACTTGCAGTAGCCACCTGGCTCCAGGAGATGTTGCTGTGCTTTCAGCTAAAGGCCTGGAGGAGAAGCGTACAGAGCATGGGGATTGCAAAGAGTCAGGGAAAACATTCTAAGGGCTCTTGGAGCAAGTAGAGCTGGGGACTGTGACAGCACGAGTAAGAGCTGTGTTTGGGGCAGTTCTGCACTTCCCAGGCTGCCGAGTGGAGATGAAGGAAGCATCTACTAAAAAGCAGATGGGTGTTAGCATCAAGGCTTGGGTCCCTGTTTCTGGGTTTCTTTCACGTCTCAGACGGATGCTGCGTTTCCATGCTTGCTGGTCCAATGCCACACAGGAGGCAGGTCCCTGCTTTAAATAAAAAATCCAGTTCTTCCCAATTGCCTTTTGACCTTCAGCAGGAAAAACATCCCACTGCATTGCCAGTTCAGCACAACTCTCTAGAGAACAAAACAACAAAAGAGGTAGACACTTAATCTAAACATTTAGACAAGAGTCTGCATCTTGTGATAGCACCAAGGCTGTGAGCAAAGTCGCCAGGAGGGTCAGAGAAGGGCCAGGGGCTCAGGTGAGAAAGGATCTGACTGAAGGAGGCACTGATGTGCCCAGAAGTCCTGGCTGGACTGGGTGTGTCCCGGGATGCCAGCAGGATCAGGCAGCGTGGTGCCTTGGGGCTTGCTCAGGGCAGAGGCTTTGTGCTCCCTCCAGTCACCCCCTCCCAGGATGCAGCCTGGGAACAAGCTCATTCCAGTGCCTGCAGCAGCCAGGACAGGCTTCTCTTGCAGGGTCACTGCTGTGCTTGTGACCACCCTGTGTGACCCAGCCTGGGGGGCCTGCAGCCCGTGTTTGTTTGCAAAGAGCAGCCAAGGAGCGCTAAGGCTGTGTTTGTTCCCCATGTGCACAGAAGGAGCTGCAGCGTGGCATTGTCAATACCCCCCCAGGCCTGATGGCCAAGGTGTGCTGAGCCCACCTCAGCTCTGCTGGCAGCCAGGAGCACTGTGGTGACCTGTTTGCTGTTGGCTCACCCTGCTGTGACCTCCCCATCCACCATCCACTCCTCCTTCCAAGAGGGTGCAGGACATCCCTGCAGGTCTCTCAGCAGTGAGGAGAACCTCAGAGCTTGGCACTGCTGCAAGCACTGTCTCCAACCCAGACACAGGGTGTCTGTTGGTAGAGACATTTCCCTGAGCCATGGCTTCATCCAAACAGGAACCAGGGAAGCCAAAATCCCTGTGAGAGCAAAGAAAAGAGTGTTTGGGGTAATTAAACTCCTCTGTTTGGGTTGTGCTCCCTGCCCCAAGGAAATTGCCATCTCATCAGGGACAAACACAGATGTTACAGCAAAAACTCAGAGATGATGATAACAGACAGGGACACAAGGGCTGCTCAGAGGGTTGAGTCAGCATCCGTCTGCCCGCAGCGCAGGGGGTGGGAACGCTGAAATAGCTCTTTGTGAGGCCAGCAGCCTCCAGTGCCTAATCCCTGTAAAACTCCACTTCATCTGCACTGCTCCCAGGTGAGTGCATCCATGCAGGAAGGGGGAGGTGGAGAGGGATCCAGGCTGTGAGGGTCCTATTCATCCACCCCCTTGTGTGCAGAGTTATGCACATGTCCAGGGCCAGGCACACACAGCCCAGTGCCTAAGGAACACATCAAATGCTGTTATTCTTAGCAAGGGTCTGAGTCTACAACAGCTAATGACAAAAAGCCAATAGTGTCTAGACACAGGTCTGGTACCAGCAGCTCTTTGTTGTGCTCAAGACTGCTGTGGAGGGGATGTGACGTGTCAGGAGCACGAGATGCTCCTTTGTGCCCATGTAATTCCTTACTGCAGGTGGGAGACAGTGCCTAAAAATTTCAGGGCACCTCCACGCTTTGCACAGAGCTTTGATCCCCAAATGGAAAGCACTCCTTGAAACTGAGCCTCGCTGCTGCTGCCTCCCTGTCCAGCCTTTAACCTTCTAGGTTTTACTAACAATATGTCAGAAATAGACTAGAAATACAACTAGGATATGTCAAAAAGAATGGAGAGGAGGGAAAAATGTGCTGGTTTTTAAGTATTCTGTTTTCCTGACTGAAGGCAGCTGTGGGCTCAAGGGATTGGATGCTGAGCAACATAGAGACTTGAAATCTCCATTTGCCATCACTTCTGCCTGTCCCAATGTCTTCACCTCAGGACATAGACTAGTGCAGGAGGAGCAGCTGGCTCAGCATGGCATGAGAAGGATTAATGGAAATATACCCTTTGTGGTGACCTCTGTGTTGGCAAACTCTGAAATATCAACTAGAAAAGCACAACATGGACCTCCATGGTGGGCCAACACTAGGTCAGCCACGACTGCCAGCTTTGAGCAGCTAGGGTGCAGGTGGGTATCTGGATTGGGGAATTAATTTGAAAAGTATTTGCATTCACTGAAGTGTCTCAGAGTTCAAAACAGCCTCAAGGATGCTGCAGAATTGCAGCTGGGGCTTCAGAGGCTCCCGGTCTGTCCTATTAGCTCTGCTGAAATAGCTCTGAGCAACCTGGTCTAGTGGAAAGTGTCCCTGCCCATGGCAGGGGGCTGGAATGAAATGATCTTTAAGGTCCCTTCCAAGCCAAGCCATTGCAGGATTCTATGAAATAGGGCCATCACAGGGACTGTTTGATCTTTAGTGATGCTGAGGTCTCAGCTTGCATCGAATATTGCTTTTTCAAGCAGCACATGAGAGAGCAGGAGCCCCAGGCTCACCCCAGAAGGCATCTTTTCCCTTTGTCCATGAAAAAATGAAGCTGATCCATGCAAAAGCATGCAGGGGTTTCCAGGTGTGGCTATCCTGTCACCACAGACAGGCAGCAAAGGTCTGAGGCAGAGCTGAGTTTGCATCATGACATTTAACATGCGTGGCGAAAACAGAAGTTGAGCATCAGCTGTTAAGATTAGATCCCAACGTCAAAGAGTTTGGAATTAGAAGCACAGGCAAAAGGGAAAGCAGCTCTACCTCACAGCAAGCTCCTGTTTCATTCTTGAGACACTCTAATTGCTGCTATTTTTAATTGCATATTTATACCACCGGCTATTTCTTTCCCTTTAACGAGACAGGAGTGAAATCAGCTTATAATATTTCTACATCTTTTCATGAAGGTGTTGAAGGAACTGCCTGCTCATTTTTACTTTTTTAGGGCTGCAGAAAAAGGGAATTGATCAATGCCAAAGGAATGAAAAGTCAGAGTTCCTTCCCAGCTGGGAGATTTCAGTGTGGGTAAGGGAAGGAGCCCAGGAAAAGGGGGAAAGGGGCTCCAGGTCTGAACCCATGGCCACTTCTCCAAAACAGGCTCCACCTGGCAGGAGAGTTCAGTGGGGAGCTGTGGCCTTTGACAGAGTTGATAAAACAGCTTCAGGGCAGCTGGGGTTTAAAAACATCCTGGAGCTCCCAGGTCAGGGGGTTGGTGAGAAGGCTGGGGCTGGTTTTCCCGTACGTGGAAGTTCAAGTAGGAAGGCATGGCAAGAGAGGTGGTACTGCCTCTTCAGGCTTGCAGGAGCCCTCCTCTGTTGCTAGTCCAGATCTTCACCTCCCAGATGTTCACCTCCCAACCTTCAGGGTGGATAAGGTGAGGGGAAGAAAGCAAGGCAGGAGGAAGCACCCTCCATCTCATAACTCTTAGTGAATGCAGGAGGAATGAAAAGGAATGAGGAAAAACACCCCAACCTAATATTTTAGCTTCCATATTTTAATTTGTTCAACTGAAAATACAGAAAATTCAAGTTTTCGCCATTTGTGCAAACAGTCGTAAATTTTGTTGAATCTTTTAAAGCTGATCTGTTACACTAGAGATGCCCAATTACATTCAGGAGAGCAGGCTGGCAGACAAGGAAGAAACCTATTTGAAGGGATGCCTTAGGGATAAAACATGTTCTGGGGGTGGCCTTTTTTGGGAATTGGCTAAGGCAGGCAGATAAAATACCCAGTGTGACCTGTAGAGTGGTAAAGCAAATTAATGAATGTGTTTGGGATTATTTGGAGTGTTTTTTGTATGTTTGGAGGTTTTGTGTCTGTGTTTTTTTGGGCTTTGTTTGTGTGTGGGTGGTTTTGTTTGTTTGTTTGCTTGTAATTTTTTTTTGGGGGTGGGGTTTGTTTGGTTTGGGTTTTTTTTAATGCCTTATAGGATCAGCACTTGAGGAAATAAACCTCAGACAGGCTATTTGGGTACTGTAGAGCAATGCTAAAAGTTTTTCTAAGCCTGAAAATCAAGGAATAGCTGCAATGGAAGTCCTGGATGACCTGACAGTGGGCTCACTGCTCATCCTTCCCAAACCACTTTCTTCAAAGTCAGATGCCTCCAGTCACCCACCTTCCCAAAGCAGGAGCAGGACAGGGCCTGGGGGAATCCCTGAGTCACCCCCCTTGTAAGATCCTCCAGACAGAGCACAAAACACTGACCCAGTGATCCTGGCAGTTTTCCCACTCTTTTAGTTGTCCACCCATCCAGGCAGTAACACCCCAAACTGGACACAAGAAAACTGAGGGACACTGCATCAAAGCCTGACTACAGACAAGGCAAGTGGCATCCAATGCTTTCCCTCACCCACAGATTCAGTCACAGAATAGCCAGAGTTGGAAGGGACCCACAAGGATCATCGAAGGCCAGCTCCTGGCCCTGCACTCTCCCTGAGCAGTGGGCAGCCTGGGATTAAAGGGAAAAGCACTTTTAGGTTCTAAATCAGGCTGTCAGAATCAGCTCTGAAGCTGTCAGAAGCTCCCAGCCACAGGAGCCACTTGGAAGTTACAAAGAGCAAACTGAACTTCAGGGTAACAAAAGCTGAACAACAACACAAAGTGCCCCAAGGTATAACAAACCCTACAAGCAAACAGCAAAACCCAAAGAAAACCTCACCCCCAGAAAAGCTTGCCTGTATAAATAATTCACAAATGGTCAAGAAAACAAAACAGGGAACCACCTACTTCCCCAGACTGTCAGAAATGGAGGGGAAAGACAACAACAAAGTCAACAGCCATCCAAACAAACTGCCCAAACCCAGGAACAATAACCCCCTCCCTCCCCAACCTGCTGAAAAGACCCACAGCAGTAATGTTCCCTGCTGAAAAGCTATAGAAAAAAAAATTTAAAAGAAAAAAAAAGAACAAAATAAAGACAGAAGCCAAACAATAGTTTGTTGGTTTCTTGGAAATATTTATGAACAATATTCAGAGGAAATGTTCTCAAGGGGAAGTCACGTAACCAAGCACAGAACCCAGGCAGATATTGGGAAAACAGATGGATCTTGCTCTCCAGAGGGGATTTCTGATGCCTAACAAGTCCAAAGCTCCATTCCTACCACATACATACATCAAGGCTCTGGCAAAGAACAACCTCCTACCTTCCTTACTGGCACTCCTGATGAGACACAAAGCTGGCAAAACTTCGATTTATCAACCCAAGAGCTGACTGATGCCAGGAGAGTCATCCAGTTTTCAGAGGGTTTTCCAATCCATTTCCTTTTTTCAGCTGAAAATTTCAAATGTTCTTTAACTAAACACCCATAGGATGATTTGCTGTTAATGACCCTTGCAAGAGAGAATTTTGCACCAGAGGAAATCATTTTTGCACAGAAAGTAACAGACCACAAGACAGGTATCGATAAGTTTGAATAAAATAAGGCAATAGTGATGAATTCTGGTCCATGAAAAGATATCTTTGTCATTTAGCATCCATTTGAAGAAAATGTAATTAAGCACTGAGTTCATATGAAGATTTTAGTATTGTGTTGCTTTAATGTTTTGTTTGACCACAGGTAGGAAATAATTATTCAGAGGATATCACATTAGAGCACCTCATCATAAAGTCCACCTTTGTTCCTAATCACCATGTTCCTAATCAATACTGACATTGAAAACCTCACTGGGAGCTTCTGAACAAGAAGGGACCTTACTCCAAATGCCCACTGGGGAAATAATAAATGAACAAATTCCACCAGGAATAAAACATCAGTCTCAACGGGCTGCTTGAAGTCTCTGTTGACACCCACACAGCTTTCCCTGCATTGGTAAGTAGTGGTCCTTCTCCCAGCCACAGAAGACAATTTATTTGGAGGTCTAATTGGCATCTTTAGCACTTGTAATTGTCAACAACTCATTTTGTAGCTGTGCCTGAAAACCCTTTGCTGGTTTGCCTTAAAATTTAGCTTCAGAGAGGCCTCATCAGGACAGGGGTCCTTGTCCCCTCAGTGTCCCCCTGCGAGCAGAGCTGCAGGGTCCCGGGACACGTTCCATTTCCCAGAGTGAGGGATCTGCTTACAGGACACCCAAGCTCATGTGACATGGCTTTGGAGACTTGTTTACAGAGAGCAAACCCAGCAGCCTGGGCAGACCTGTTGGGACATTTATGATTGTGTCACCAGGCTATGTGAGCCCTGTCCAAGAGCAGGACAGGCTGTCCCCTGCCCTTCCCAGCCTCTTGCCCACAGCCTTAGCTGGAGGGTGATATCACTGCTTTGCCCTACTCTTCTTTAGCAAAAGAAGAGCATGCTTGCATCTGTCACAAATGCATCGAGCAAACGTGCTGATTGTCACAAGAAATATTTGATTTGGGACTTTTGGCCTCAAGAAAGTCACATGATCTCCAAGGAAATTTAAATGAATTCCAGGCAAGTCTCCACGCACTCCCATATGCAGCCAGCCAGTACTCATCAATCTTAGGAGCCATTTAAAAGTTCTGCAAGAATAAAAAATCTGATTTTATGAACATTTTAAATACACTGTATGTTTGATATCCTGCATTAAGTTTCCAGGAGACATTCCCACTATGTTAATAATCTTTTATCTCTAAGTAATTCTCATTTTTCATTCACAAGTTACAGTACTACCGAGTCTCTTACAGCACATTTTTCTTAAGTTCCCCAAGCATTTAAGCCAGGGAAGAAGGAAAGGTCAAAAGAAACTAAGCAACTTGCTGAAGGTCCCTAAAAAAATAAGAAGAGGCAAGAAAACCCAGGTGTCTCCACATTGGCTCAGCACTCTCATAAACAGATTCATTTTACTGTCCTTCAAAGGTCAAAGCCAAAAAGAGATTGCAAGGAGACAACAAAAATACATATACACAGAAAACCTTGCACACCAAACCTGGAGTTATGTAGGTATTTTGAAAGCCTGAATAAAAGCACTCTCACTTGTCGACCATCAGAGCTCAGAGCTCTTGTGTTTTAGGAAACACAGATCCCTTCTAGGTGCCCCCACAAGACTTGGTGTTTTACAAGTGCTGAGAGAAAAAAACCCCACCCTCCTCTTGAGTAGTACCAAAATGATTCTTTTTGTCAAGTTGCCCAAAAGCCAATCCTGTTGATGCTCGAGCAGGGAGTCTCAGGCACCAGAGTCAAACCTTGGCTAGATGGGCCATCAGAAATGAGCACGGAGCCTCAGCACCTCTGAAGCCTTCCAAAGGACTGCCATCTTCTTGAAAAGTTTGTTTTCCTTAAGAAATAAGAAGTTTGACTCCTTTGCTAAGGTAAAATAAACAGATAAAAACTCCCCCAAACCCAGAGAACAAAAGCCAGAAGCAGCTTTGAGTCAGAAACCTCCTGTAACTCTGCTGGAGAGGGCCCACGGGCCTGCACATCCCTGCTCACCCTGAAGGCTGAGTGATACCTGAGGGCACCTGTGAAGCAGCACAGGAGCAGAGGGCAGGAGGAAAAGCAGAGCACTTTTAAGACTCAACAGTCAGTGACTCAGCCTGCTGTGACATGGCAGCAGCCAAATTCTCTGACATCCAGCAGTCCAACCTCCACAGCACCAAATGAGAGCTGGGAGCTCTCATCCCAGATGGCACACTCAGATGTGCTCTCTGCAATCTCCTGAGTTCTCAAAAAGCCCATGCAATTTTATTCTAAGCTTTTTCACACTTTAGGACAGGCTAACAGAGCATCCATTATTTTACCTCCCTTCCATGTCCTTTCTTTGTCTCCCCTGACAGAATGGGAACACCTCCCATGCCAGGCAGCACTTCCAGCCACTTTGAACACCCACACTCGGCAGCAATGGGAGGCCACTGCACAGAGTCAGTGCAGCTGCTTGAGTCAGAGCTTGGCTTTCTGGATGAAAGCTTCCCACAGGCTCTAATTCCACTCTCCTTGGCCCAGCTCCTTAGAACCTCACAGCCCAGCAAGGCTCAATCCTTCCCAAAAGCTTCAGGAATTTATGAGAGGAGGGGCCTGCCACCACTATGAGTTTTTACAAGCCCTGGGTTGCAATACTCAGGGCAGCTCTGAACGAGGTGGCACAGCTGATCCTCACAGCCTGATCCTCTTCCCAAAGCTGTTTCAGCATTGAGGAACACCACAGCTGAATGCTGGGGAGCTTTCCCTCTGGGAGAAGGTAAAGGCAGCTCCTGGTCTTCGACGACATGACTGTGGCACTGGGTGTTTCATGACTGTGGCACTGGGTGTTTCAGGTCTCCTGGAGCAGAGGTTTAGCTGTAACTCAGTTTACCAGAGCCAGCTGCCTCCATCCCACCAGGTTCTGCTGGCAGAGACACGCTCCAGGAAGGGACATTCAGCTTGGATGGGTAAACAGTAACGGTTGCCAGCAGGAGAGATTAACTGCTGAGGTGAAAAGGTTGTCACCAGAGCTGTGCTGAATGTTTTCAGTGCAACCTGAACCTCAGACACTGCCCTACAAGCCCAGGTGAGCACAGGAGGAAGCACAGCCCAGTTTGGTTTGGAGATGCACCATTTCCTCACAAACAGGGACTTGGTTTCAAGAGATCAGCTTTGAAATAAAATGCTCAACAGCCAGTGAGATTCATGTTAAAACAGGCAAAGTGTTGGATGGTTAAACGCAGCTGATGAACTTGATCCAACATCACATCTAGACAAGTGCTACATACCTTCCTCAGAAGCCACCTTGCAACCCCAAAGTTTCCACAATTAAGGGCGTATAAGGGCAGCATTTCACAGAAATGGATGACTTTTGAAAGACTTCTTCTGCTTATGTTGTCTTCCAAGGGGGAAGGACACAAGCTGGATAGCTGTTGGTTTCCATTATGAGACTTTACTACATCTGAAGTTTTGAGTCCTCTGTGTGTGCTGGCTTTTCCCTGCTGCAGCTGATCCAACACCTCAACACCTGAGCTGAACACCATCCCTGGGTGCTTGCTGTACTTGCCCCCACCCTCCTGGCAGAGCGACAGGACCAGTCCAAGGAGTCAGATGTGGGAACTGCAGGAGGGAAGAGTGAATGGGAACAGATGCAGCGTAATTCACATGGCTAAAATGTACCCTTAAGTTCCCATGCTTGCCTTCCTTTACATATATATATGTGTATATATATAAAATAAAGCTTGGCAGCAGTTCAGACCTAAGATTAAAATAATCTCTTTGTGTCATCCTAAAGCAAGAGTAGAGGGCACCTCTGTGCTTTGCCAGCTTTCTGCCCCTGCTGCCAGCACAGACTGTGCAGGCTCCAGCTCCTCCTGGACAAGCAGGAGCTAAGAAAGTTCCTTTTTCATAGCCATTAATTAGAGATATGCATAGAATCAGAGAATCCAGAATGGTTTGGGTTGGAAGGAACCTTAAAGTTCCTTCAGTTCCACCCCAACATGGGCAGGGACACCTTCCACTAGACCAGGTTGCTCCAAGCCCTGTCCAGCCTGGCCTTGGACACTTCATGAAGTCCACAGATTCAAGCTCTTCCCTCAGATGTGCTTTGCTTGGTTGGAAAGGCTCAGTTGGGGAGATTTTTAAAACCTGCTACCAGTTCCTAAGCTCAGGGGTGATAACCTGCACTACACACAAGTCCAGATGGAGAAGATCCACCTCAGGTGGTAGCAATAGCCTGCAGGAGTGTTCAGTTCACTTCAGGAAGAGTTATGAAACATGCAGTCAGCTTCTCTAGAGCTGCTATTGCCAGACAATCTGGCTTTTCATTTAGAAATAGATTTATTTCCACAAATTTGAGGGCTTGAGTGTTTGAGAACAAGAACTCAATATTTACACACCAGTAAGCAAATAAAGACCCTGAGGTTTCTTTGTATTAAA
>VXBC01000601.1:206249-236111 GCA_013399945.1 Ploceus nigricollis | reverse complement strand
AAAAAAAAAAAAAAAAAGAAGTTATGATTGAGGCCTGACTTGTAATTTTCAAATTCTTAGAGGCAGCAAACTCAGTATTCTGTAGTCTCTTGTGGATTGGGATGTTCATGAGTTTCCCTGTGCGTAGCTGACAGAAGTTTCACACAAGAGTTTCAACCCCATTGCCGTGCTCCATGGAAATCTGTTCCATTGAATGCAGTCCAGGAAAACTGGTCTGTGACTTCCACAGGAGATGCTCATGAATAATACATCTAGCTGCTTTCAGCAAATCCAAAGCTCTAATGAAAAGCAAAGGCATATTCCCAGTTTGAGCTCCACTGAGCACCAGAGCAGACCCTGGCGATGCAAATCCACGGCCAGGGGCAGAATGCAGACCTTCAGCCTGCCTTAACCTGGAGCACAAAGCCAAAGGCTTCTCTTTAAATGTGCTGCTTCACCTTTTAGAACAGGGATTTATAGATATTGGCTTGTACTATTGGACATTCTCTCCAGCACAGTCAGCACAGAGATTTTTTTTTTTTTGTATGCACTGCTGCATAAAGATTTTTTTAAGCAAGATTTTTTAAATGTATTTTTTATGCATATAATTGTAGGATCACAGACTGGTTTGGGTTGGAAGGGACCTTAGAGATCATCTTGTTCCACTCCCTGCCATGGGTAGGGACACCTTCCATTATCTGGTTGCTCCAAGCCCTGTCCATCCTGGCCTTTGAACACTTCCAGGGATGGGATGTTAATTTTTTTTTATACATACACAAAATATTTTTCATCTCCACTGCTGCCCACATCAAATACCCAAGGCCATTCAGTGTTTTAGCAATGGGAGTCTAGAGGAGTTTCAGACTTATGTAGGCACTGGGTGGGGGTGGCTGAGTCCCCAGGATGTCCCCTGCCCAAAGCCTTGACCACACACGCTGGCCAGCAGGACAGAGCAGCCTCTCTCAGTGTTTCCTGGGAGCCTTGGCTCACCCCTGTCACACATGGCTCAGTAGGTTGGGTTTAGGGTCACTGCCTGGGGAGAGCAGGCCAGAATCAGGGCTGATAGGTTTGCTTTGCCCCAGGTATCTCTGCTCCTTGCCCAGCTGTTATTCCAGGTCCTACTGGGGGCCATCTCCATCCCCAGTGCCCAGCACTCTCCAGAGCCCTGCAAATTGATAAGGCTGCTTCATGATCTGTGGCTGCTGGTTTTAATTAAAGCTGCCTCCTCTGCATCACTCCCAGCCTTGTGCAGACAGCAGCACAAATGATTTCAGCCTCTGATCCACCAGATGCCAAGCTCTTAGTTACAAGCTGACATTATTCAGGAAAATTCTCCCCCTGCTCTCCTGCTCAAGTGAAGTTAGAAGCAGAGAACTAAGAGGAAGGTGCACAATGACAGCAAACTAACCCTCCATGTCACCTTCAAACCTCCCCATCTCAGGAGCTCCTGGAGGGCAGCTGCAGAGGGGATGAGGAGTCAGCCCAAGTGACCCCTCACTCACAGCCTCCTTCAGGGCTGCAGGCAGCTCCTGGTCCCTTGAGCTAACAAGACAGGTCCCAGTCTGGAGAGCACAGTGTTTCCTACTTGTGAGAATCCATTCTTAATCCCTACTGACATATTCTGGGTGTGGGGTGCAGCTTTGGGCTCCATTTACACCTGGAGTCACTTCTGGAGTTATCATTCCCTCATTCCTCTGCAGGTGGGACTGGGGACATCAGTGGGCTATGACTGCCCTGACCACTCTTCACTGGGACCCACAACTCTCTGCCCTGCACAAAGGCAGGCCCAGAAAGCTTTCCATGGGCACCACATGTTGTCCTCACTTTCATGCTGCTTTTACAGCATGTAAGGTTCAAGCAAGACATTTTATCTTCCAAGCACCCTGGTGGAGAGGGAAAAAGAAAAAACCCCAGACTCCTGGCCCTGCATTCCAGGTGGGGATGTCCAGCACTTGGACCTTGCTTTTAGGACCTCCCTTGGTAGAGAAAGTACTTAAATTCTGCAGTACCAGACCATTGACAGATAATGTTTTTTGCAGAGTGGGAGGTTGTCTTCTTCCCTGTTATAATCAGGAGAGCAGAAGACAGGGCTGCCACCAGCTCATTTCTCACAGGCTCCCTTTACCTCAGGGCTCCTAAAATTTGGATCAGAGGCACCACAGCTACAGTCAACTTAAGACTTGCTGTTGAGGGTCTTGGAGGGAGATGTCAGACTCAGGTGCTGTGCACCAAGACACCGGAGTCATGCAAACATGCAAACAAACACAAATACTAATTGATGAGAGGGCTTTATGGTCACTGCAGGATTGCAGGCAGCTTCATCCCACATGTGTGGGATGTGCAGTGTCTTGTTTCTCTCATGTTTCCAGTGTTGTCATAGAAGCAAGCAACGTATTTCCTGGTAGAGATCTCCTCTGGTACATCCCAACTGGTACATTCCGTGCTTTGTTTGTGTCTCCAGAGGACAGGAACAGCCATCTCGAACCTATGGGAACCTGGAGGATGTTGCAGCATGCTGGGTGTTTTCAGAGGACCTGTGGTATCCATCTCCAGGAAACAGATTGGAATGGTAGGGGGTGAGTGGTTGTACCAGAGGGTGATGCTGCTCCACAGGTTTGGACTGTTAATGCAGAAGTGAAACAATTTATGTGAAAATGCCAAATATTTTTAGAAATTATTTGTACATTCAGCCTTTACTAGAGGTGGAGGGGAAGGATGTTTTGCTACTAGAGTTGATATGGAATTTGACTCAAATGAAGAAGCTGAACAAGCCCAAATTCACACTTAGAATGTATTTAAGTTTCAAAAGCTACATAAAAATGGGTGCAGCTCTGAAATCTTTTCCAATCATGGAAATGAAAGTGATTCAAATCCAGTTAATTCCCGGGTTCTGTAGCCAGTTTTCTCACACTTGTGGCACTCAGTGATCCCACAGAAGCACAGTTCAAAGCCGGGTGCCTGACCCAGGGCCCTGAGCTCCAGCTGTGCTTCAAAGGGAAGCCTGTTAAGAAGGTGGATCTGGAGACACAAGGCACCTGGGAGGGTGTCCCTTGTTACACCCAGCTGGGACACAGGGTCCCTGTGCTTCAGCTGGGGACCAACAGCCCCAGCCTTTGCTCAGAGCTGGATGTTGTGATGGCTCAAATGAGCATTTCTGCCTGTGGTCTAGCAGGAGCTGCACACTGTGCTCTCTGTGTGTCCTGGCTGAGGAAAGGTTTCCCATAACACACAGAGCTCCAATCCATGTTTATAACAAGGCATGTCACTTAAGAGTACAGCACTTCCCCCCATGCCAAAGGGAAAACAACCACCCAGGAGATAAAGTGCTACTCAGAGCTATCTCAGAACCAAATGTTTTTCTTCTCAGTGAAATGAAAATGCAGCATGATTAGGACTGCCAGCCTGAACACAGAGCTCCATGCAAAATTCATACAAATTTGGTTTCCTGGGTCCCTTTCTTCCTTCTCACTCAGGCACCTTGTACAAAAGCATCAAAGCACAGTAAGCAGCACCCAGCTGGTCCAGTCCCTTCACCAGGAATGTCCCTTCATCCTGCAGAGCTTGGAAAGTGATGGCTGGAGACACTGGCCCTCTCTGGAGGCAGTAGGACACTCTGCAAGCAGGCATTTGCTCTGAGTCTCTGCCTGGCCAGATATTTGCAGCTCTCTGGTACCCTCAAAAAGACACTGGTTCCCCTCTCACACCATGGCTCACACTCGTGGTGCCTCTGCAGGCACTTATCAAGCTGTGCCATCCCTCCATGGGCTCAGCCTGGGAAGAGCTTCCCTCTATTCTGGCAGGAGTCCTTGGGAGTTCTGCTTTTTGCTGTCCCTCCTCTGCACTTCCCCGAGACCATGCTGGCCATTCCACATGGCCCTGAGAGCACCCAGTCCCCAAAATCACCTTTTTCTGGCTGAAAAGAACACTCTCCTGCCCTTGGAGGGTGCCAGTGGCCTCCTGTCCCCAGCCACAGCCTGGGATCTCCTCCATCTGCAGCAGCTTTGGGGTGAATCTGAACTTGGGAAAAGTGCTCTTGCTTTTTCCAGGAGAAAGCTCTGGTGCTTCCCTCTGACATAAAAGATGATGGCTGGGACTCTTCTGGAGTCACAGATGATCCTAACTACAGTTACAGCTCCTATTTTAGCAAACTTAACTATGGTTAAGTCCACATAAATCCTCCTCAGGTCCAACCTTCATGTTCGTCTTTGTGAGGAAACTTTGCTTGTCTCTCTGTCCTACCTAAAAATAGATGGAAAGTGGTAAAGATGAATTAGGGTCTTCTCAGTGGTGCNTTTATATTTATTTTTATTTATATTTATTGGACACTATTTTTTCTTAGAAAATAATTTTTTAGCAAAAAACATGTCATTGTTCTGCAAAGCTTGCTGACCTTGTGCTAATTAACCATGCTGGTAGGCACACAGCACAACCTCATGCTAAGCTAAACAATGAGCAGCCTATAAATAAAAAAGAGCNAGGACAAGAGGCAACAGGCACAAAGTGAAATGTATTAAATTCCACCTAAACATAATGAGAACTTGTTTGTTGTGCAAGTGGATGGACAAAGCAGCAGGTTGTCAGGAGAGGCTGTGAGCTATCCAACCCTGGAGCACTGCCTGGAGGCAGTCCTGGGCAAGCTATTCCAGCTGGTCCAGCTTTGTGGAGGGCTGGATTAGACATCTCCAGAAACACCTGGAGAGATCTCCAACCTCCACAGTTCTCACCTATCATTGTAACTTTATTGACAGGCGTTGCCAGCACTTTTCTGTAGCGTGTGGACGTGCTTCCCCAGCCTTTTGGCAAAAAGCTTGGCTCTCCAAGGAGATGCTGTAGCTGTGCCCCTTTCTCTGATCCTTAAGCAAAGTCTTCTCTAAACAGAAATCTAGGCCATTGTTTAATTTTCTTTATTTTTTTTTCCATAAAGTAATGTCCCAGTCATTTTTTTTTACTTCCTGCATGTGTCAGAAGGCAGAAATCAGGGAGGATGAAAGCCAAACATGGGAGAACTGGGAAGCAGCGTCAGAGCCACTGAGTTACCTCGGGGTTGCTGTCAAATCCATTATTATTCATTACAGTAACCTCCTGCAGACTAATGGACATGTGTCCTATTAGTCCTGCAGTCACTGTGGGTAAAATAAAAAGCTTTGGACAGTTCCAGGAAGGGTCTCAATTTCAAGCCAATTTTATATCACAGCCTATTTTTGGTCAATGCTGCTCACTTGGGTCCTTCTCAGAGCTGCTGTTGTGGGAACAGAATTTCTTCCTTGAAGATGACCATCTCTTGTTGACTGTAGCTCATGCTCTGGGTGATAAAACTGCAGGGAGTTGTATCAGAGTCAGGGTGGAATCCAGACCTGAGCCCTGGTGGATTCAGTGGGGCCAGAGCTACTTAGGTGGCTGTTCAAACAAAAATATGTATTTGAAAAAATTTATTNCACATGTTTGGCTTTAAACTCAAAGACTTCCAAGGGGGTTGGAGGTCGCTTCACTCTATATTTATCTCTTTAAAATTAACAGAAAGGAAAAAATAGGCCCCTTTGCCCTCGGACTGGAACATAAGGTCAGGATGACAAGTGGCATGGGCAGGGCTGGGGGAGTCTGGCAGCTCAGCCATCACCATGGATGCCCTGGGCTCAGCACGCTGCATCCAGCAGGAAATGGTATTCCCCTCGTGTCCTGAGTCACTGCCCTGAGATTTTACACCCACGACATGCTNGTTGTGGGAACAGAATTTCTTCCTTGAAGATGACCATCTCTTGTTGACTGTAGCTCATGCTCTGGGTGATAAAACTGCAGGGAGTTGTATCAGAGTCAGGGTGGAATCCAGACCTGAGCCCTGGTGGATTCAGTGGGGCCAGAGCTACTTAGGTGGCTGTTCAAACAAAAATATGTATTTGAAAAAATTTATTCAAGACNNGCTGCATCCAGCAGGAAATGGTATTCCCCTCGTGTCCTGAGTCACTGCCCTGAGATTTTACACCCACGACATGCTAAAAAAAAAAAAAAAGTATGCTCAGTCTTTCCTGCCAGTTCCTGGCATGTGATTGCTAAAAGCATCAGGAGAAAAATACTTTCCATTTGTTTCCAGAAGCCCTGGGGAACGAAGACGTGAAACCTGGGAGTGGCTCAGAGGCTCTCCTAGAAAATGGCCCTTGTCACACAGCCAGATGTTCCACAGAGCCCAGGAGCTGCTGCTGGGGAAGGACAGGCACCCCCTCACCCTGAGTGTGTCGGGGTGTCTGTTCTCTCCTCCCTCTGCAGGCACCACTGCCGTGCCTGGCCCTGGTGGGAGCTGTCCTTGGGCTGAAGGGAACAGAGGCCCTCGGGCTCTCTTGGTGTCCCTGCTCTCCTCTGCTCTTCCTGTGGCCCTGCTTGGCTCTAGCCAGGCTGCTGATGGACCATCTCCACAGGGGAACTGGCACAGAACCTGCCAGAACATGGGGATGCTGAGCTGAGCCTGCCCTGAGCTGGTGGTGGCTCAGATGCCATTCCAAGGCAAAGCTTTATCTTGGATTTCTAAATTATGAACCTAGGCCTCCAAAAATGGCTATTCTTGTCTCTCTAATGGGGTGGTGAGGCCCTGGCACAGGGTGCTCAGAGAAGCTGTGGCTGCCTCATCCCTAGAAGTGCCCAAGGCCAGGCTGGACAGGGCTTGGAACAACCTGGGATAGTGGAAGGTGTCCCTGCTCATGGCAGGGGGAGGATGGACTTTAAGGCCTCTTCCAACCCAAACCATTTCATGATTTTATGACATTTGGACACTGAAGTGTCCCAAATGCTAGAGCAACTGACAAAGAAATTATTAGAAAGTGGATCCTGTTTTGATAAACCTGATTTTGGTGTTAAAATCATTCTTCACTGTAAACTTTGACTCAACCTCAGTTGCAAATCCAAGGTAGCAGGTCATAAGGGTCACTGGTAAAACAGGGGAAGAGAGGATGGATGTGGACAGAGGGGTCTTTGACACTAGTTGCAAACACAAGTGAAGGCAAACACAGAAGATAGTGACTTTGACAATCTCATTCCTGAGAGGAGCCAGGGAGCAGCAGAGACCCTGAACACAAGTCTCACATCCGTTGATGGAAAATTACATGGCAGGATTTTTCCAGAAGCATCCCAGGTTTGTCTTCCTGCTCTGCCTGCAGGAGCCTGTGGTCATCCTGCTCTGCCTGCAGGAGCCTGTGGTCATCCTGCTCTGCCTGCAGCCACGTGAGGCCCTTGAGAACCCAGCCAAGAGCGATTGGTCAGGTCCTCTCACCTGCTGAGCTCAGCAGCACCACAGCAAGGGGGAAGCTGAGAACACTGAGCATTGTCTGATGAACACGGAGCATCAACTGCATTCTTTGATCACCTTTGCCATGGTTAGCACTCATAGCACAGTTTTAATTGCTGAAGATACAGCCACACTGCTTGGATCTGTCCCAAGGGCTGAGAAACTCGAGGACACTGCTTTTTTGTCCCTCTCTCTTGCTCATCAAGTAACGCTTGGTGTGCTGGGCAGATGTACAACATCACTGCAGTCCTCAGGCACCCAGCTCCAGTGGAAAAAACCAATTAGTTCATACCTGTGTCGTGCTGAGCTCTTTCAGCCTGTAAATGGCCCTGAAGCACCCAGGGGAATGGGAAATAAAATATTCCTTCCCCTGGATACTACTGGGCTAAAACGCGTCATCCGAAGGCCCCGCTGTAGGGCGAGATTCCCCCATGGGGCTGCAGATCAGGATGCTGAGTTTGAGGCTGCTTATTGGCATTTGGAAGGAATTTGTTCCACCACTGGAAACTTTTGTGGCCAAAGAAGTTAGAGGGGGGAAAGCCAGTTAAACTTTGGCCTTTTTCTATGGAGGGTAAACTTAGAAACATGACTTAGATGCATAATTTGGAAAACCAAGATAAAAGTCAAGCCAGCTGCTTACCCCAGAGCTTTTTGATGATTACTGCTTACCAGGCTTAGCCACAGGGACTAAGTGCCATGTTTGGAGTGCAGACTCTTCTGGTTGGTAGCCATGAAACCCACCAAATATAATTTTTGACCATGTAATTCATCCTCCCTGAACAAACTCAAAACCTAGCGAAGCAGGAAGGAATAGGATGTGAATTGCAAAGCATCTTTGTGCACTCAGGCTTTGGTGACCAGTGACACCCGTGTTGTGGTGTGATTAAATTTGCCAAGGGGTTTTCTGATGAGAGAATATCAGTGGATGATAAAGCTGAAAGCCTTGACACATCAGAGGAGCTGTGTTTGTGTATGGACAGTGAAAATAGGTTTGCCACTTACTTTGTCTTGGTCTAAACTAAACCAAAATTAATGCCATGGCCTCATGTCACCCTAGACTGGCTTCTAGTTAACAGCTCTGAATAATTCAGGAGAAAGTCTCTCTCTCCTGCCAATTACTGCTGCAGACAGCACCTCCAGCCCCTTCAGTGTACGCAGCCCCAGCTCTTTTCTCCTCTGGCAGACACTGCCTACCCTGGGCAGGGTGTAAAAATGAGACTTCTGTCTGCTGCATTGGTTAGACACTTCCACATGATAAAGGAAAAAGGGAAAATCCAGCTCTTCTTCATCATGTTAGGAATAAACTGCTGGTTAGTGCCATGTGTAGCTTTAATAAATTCATTGCTGCAGTTACAAATCTCTCCTACTGAGTGAGGTTGTGGTTAACAAGACAAATTACAAAAATCTGTCCATTCCCACAGATGCAAATCAATAGTGGGACACGCTCCTGCTCCACGCTGCTCCTTGAGCACCTCTTGTGACAAAGAAGTTTTCTGCAAACAGAGTTGCAAGAGCACATTGGGATGTACTGAAATATCCTCAGTCACATTTGGTACTGGTGCCTGACAACAGTCAGGTTTTTCAGACATTTCATCCTGCTCTCTCACACTGTCCCAGCTTCCAATGAGAAAATATTGAAACCCTGGTTTTTTTTCAGATTCTGTGGGCACTGAGAAATCGATCTCCCCAGGGTTCTGGGCACTGTAATTAATTTGTTCTCTTTCTAATGCAAAAAACTTTCTTTGTGATTTCACTGTCCCAGACAGACATCATGGAAAAAACAGTGCACATCCCATCTCTTAATGCATTAAAATAGACTTGGAGGGCCAAGGTAGGAGCAGAAGGTGGTGAATTGGATCATGCACAAGTTCTGCTGGTTTCCATTTGCACGCTTTGAGCAGAAGCCTGAGTCCCTTCCACAGCGCAAAAAACTTCATGCCAAGCTCTTGAAGTGACTGTTTTAACATCTTTCCGTGGTGATCTGCACAAATCCAGGCAGTCAGAGCTGCGGGCAGGCAGGTACCACCTGCTCCCCTCACTGGGACTCAAGCAGGGCACCCCAGCCAGGATATGGGGAAGCCAGGGAAGGATTTCTGCCAAGCTGTTTGCCAACTAGTTGGCCCCAGGACCTTCTTGTGCCTGGAGTTGTTGCTTCAGAGGGGCAGGACCTTGTACTTGTTGAAATTTGTGTGGCTCCTGCCAACTCATTTCTCCAGGATGCTGAGGTGCCCATGGATGGCACATCCATCCGGGTCCATCAGCCATTCCTCCCAGTTTTGTGTCACCTGCAAACTTGCTGAGGGCGCTCTCTGCCCCATCATCCATCACTTAGGTCATTAAGGCAGAGGTCTGGGCAGCACATGGAAGGATTTCAGCCTTCTTGGTGGCCCAGGTTGGTTCTGATGAGCTCAGGGTGGGATTTCTGGATACAGTCAGGAGCTCATCTTCCTTTTAAAAAGCGCGAACACTTGCGAATATCGGTGTTAAACAGGGGCTGTTAGATTTGCAAGTACAAGCACTTCAGAAGTGCCAGCATTAAAGTTTCATATCCAACTTAAATCAGTTCTCTCAGCTGTTGTTCACTGGCTCACAGACACTTTTCCCTGGAGCAGACAGCTGAGGGCAACGTGTGGTTAACGTGTGGTTAATGCATGGTTTGACATGACGCTGCCTTCCGCTGCAGACGTGGGTAATGGGCCCCAAAACTGCTATCACCAGCTAGTCAAGGACTTCCTCTGGACCACAGAGTCCTGTCCCCAGGTGGTGCCAGGAAAACTCTTTGTGAGGCCAGGCTTTCAGATCAGTTGTGGACATTACCTGGTTTAAAAACGCGTAACGAGGGAGAAGCAGCCCACTGTGTTGACTTGGCACTAAGTACTTCTCTAAAGATTAAAGTAAGGGTTCCACTCCAAAACTGGATGAACTTGCAAGGGAACTGAAGCAGAAATAAAGTTGTGATAAGCCATGCCCTTGTCTAACTTTTGAGTGGGTGACTTTTTTAGGAGCTACTAAAGAAAATAAGTCCAATGGCCTGTGGCTCACTTTTGGTGACTCCTCTTCATTTTGGGACCAATTAGTAACAGATCAATGTAAGGAGCAGCCAGCATGTGTCATTCCCAGACACTTCATCCCCACAGAGATCTCCTGCCAATACCCTGTTTGCAGTGAGATCAATGACCTGGCAGTTCACCTTTAGGCTCCATGGGAAAGTAATTTCAGGAGGAAGAATGGGAAGGTCTGCTTTTGTCAAGCAGGCTCTGACAGATTGTCAAACTAGCAGCTTCCAAGTGCAGGTGAGGAGAAGGCTTTTAGCCTGGTTTCCTGTGGAAATAAGGCTGTTACCATCAGACTGTGATCAGCTTAATCCAAGGGAGAAACCAGGCTGCAGCAAAGAGCTTAAAAAAAAATAAAGTCGTCTAAACTTCCTAAGAACAGAGAAGCACATAGAGAAAAGTGATGTTATTGGTGGTGCCACAGAGGGAACGACAGGGAGAACTTTCCTCCTAGACATTGCCTTCAGCAGATGCTGCTGGCCATGGATGTACTCACCAACTAATCCACAGGAATGAAACTCAAGGGAGCTGCTTGTGCAGTCCTCTGGCTGGGTGAAGAGAGAACATTTCCTGTGGTGGTCATGGGTGACGTGAGAGAGGAACTGATGAAAAAAAGATCCAGGAGAGGAGGAGAGCAGAACTGAAGCTGTTTTGAAGAGAGCAGAGCTCTATGATTGTATATTGTAGGAGGTTTGCTGGACCTGGGGCTCTAGCAGTGCAAGAGGTGCAGCAGTGTGTGACTCTCTGCAAGAAACCAGGCTACAAGAGTTCTTTTTCATCATTTTGATAGCTTCCACAGTAGCTTTAGTGCCATGAATTAAAGGCACTTTTTGCAGAGAAAAGGATCTGAAAGCTGGGTGACTTGTTCATGGGTCTTCCTGCATCAGCAGAAATACATCTCACATTCAGCCCCACTTGGCACACCATGTTGTGTTTAGCCTGTAGCTAGAACTGTTTATAATTTGTTTTAATATTTATAATTTGTCCCTGAAAACTGCACTGAGCATGTCATGACGCTGGAAAGTGTTCAGCTGGTGTCAGCTGAATTAAGGGAGATGGGCAATTATCTTGCAAGGAGTCTGTGGATTCAGGTATTGAAACACCCACCACTGCTGCAGCCTGGCCCATGTGAAAGACTCAGCTGCTTTGCAGTCTATTTTTACAGCTCCTTGGGGTAAAATCATCTCTGCAAAGGAAGGATTTAATGAGAAGGACTGACCCGTTTTGCTCCTCCTGCTATTCAACAATGACATTTTACCCAGCTTGTCTTCTCCTCAGAAGACAAACCACTCCTCAGGCCCATTGTGTATAATGGGTGTTTCCATGAGATGGCCATGGTACCCCTGGGGGTTTCAAAGGCCTCTCAAGGAGAAGGACTTGCCTGGCACTTGTGTTCCCTGACTAGCCAACCTTGTCCCGTAATGTCATGGCATCAGTGCAACCAGGCCATCAGCCACTCTTCTCTGCCTCAGGAGCCTGTGGCAGGAGAGGAGAGCAGAAACATTTCTGCCAGCAAAACATGTCCAACCCAGCAAGTTCACCAGGTAAAGGTTTGCCAGCAGCTGGGTTTGTGGCAGCTCCTCAGGATCCCTACGAGACAACTCACGATGAAACCCAGTCATCCAAAATCCCAGGAGGAGTGAGATCATGCAGGTAGTGTCAGTCTGATTTCACCAGTGCCCTAAGCCTTGGTCTGAGGGCTCCATGGCTCCTCTTACAGCCAAGCATTTTTCAGCCATCACAGAAAAGGGATGGGGAGAAACAAGTTGTAATTCCAGCAAGTCCATGAACTTCTCCAGTCAACTACAGATAGGAGCATCTTTGACTCAAAGCTCCAAGCATCTGGAGGTATCCCTCCTTCTTCTACCAGGAGAAAGAAATGTTCTTGCTAAAAATGGGGGCAGGGATGGGGTACATAGAATTGCAAAATCTTAGAATCATTTAGGTTGGAAAAGACCTCTGAGCCCATGGAATCCAACAGCTGCCCCAGCACTACCATGGCCACAACTAAGACATGTCCACAAGTGCCACGTCCACATGGCTTTGAAATCTCTCCAGGGATGGGGACTCACTCAATAACTGCCCTGGGCAGACTGTACCAGTGCTTGAGAACCTTTTGGACAAAGAAAATTTTCCAATATCCAACCTACAACATTCCTGGTGCAACATGATCTATTTTCTCTTGTCCTATTGTTTGTTACTTAGGAGAAGAGATCAACACCTCCAAACGCACGCCTAATCACCTTCTAGCCTCTCGGGACACTTGCATTTGAACCTCAGATTCATCTTGAGTTAAAAGAAGAATGCCCAGCACAAACCTTAAAACAGCTTGGCCAGGGGTCTGTGCTCCTCTTCCCTCAAACCCTGAGCTGCATTTTCCTGCAACTGTGACTGGTGCCATCAGACCGTGGTGGCAGCTCTCCATTTCAAATAGTTAATTTTGCTCTATGAGGTCAATCCCTTCAGTAATTTGTTTTCTGCCATTACTCCAGACAGCAATGATCAGAATATTTAAAATCTTAGACTGTAGTTTTTCTGTAATGGCCAACAAAAAGTAAATCTGGAATACCAGAAGGTAGTGGCAAGGTGACTGGTTATTAGGGTGTTTTTGTGGTAGGCAGAGTCCATATTCCTGGCCATGATTTGGTTTATATTAGGCAGGGAACATGAAGTTTTAATTTAAAATTTGAAGGACTTGTGGTCCTGAAAGCTGAAAAGTTTCTTCTAACTCCATCTACCCTGAGAAAAGATATTCCCCCCCTGTTTTGTGTTTTGTGTTCCCTGCCCAAACAGACAAATCTGAAGTTACCCAGACTATGATCTTTGTAACTGCCTGTGGCAGCAGATGGCAGCCCAAAAGCAACACTCATCCAGGGAGATGCACCTGAATAATTTCATTTTCTTTGCTACTATCTTTGCATTGCAAAATTATCCAGTCTCGTCTATTTGTGGTCTAGGGCTTAACATGGGCCAGGTTTATATCATCTGAGTAATTACCAGGATTTGCTCTGTGAAGCAGAGGAGTTCTGGGCAGACATTTTAATTTCCATCAGCTGTCATACCCTGGGAAGATAATTAAACACTCTTCATTTTCCATTTTAAATGATATACAAACGCCGGACATTAAACCCAGAGAGCTTTCCAGAAGGGAGCATGTGGGTAGCTTCAAACTTTCCTTTGGCACCCAGCCACCAGCGAGGGTCAGCCCAAGTTCACCATTTCCCATTGTGTAAGGCTATTTGTTTAACATTTCTTTTGTCTGAAGTGGCCTTGTCAAATGAGATCTCCATATAATTTTCATTTGGCCCTTCACTCACATCTGAGCTGTCACTCCCATGGTAGCAGTTTGATTTTGAGCTTAACAGGAATGTACGCATAAGTAGACAAAGCTTTAAGAAATTAATATAATTTTTCAGCTTAACCATAAAGGTATCCCTAAAAAAATGGAGTAGGCAGCCTCAGAATCTCATGGTGTAAAAATCCAAAGACACTTCCAAGGACCAAGGCACAATAACTTGGTTCACTCTGCTGTTGTAGACAGGCTGGCCCAGGTTTTGCAGCCAAATTTCAATCTCTGTATTTTGACTAGGTTAAAAAAATAAGCCTCACATTGTTCTGAGTGAGGGACACATCCTTCTTCACATCCTGTCCTGCATGGCATTGCTGAATGTGGCTGAAAGCTTCCCCTCCTCCAGCGTGAGGCCACCACGTGTCGTAGGTGCACGTCATCCCCGGTGCCCTCGGGGTCCCTGTGACAGTGCATCGGTGTGTTTGCTCTCTGTGATTCAAGGACATCCCCTGAAACAAATTAATGTCATCTCCTGGCAGGTTTGTGCTCCAGCTTTGAGCTGGGGACTGGAGCTGCAGTCGCTACTGTAGTTAATCCCCCTTGGCTGCAGTTGCATTCCAAGATTTCCAGCTGGGCACGTACCTGCTCGTGTACTCGCTCACCAAGCTGCTACTGAACAGGAATGGTGGCAATTTCTCTTATTTTAAATCTAAATTAAACACAATATGGAAAGGGATGTTGCTGAGCACTTTTATAATTACAGGTGATATCACTGAACACTGTGCAGATCCGCCTCTAGTGGTATTTGATGTGCAAATGAAAGAGGCCACGTTGCTGTTGGCACAGAACCACATGGGTTGTGAAGGGCCTCCAGAGGACCTCTGCTCACTCCCACTTCTCCATCAGTGCAGCTACAGCGAGCTGCTTAGAACCATATCCAGTTAAATTCTGGATATTTCCAAAGATGGAGCTTTTACAGCCTCTCTGAGCAACTGATGTCAGTTTTTCTCTATCCTCATGGTAGAAAATTCTTTTCTTCTATAGAGCTGAAATTTTAAGCTGACATGTACAGCAAGAGGAAAAAACATCAGCTCAAGCTGCAACTAGAAGCTACACTCATTTCTGGTGTGGTTTGTAAACCCCTCAAAATTTCTGCTTCCTCCTTAGCATTTTCCCACTGCTAACAAAATTACATTTCTCTAATCATCTCCATTGTCCATACACCCCATTTGTGTCCTGGAAACTGCCAAGGTTGTGTCTCATTTCAATTTCTTGATGGCCTTGCTCAAAGGCCAGTTGCCATTGTATGGAAGTCCAGTATATTTAAAATAATCAATTACAGAAAATGACACAGCTCCAGCTGCCTTCCAGAAGGCTCCTTTGGCAGGAGTTAAACACTGCAGCAGGAGCACATACAGGGCTGTCTTCTCATGGGTAAATGCATAGAAATGTGAGAGTTAAGTCAGGAATACATATTATTTCAATGAGATTTTTAAAAGATTTTTTTTAGTTAATCATGGCCTTGTGGAGGAGCTTTGAACAATCCCTTCCCCACTCCAAATCCCAATCCCATCTTCCAAACGTGACGTGGAGTAACAAGGATGATTCAGATTTCGAAAATCTGAAATTGTCATTGAAAATGAAAGATTTTATTCTTCACTTTTTTAAATGGGGAAAATAAAATACTATGCTAAAGCAAATCTTTAATGTAGCACACTTTTCATTTAACAAGAAAAACCAGGCAATAATTTCCATCCCAGTGGAAGAAGTGCAGCTCTTTGCACGGTGTTCTCAAGCAGGCTCCCTCTGTGTTAACATGCACCACAAGCTGTAGCTATTTTAATGGTTTTTAGCTTCAGCATTCCTGCATGTCATTGAAAACATCCAGCTTTCCACGAAACAAATCTGTACTTCATTGAGGTATCTGTCTAGAATACATATTTCTTCCCATGCTATCAGATAGGAAGTTTGGAAATGGAACAATAAAATACACACAAACCAGACCAAAGATGAACATCCTGCATCCATGGTACCAGGCTCTGCCTATGTCCAATGTGGCAAACTGTTCCTTCCCTTTCCACAGTTCTTTTATTATTCTCTGCCTTTTTTTCAGGGCTGATCATAAAATCTGATCACTTCCCTGCTTCTCTACCTATGTGACTTTGCTTTTTAAGAAGAGATGTTAATGATTAAGATTAAGCTCGCACGCCCTTAAGTAGCATTAAGCTACTTTAGATATATTCCCCCTAATATACCAGCTGTTTCCTGTGAAGAAAAGATTTTCTTCAAGAGATTTCCTTCTAGAGAAGAAATCTCCTCTCATTTGCCCCAGAAGAGTTTACTCCTTTACCTTTAAAGTTAGACTGTGTGCATTTTGAGTTTGTCTAGTGTTTTCCTGCTGTAACCTTCAACACACTTCCTTCTCAGATCAGAGCTGATGGCTGGGTCTGCTTTCACTCAGCTTCCCACAAGGTCATAACTCTGGTGTGCTTTTGCTCTCAGAAAGCAAAAATCTCACCTGGAGTTTCAGGGAGGTGCCATTGCAGACTACCAGGTGCATTTTCCCTTCAACCCTCAGATGATCCTTCTATGAATAAGCTGAGCTTCAGAACATGAAATTACTAGCAAATGGGCATTTTGCACACTCAAATGGGCATTCATTTTGCACACTCAAATGGGCATTTTCTCCTCTTCCTGGCAAGGAATTGCTGCAGCACCGGATTAAAAAGCAATAGCTGGTGGGTCCCCCAGGAGCCCACCTCACCACAGGTGTGTACTTCTGTACAGGTTTCCCCAGACTGTCACCAGAGAAACTTCTGGTTCTGTATGGAAACACAGCAAGGGCTGAGGACTGAATCCACAGGGGGTTTTGTTTTGAAAATGAATAATTTCCCGATTATTAAGCTAATTCTCATCTCCCTTACTTCATTCCATGCGACACCTAAAAATTTTCCTCCGTTTTCACTGACTTCTCCCTCCTTCCATGGCTCATTCCTGTGGGACTGTGCCTGTCTGGAGGGCAGAGCTCCTGCCCCATCCTCACAGGAAGGCTGCTGCCACCAGCTTTTCACCTGATGCAGGGTGACTGTGTCCCCTGGGGGGGTTTGTGCTTCCATGCATCCAGCTCCAGGGCCTTAGGAGAATGCTAAAAACCCCTCTTCCCCAGACAGCACAGCTTGGCTGGGCTGGGCCAAACATGAGCTGGGCTCCACTGGCTGCAAGCAGAGACAAGGCAAAGCTTTCTGGGGTGGCTGTTCAAACCAGGCAGTGAGATCATCACCTGCACTGTCCCTCTGATGAGGAACCATCCCCTGCCCAGCACTCCAGCCTTGGTCACTGCAAAGAGGTGGGAATTACACCTCAGCTCACCTCAGGAAAGGACAGGATTTTGACTTGATCCAGTCGAAAATTTATTGCAACTGCCCTTAAACCTAGGGCAGGCTGTTGCTGGCAATGACTCAGGATAAAAGGGATATTGTGGCCCTAAGGACTAAAGGAACTAAATTGTATAAAAATATTTAATTTTGGTGACAGACTTGACATCAGCCCAATAGGTGGTTTAGTAATAGAATCATTGAATATCCCCAGATGGAAGGGACCCACAGGGATCACAGAGTCCAGCTCCTGTCCCTGCCCAGACACCCCAACAATCCCACCCTGTGCATCCCTGGTAGTGTTGTCCAAACCCTCCTGGAGCTCTGGCAGCCTTGGGGCTGTGCCCATTCCCTGGGGAGCCTGGGCAGTGCCTGACCAGTGAGGGACTGCAAATATACCAGGGCATTTACAACATCATTCAAGACTTCCAACGCTGCAGCAATAAAGCCAGCTCAATGTGTAATTTTATGAAGAAATTATCTCTTCAGGTCTCAATATGTGTATGTCTCTGCCAGTTCTTCTCTTCTTTGCAAATGAAATTTTTATCTTTGCACCAATTTCTCCCACAGTCAGGTTCCAAAGAAGGATGTTCAGTTATCTAAACACTGAAGCTGGTTTGGGCACTTGCCAGCTTCGAAGGCATCGTGTTCACTACCCACTGGACTGCTTTGAAGGATGCCTTTCTTCTAAAATACTACATCCTTTAGAGGTACATTTTATTTATATTTTATTGGGTCTTTATTTCTAGAAGTTTCTTTCACCCCTCACACAATCCAGAAGAAATTTTGAGGCAGAGATGAGGTAAATTAAAACTAACTATCAGAAGGGAAAGATTATTTCTGCTAATGAAATCTGCAAATGCCTCTGCCAGGAAGGTGTGGATCCCAGGAAGGACAGTTGCTTCACATCAAGCAGGAATACTATGTTTCCTTAGACAGCACATTTTAATCCTTGGGCAGTGGCCACAAGAGATGCCAGTGGACAATAACGGGGAGAGCTCAGGACACTGCTGGTCTGGCTCAGAGGAGATGCAGCATCCTGGGGCCACGGGAGGCAAGACTTCCTTGTTTTCCCTTTCAGCTGAAGGCAAAGAAACAGCAGCACATTGCAGCCCTAAGGTGTGCACATGTGTTTAAGAAAAGACTGGATATGGCACTTGGTGCCATGGTTTAATTGAGATGTTAGGGCATGGGTTGGACTTGATGGTCTTGAAGGTCTCTTCCAAGCCAGTTATTCTGTGAATTCTGTGAATTATCAAAGAACTGAGTAGGAGCATCAGGTGATGCAGAGGTCAAAGTGTGTTTTAGTGGTTGAATGCAAAGATTGGAGTTAAGAGTTCAAATAATCTTCCTGGGAATTGTTTGCCTGTGAAATATTTGAAAAGTGAAAAACTACCATAGATGACTGATAGACTTGGTCCAGTGTAGATTAACTTTCTGAAATTCATATGAATAATTTGTTTCTGTAATTTTAGATTTCACCTAAATCTCTGCCACTATGCAAAAAACCTGAATGATAAAAACTCTTAGGAGCATGACAGAGAACAATTTTGCCATGGCTTTTAAAGATAGAAAATATTAAAATATGTGAAGTAACATGAACTTAAGCCCAGTAACATACAACAGACAGAAAATGGCAATGGTTTCTGGCTAGAAATGGAGAATTTTCAGCAGTAGAAGAACAACTTCTTTCTTGTGACCCTGTCTAGCAAGCTCTGCTGTGAACAGAACTATTGATCCAGGGAGGGTGTTTTGCTCAGAAGCTGGAATTCAGCCTCTCTGTGTGCAGGCAGCTCTGCTCCTAGCCTGCTGCCCAGCAGGGCTCCAGCCAAGTGGAGATGACCTTGCAGTTCACAGTCTCTGTTTTCTGACTGATAAACCCAGGCCCAGCCCAGGCACTGCTTTCCCTTTCAGCTGCACATGTCCAGGGGCTTTCTTCTGCATCATTTCAAACAGGCAGTTCCTCTGTCTCACATTGATCCAGATTTCAGGCCAGCTTTCACTTGCATTTCAACCTTCTTATCATCTGCAGCTGAGTCATCTCCCACGTTTCCTGTAGTCTGGATTAATTCCTTCTTCGGCAGATGGGATTTCCACTCCCACTCTTCCTCCACAGACGACTCCTCGAGCAAGTCATCTTGCTTTTCTGCCTTAGCTTTTCCATCTCTAGCATGGGAATCAGGACACTTTCCCTCCTTGGACCAATTCTGAGAACAAATCCACTTCTGTCTACAGAATACTGTGATGACTGCCACTGAAAACTGCAGCGCAGTCAGCGTAGTCTGTAATGTGCTTTCACAAGGGTATCCATGAATAAAGAAATCCTCTGTATTCCTCTCCCCAGCTAACCACACCCTAGGAATGGAGAATCACAGTCACATCAAAATTATAACACAGATGCTGAAGGATAAGTATCAACTGTACCACAGACAGGGGTGGTGTGGCAGGAAAAGGACAAAAATGGAGTTCTCCATGTGGAGCTGAGGATTTGAGAGGCTCAGCCTGAGCCCATAGAGAAGGAGGAGGAAGAGAAGATGCTTAATGGACCAAGAACAGACATCTGGTTTCTGGGATAGAAGCAACAGTGATGGAGAATAAAGCTTGGAGGGCCTTTTAGCATCATTCAGGAAACAGCCTGAGATTTTAGTAGACAGCTCTGTAAGTGCCCTTCCTCCACAGCCTTGGTCACACTCTGGTGACAGAAAACAATCTCCTGGGGAAATCCACAGAGCTGTGGAGTGCTGAACTTAATGAAAACATCATCCAGCTCTCCACCTGTCAATATTGACCAAATTGCTGATGGTGTTACATAGACTCCCTCTCATTTGAAATGCAAACAGGTAAATATTAGTGCTACCTCTAATGAGACTTGGAGAATGCACACAGCAACCCCTGCTCATTACCCTTAGGCACAGCCTGGAGGGTACAGAGCAGTGGAGAGGATTGTCTGAGCTAACTTAGACCCAGCTGGAAGAAAGCTAAAAGCAGAAAGAGCTCTCAGCTTATGCTGGACACAAGCTCGTGCATTGGAAATTATTCCAGAATGCTCTGTATTCATGTTCCATCTGTATTTTCTCACCTCAGAGTAAGGCCTGAACAACTCCTCCTGCAGTCCCGGGTGTGTGAGGGACTCTGCAGGGTGGATGTGCCTGAGTAATCTCCCTGTCCCTCCCTGTGGAGAATGGGACCAAAGGACACCTGAACTCCCTTGGCTTCCAGTAATGCTTCAATTTATTTTCACAGCCACACCAAACCAAAGAGGACACAGCCCTGCACATCCTTTGTATACATTCTTTGGACTCCTTCTTTGGAGAGTAAATAAAATATTTACAGTCTATAAATCTAGGAAAATTGTTTCTCTTTCAGCAGCAGATCAACTTCCTTGGCCTGCTGCAGGGCAATTGTGTACCAGTCTCCAACTCATCTCCTTGCCTTCAAGATTTATGTATTTTTAGAGCATCTTGGAAAAGATTTTTGTGATTTACATATCTTTTTTTTTTGCTGGAGAGGATACTGGGGGCTTCTCCTACAATACAAATTATATTCTGCAACTATTGTTATGAGAGTCTTTTGCAATACAGCTTTGTAGGATGCAGACTTTCTTTTGTTGGCTTTATTTACATCTGCTGTGTTTTATGGGCCCTGCACCACTCACATTTCTGAATCATTTGCATTGTTCCTCATGCCCTTTTGGCTGAGAGCAGCACTGGGTTTTACACAGCTCTTTACTAGCAGGACATGCATGTTGAAACAAATCGTAATGCTTGGGATTTGTATCCTTAAAGTCCTCTTCAAAGACTGCCAAATACAGCTTTGCACCATTGGGGTAGGGAGCCAAGAAGAGTTTGTTCCTGTTTCAATGGAAATTGAGTGGCTAAAGTGACACTGTGTCCCCACAAACCCAACGCGTGCCCAGGTGGGACATCAGGGCTGGCTCCCACCATGCCAAGGGAAGAACAGCTCCTTTTATTTTGGAAATGGTTAGTCCCATTCCAAGGAGACCTAATGCTATTTTGAACCATAGAAACAGGACCTTTGGTGTATTTCCTTGCAGCCTCAGAAGTTACTGTGCTGATTTTCTCCCTGTCCAACACCACGGAGTTGGGCAAGGCTGAACCTCCTCCAGTGCTTCTTTGGTGGTACACACAAATACATAACGAGATTATGCATGGTGTGAAGGCTGCTGTCTGGTCACAGTATACAAAATGTAGATAACACTTCATCCAGTTAAATGGCATGAGATTAATGGGGGCAGTTATTTTCCAAAAGGAAGTACAGGAGAGCAGGTGGTTGCAGAGATGAATCAAGTAGTCTCATTCCCCAGCTACTGGGATGTGTGTTAGGATATTTAGGAGCCTGATTTGATCCTCATTGAAACAAAACCAGAAAAACAGTCATCCTCTGCTTTTTGATAACTAGGATGTGCTCAATCTCTTAGTTACTCTGTTTTTTTCCTTCATTTAACTGCTCCACCACCAGCTGAAGTCACAAGTGTGGGCGTCTGCTAAAAGAGTACAAATAGGTAAGGCTTCTTGCTTCACCTTCTGCACATTACATGAACTAATGAAAGATGAGGTCCTGCTCATCCAGACACCTCAAAGCCTGACATGGAGTAGGCCAGCCTATGGAAGATGTTTGAGGACAGACTGACACCCACCAAATGCCATGGCCACTGCTGACAGATGCCTTTAGACCCCAAGTTTTCAGCTAGTCTTTACACTTCAGATTGACTCAGGCTTTGCACATGACTCAGACATATCTGGGGAAAAGAGATGCACAATAGCTATGAGAAAGGTTTACAGCAAAGCTGATGGGACAGTGTTCTTCCATTTGTGAAAGGTTTTGCTGGATGGACACTGGGTACTGAGAACTGCCTTCCCCTTTCTGGTTGAGAGCTGAGCTCACAAATAGCATGAGCTGTAGGTTCAGGTTAGCCCCACACCTTTGCAATGCCAACAGCAGGTCACAGAGTCAAGCACAGATCCAAGGCCACAGAGGGAGGAAATAACACTTTGCATTTCCTTACCTAGTTGTGCAAAGGTGGGACATCTCCCTTTACCATTGCATGGATGATGAAAATCAAGGGTTTTTAGAAGCCAGATGAAGTGGTCCACCTCTGAACATTAGCAGAGACTAGTTTAAGGATCTTTAAAGTGTTTTCTTTTAATGTGATTCAATCCCACTTTTCTTTAGCATGGCACCTGGGCCTCTGCATCACAGCGAGCTCCAGAGACTGGCAGTTCTTTCCCTCTCTAAAAAACACACACACACACACACACTGACTCAAAACAAACAACAAACCAGTAACAGATGTTTGCATGGTCTCAGATGTAGCATACTCGTAAAAAATGACACTGCCACAGTCCTTGGAGGCAGGTTAACATTTAGTTTGGCTTACAGTTTCTTCAGACTCCCAGGGCAAGAGCAACCTTAGGGGAGATGCCTCCATAATTTTTGGAGCCTGAAGCAGCCCATCCCGGGAGCAGCACACTGCAGATGCTGCTGGAGCTGATGCAGAAGGGTTGCAGCTTTCCTTTCTTGACCTGTAGCACTGTTGATAAGACTTTTATCTCTTACCCCCACCCAGAAAAAGCTGCATTATCTCTATATTTAGCTGGATCACCTGGGTGAGGATTAATACATAGTCATGTGCCCAACTCCTGCCTCTGCTGTGGCTCAGCAATTTAGGGAAGTTGTTAGTGACCCTCAGCTGGTTTTGTAAAGCTACAATTAACATGGACTGTCACAGGCTCAGACTGTGGAGGAAACGTCTCTCTTTTATTCCTAAGGTCAGATTCCCTTCCAGTCCCCATGGTCACTGGTGACTGACATTCTCCTGGGTATCCATTGTCTTTTTTGCCATGAAAAGCACCATTTGACCCACAGGCAGACTTGCATCTCTCCTCCTTGCAGAGATGTTTTCTGAAGGAGTGACAGGAGACTGGCACCTTACTCAATCCATTTGGGACCCTGCTCAGGGATAAGGAACACCAGGAGATTTTCTGTGCAGTTCTTCAGAGACAGGGTGTACCAAAGCAGACTCAGGGAGGGTTGGGCAAGACGTTCAGCCTTCTCCACATCATCCTATGAACCTGTCCTGGCTTTCCCCTCACCTCTCCTTATTGTTCAGCAACGAAGAAGCTGGTGAGAAGACCCCGCTTCACAGAGGTCTTTGGACTTCAAAAAAAGAAATATAGTTGAATTTTGTGATAACAGCACAGAACTGCATATTGCTACTGCTCTTCACTGGTTTGAGAGTGGCCAGAATGTTTTCATATAATTTTTAACCAAATAGCCTCTCTACAGCCTCTCACTGGGATGTATAAATCCATTGAATCTGAATTTCTAGGTCCATAATGATGTCCATTGTCCAGTCATTATAATGGAAAGCACATTTTTTCATTCTGCTTAAACATGCATAAATAACACCCAAACAATGTGTCATATATTAACACATTTCTGTTATTCACTTATTCTGACTTGTCCCCAAACCAGCTAAACTTACCTGGAATGAACTCCTAAGTGATTTGCAACTTTAAATCACCTTGAGTTTCTATTATGACTTTGTGGAAGACTTGCCTTTTAATGTCTCCTATTGCCATCCCAGTTCCCCTCTCTGTGTCTAACCTACAGAAATGATTAAGACAAAACTGCTGGCAATACTATCCCTGACTTTTTGTAAGGAACATCCTTCTTTCTACTAACTTTTTCCTTCTTCCTCACAGACAGAGCCTTCTGAGCAGCCTAGGGAGCAAGGGAGTTTGTTTTGATAACGAACTGAAAACCCTTTTTTCAGTAGGTACTGCTGAAGTGGGAGCATTTTCACAGATCTGCAAGTTGAAAATGACAAGGAGGAAGAAGGATAGATAGACACTGAAAATGTAGGAAAGAAACACAGGCAAGACTTTTGATATGTTTATTGAGAGGAAGCTCCCAAAAATGATGAGGAAATTATTGTCTTCCTAAACACCATCAAATTGCCCAAGGGTGGATTCACCTTACGTGGCTCAGACATCAGGACGTAGGTGCCTGTGCTCGTGCCAGTTATCCCAGCAAAACACAAGCCTCTGGAAGGTCATTCACTTCATTTCAACACCAACCAGCCTTTGGAGTCCTTATTTCCCTTCGCTGACTCTAAAGGGATCCATGGTGGAGTTGCTGCAGCACGGGTGTCTCACTCTGAGACGTCAGGAGAAGGCAGGCACATCCTAACCCACAGCTCTGTATCATCACCTGTATGTAAAAGCTATGATGGAAGTGCATTTGTGATTAATCACATATCCTTACAAGTTGGGAAATTCCATGTAATAGTTCCCTTATGAACCATAGCACACACTTCCTGTCAGCTTAATGTTTTCTCTAAAGGTGTGCAGCAACAATTGCTCCAGAAGAGCTCATTGTTTTGGACCAAGTTACAGTTTCTAAGGGAATCATAACTTTGCCTTGATTTGAATGTAATTAAATTCTCTGCCATAATAGCAGCATAATGACAAGAATATTTTTTATTTCCTCAGCTTGGAAATTAAAAGGGAATAACACACATTGATGCACAAGGAAATAGACCTTCAATTCCATACAGACAGCAGTATTCTCACGTCAGTGTGTTCTCCTTTCTGGTATGGAAAGGGATGCAGGAAAACCAAATTATATATTTCTTTTTAATGCCCACTTCTTGTGCATGAAAAGGAGGAAGTTGTGCCAGCAGTCAGAACATGGACTCAGCCATGGCTTGTAGCTTTTCTTCTCAGCCCACTCTGGGCTTTAGGCTACCTATTGAATCCCTGTTTGCCAGCCTGAGATGCTGAGACCTGAGACTTGATCTGATAAAAGCTGTGTACAGGTTTAAGTTTGCACATGGCACACAGTCCCTTGCTGTGATGCTGATAAATGCCCTGGGTAGAGCACAAATGATGACTTCACCCATGTCAGTTCTACTGCTCGAAGCCATCCTTCAAGTAGTGATGATCTTAGAATGTTGTTTGTTGGTTTTTTGTTTGGTTGGGGTTTTTTGTCCATAAAATCCATTTTAAAAAAATCCCCAAATTCTTCATTACTGTTACAGTCACCTCTTTTTGCTTTGTGTTCTTGCAAGCAGTGTTTTTATGGGTCCCTGAAAGACTGATTTACATAAAATTTAACAGTGTTTATCTCCTGAAGTAGGAGATACAGTTGAGATCTTATCACAACAAGTAAACTGCTGTTATTGTTATTGGGACAGGTTCTCTTTTTGTCACTTAAAATTCTAACTCAAAACTAGGCTTTAACTTAAAACTGTGTATATTCCTGAGAGAGGTGAGGAGTGGGAGTGGTTCTATGCTTTGCAAATATCTGTGCCAGAGAAGGAATCACCAGTGAGGAGTGTCCCTCCCAAAAGGAGACTTGCACCTTTCCTCAGGAGGAGGTAGAACAGCTCACACAAGTGTTCTCTGTAGAATTTAGTGTCAGAATGAGCTGTGTTAAAGCATAAGAGGCTTAAAGAGAAAGTTGTGCAAGCCTAACTGGTACTGAGAAACAAATGTGCAACCTAGAAGAAAATGTTCTTGGCTTTTTTGGTGCTCACTCAGTAACAAGCATAACTCAGCCTGTGCTTTGGATCCAATGCTGCACCTTGACAGCCAGAGGGACCTTCTGCTGGTGACCTGAACAGGACCACAGCACCCAGTCCTCACTTGCCACTCCTTCCCTGGGTTTTCAGACCATATATTGTCTGTTGAGAGAAGTGGCATAATAAAAGGGGGAGGGGTTCTGGTGAGCTGGACCTTCAGGCACACAAATAAAAGTCGATCTTGGGAGTTGGATTTGATGATCCTTGTGGGTCCAACTCAGGGTATTGCATGATTCTGTGATTCTGTGATCTTCACTAATTTAACTTATTCTAGCACAGGCACATGGCCTGTGATTCCAGTCCCAGCACAAAGCTTTCTTCAGGCTGAAACCCCATTGTACTGACTGTGGCAGTATCTGTGCTGCATCCAAATGTTCAACAGTTGACAATTAAAGTTCCTGCTTAGTCTTTCCTCTCTCAGCCCTTGCCTGAAATTAACAGACAGTTTTGCTAAACTGTTAATCTGGAATTAGGACCTCAGGATTGGATACCGACCTTTTCTTCTTGTTTATACAGCTTCCAAAATGTGGGTGGTTTATTGGAGGGTTTATCTACCTATTTTGTCTTATCTTTCCTAATTGCAAGCTCAGGTATAAACAGAAGAATTGAATCTGCAGAGTAAATAAACAAGCACTGCACACAGAACTGGGATCAGTAAAGATTGCCTGAAAATTCCCAGGTGTATCTGTAGGTTTCTCCTACAGCTGGGCTTGCTTTGTGTCCCAGGGTTTTGATGTAGGCCCTGCTCTGTGATGATGAAGTTGTGAAACAGAAAACTCTGGAGAATCATGCAGCGTTAAGTGACGCGGAATAATCTTTGACTCTTTTAAAGTATTTCATTCTCCTTTTTGCCCTCTGAACAGGTGTAGTGCTGGCTGAAGTGAATGAGAGCAGTTCCTACTTCCAAGGGCATTATTTATTCAGAGATAATTATTTATTGGTTGAAACACATTCTCTTATATGCCCAGAATTTGCAATCCATGTTTTTCTGTATTGCAGATTAACATCCATTTCCATTTTAATAATGACAGTGAATGCAACAAGCAGGGTCAGACTGTGCAAAACAAATGTCTGCTAATTTGTAGTCTTTTAAATATGTAAAGCTAGTCTTTGAAGTTAATACACCATTAAAAAGGAGCTGGGAAGTTCACATGTCTGTTCCTGTGTCACTTGTCAGGCAGCAGAACAGCTCAAAGAGCAGCTTGTTAGTTTGCAGCATCAAACTCACCTCGACAACTTTGGCATCCTATAAAAAATTTTGGTACCTGACATCTTAAAATTTTATAGAACATGCAAAATCCATGGGAGGAAGCTGCATCTGCAGGGCTCGTGCCTTTCTGTGCCCTTTATTCTCTCTCCAGCAGCAACAGCAATGTGGTCCACGTGAGCCTGACTCGGCTTCTCCACAGTCCTTGGGGATGCAGGAATAGCCACATCACCCTGGCACTCAGAGTCCATGCACAGTGACCATCCTTTCCAACCCCGGGGACTGTGTTTACAAAAATCTTTGAATATCAACACAGTTAGGAAATAGTTCAATGTCTTGGGACTACAATACTTGAAGGGAAAATGAATTTGTCATTGTGGGGTTTACTTTAGCCAGGGTCGAGGTGATAGCAAGTAATAAAAATCCTTAAACTGTTTCTGGCAGCAGCTTGTGCAGCATTTCAGTTTTTCTTCTGAACTCCTGTTAATTGGGAAAAATGTGCAGCAATTTCACTTATTCCTCTATAAGGTGAGCCATGACTGCTCTCATTTCTTCCATTTCTGAAGTGAAGAGCTTCACTGAAGTATCAGGAAATCATCATTGCCTTTCAGAAAATAAAACAGGGTAACTGAGGCATTTGAAACAGTTTTCAGCTTGAAACGTAGACAGTTGTGCTGATGGCAGCTACCTGATCCAAGTAATGGTCTATTTTTCACCCATAACAAGTAGGACACAGGTACAATAGATATACTTTTGGCATAAACAATGAACTGCATTCCCATTTTTAGGGGAAGACAGACAGAGTCTCATTAGCATTGCTGTATTGATATAACTGAGGCAACATGTGAGGCATGCACACACTGATTACACTGCAGTACTGTGATGAAAGCCAAATCTTTTTTCCCCTCATAAATAGGCCAAATTGGTGTTTCTACACCACTGTTTTACCTGCTATCTTAAGAGGCTTTTTCTTTTCTTTTGGCACAGAAGTGGAGCTGCTTTCAAAAGAAGACAACCAGGTACAAGCCATTGACTTTCCATACTCAAATATATCCTCATCTTTCCTCTTTCCAAGAGTTTTCAGGGACATATTATTATAAAAATAATGATAATTTCATCTTTGCAAGTATTTGTCTTTGGCTACTTTTAGTCCATGACTCTCCCAGATCCAAGTCAATTCATTCCCACAGCAGCAGGAGAACTGAAGAAGGAAAGCCAATTTCTGTTCTCACGTACAAAAAAGTCAGGATGAAATTTGTCCTCCTTTGCAGGAACAACCCCCAGCACTTGGTTTTGATATTAAACCCGTAATTTATTAGTGAGTTAATAAACTAATACCTGGTTTGAGCATCACTGGGCAGGGACAGAGCACAAGGCCCAGCTGATGGTACTCTTAGTACCAAAATTGTCCTAGATAACAGAAATTGTTTACACTGTTTTACATCATTTTTCAGCTTCTAAAAATAACTCTCCAGTATGCACTGTCTCATCTCAGAAATGAGTAAAACAAACACCAGAAATCAGGGAAATAACTATTTTCTGCTTTTAAACATATCACTGATGACATGAGAGTGGCAGACAAAGACTCCATCAACAAATTTGTGCATAAGGAAATGTATTTTCATGTAAGTAATTATTATGAATGTTAACTAGCTGCACACATCATCAGGAAAACATCAGGAAGGTTTGTTTGTGGAGGCTAAACAAAATATGTTTGCTTCCTGCTGTTCTTTTATGGTCATTTTTATTGGAAGCAGAGTTTATAGAGGCATAGCAATCATATATGTTTCACTGTAAAAGCACTGTTTCTTTGGAAACAGTATCAGGCTCTCTGCAGAAAAACAAAGTCGGCCAAACTTCACAGTTATCAACCTAGAGTTGAAAATATTCCCTTTTCTGGAATGTCTTGATGTTGTTTATGTGCACCTTTCTGGTAGTGATTTCCAGTGCAGCAAAAAATAATTAATTGCTAGAAAGTTGAAGGTAGAAATTACTTCAAATGGGATCTTGCCAAGGATTTGGCAAACAAACTGTTATTTATTTCAACATTTTCATCATGGTGAAGGAAAAATGTCCTTAGATGAAAACTTATCTGCCTGGTTTATTGCATGATACTAAAACTGTAAGTGATGAAAAGGATGTAGGCTTGCTGGAGTCCTTCTAGCTCACATGGTAGCACTTCCTGGCAGGAACAGTCTGAGACAGCTTTTATAACCCAATCTTCAAAGAGGCCTCACCTCCATCTCCAGTTTTTCAGTTGTTTTCATGAAAAACTCTGCCTCTGTGAACAGAAAAACACGGGTTTCCAGTGAAGTTTGGGTGCATGGTGCCATAGAGCTGATAGGCATTGCATTCCTGGGAAAACAGCTTCCATGCTAAGGAAGAGAAGCACTCTGCTGTCCCCCTGCTGAGTGGGGCATGGACACAAAAGGCACAGGGGCTGTGTTTGAGATCCACGTAAATATCCCAGAGGCAGGTGCCAAGAGGATGGTGCCAGACTATTTTTGGTGGTGCTCAGAGATGGGACAAGGAGCAATGGACAAAAAGTAACACAGAAGAAGTTTAACAATGTGGAACCATGGAATATCCAGAGTTGGAAGGACCCACATGGTCATCCAGTCCAGCCTCTGGCCCTGCCCAGACAATCCCACCCTGTGCACCCCTGGGAGCGCTGTCCAAACACTCCTGGAGCTCTGGCAGCCTCAGGGCCGTGCCCATTCCCTGGGAGCCTGGGCAGTGCCCACCACCCTCTGGGGAAGAACCTCTTCCTGATGTTCAGCATAAACCTCCCTGCCACAGCTCGAGCCATTCCCTGGGTCCTGTCCCTGGGCAGAGAGAGCAGAGATTGGAGCTGACCCTCCACTTCCATGGGGAAGAACTTCTTTCCATGGTGGGTGGCAGAGCCCTGGAACAGCTGCCCCGGGAAGGTGTGGAGCCTCCAGCTCTGAAATATCCCAAACCCACCTGTGTCACCTGCTCCTGGTGACACTGCCTTGGTGGGGGGTTGGACTGCATAATCTCCAGAGATCCCTCCTACCCCCACCGATTCCATGAGATGTATTTGTGCATCTGTGACCTCACC
>VXBC01000601.1:137601-206056 GCA_013399945.1 Ploceus nigricollis | reverse complement strand
CGGGCTTTGTGCGGAGCGGGCTCGCCGGGAGCGCCGGACCCGCGGCCGCGGCGGGGAAATGGCCGCGGGTGGGCGGCTCGGAGCCCCCCCGGCGCTGCCGGGCCGGGGCCATCGCGCCCGGGGGGCTCGGCTGCGGCTCCACGGCCGGGGCGGGAGCGAGCCCTGCGAGCCGCTCTCCGGCGGGTTTTGTATTATAGCTGTGTGTCGGTATCTGTTTATTCTACGTTCTTTCTCGATGTTCGGCAGCAGCGTATTGCAACACCGACCGCTCGTGCGCCGGGCGGCACTTATACCATCGCCGAGTTAACTGTAGATGTCAGGCTGTGCTTGCTCTGGGGTGATGTCAGATTGGTAATAACGCGCAGAAATGGGAATTCGGTGCGGGCAGAGCGTGATGGAGACGGCACAGACCCAGCTGGCGCGGACAGACCCGGCGGAGCCGCTCTGTTCCCGGTGCAGGGCCTGCTGCGGGGGCAGTGCCCCGGCGCGGGCGGAGCGTGGGGGCACTGCGATAATTAGCAATTATTTGTGGGTAGCTGCGGACTCGGAGGAGCAGATATTTATGCCTGGAGCAGAGATACTTGGCTGGCTTTGCCTTACAAAGGTATTCAGGCGTGTTTTGGTTAGAGAGTCGACTGATGCCTGTCTTGTCTGCCAGTTGTGCCATAAGGCAGCCTCCTCGGCTATCATCAGTCCAGAGGAGGAATTCTGTTGTGTGCTAGCTGTGATCAATAGGCAGTGTAATGTTAGCTCCAGTGTAATGATACCGCCTCTTGATTTCTCCCAAGCTGATCATGGACCAGTGAACTAAAGCTGAGAGATGCTGAAACACATCCCTCACCTTATTCAATTCCCCATTCACCTGCCCTTCACTTTCCCTACGCTCTGGTTGGTTGGATTTCAATGGAAAAATCCTGATTCTGGGCCTGTTCAAAGAAATCCGTGTGTTTTGCTTTTGCTTGTCTAACTTGCTGTTTAATAATAATAATAGCTGTGAGACTGGAGATCCCCGTGCCCAGGGGCTGGGGGTATTTGCCCTTCCGTACAAGTGAAGTTAACTGATACTGCTTGATGCTGTTTAACCTTGTATTATCTTAGGTGTCATATGATGAGGCAGCTTGATTTGTTTAAGGCTCTGTGATGATGCAATGCAATAATAATTATAAATCTTCTCATTGTCTGAAGAATCTTTAAATACTACTCTGTCTTGGGAGGTACTTCATGTGTGTTTGTTCCCAAGAGGCATGGGCATGGATGAGCAGATGATACTAATCATCTTCATTTTGGGGTGGGAGCAGTTTGGTACAGGTGCTTTAAGTTGTAATTTATGGGTGTGATGTCATGTGCTAGATAAGCTTTCATAGGATCTGCCGTGTAAATTACGGCCTTTGTTTACATACGTGCAATTTCATGTTTTGGAAATCCACGCTGTATAGTTTGCTTGCGAGCCTGCGCCCGAGCTGCGAATGAGATCCAGCAGAATGTGCTCCAGTTGAGCAGCGGAGCTCAGGGGTTGAGAACATTTTGCTTTGCCTTGTGCTCGCAGCCTGCTCCGGGTGCCAGTGTGCCCCGTGGCATCTGCGTGCTGCAGTGTGTGTGGTGGTTGGCTGTGAAAGCAGTGGCCAGGTACTTTGTTTTCTTCTTTCTCCATGATCTGGTCTGTTCTGTGTTTTAGAAGAAACGGGGTGCTGAAATGACTGATTTCAACTAATGTGTGCTGGAGAGAGCAGCTTGGTTATTTCAGGCTGCTGTGGTTTGTTATGCAATCAGATTAACAAAGGTTGAAATGATCATTCAGCTTTGGGTAAACACGATCTATAGAACAGCGTGGATTAGGGCAGCTGTTTACATCGGGCAGATCTGCTGCACTTGGTGTGTTGCAAATACTGGGTGGAAACACAATGAGTGGACACAGTAATGTACTAAACAAATTCTTAGCAATCTCTTTGGGATTATGATGTACTTACTATCGATTGTCTGTGCTCCAGGAGCTTCTGCAGCGCCTTAGGTGCTGCCTGCACGCATGGGCAAACTTACTTTCAGCTTCATTTGGTTGACAATCCAAGGCCTCGTGGAAAGTCTTTGTGCACAGCCGGTGGTGCCTGGGGTGCTGTGTGGGCTCTGGGCTCCTGCAGTCCATGGGCTGGGTCAGACAAGATGACTGATGCTCCACTGGAAGCTTCCTGAATTAAACAAAAAACACAATTCCAGCCATGTTTGCTGAAGCTGGCAGCCCCTCAACCGGTCCATTATTAGTTGGCTGTTTCTTGTCGCTGTTGTGGAGGTAGCATTGCTGCAGGAGAGCTTCTCGGGGCTCATCTCCCTGGATCTGCTCAGCGAGGAGGCGATGATGCGCGGGCAAAGACTGGCACAGGCATCGCCACCGTGCTGGAGGTGACAGGAGCTCAGAGGGGAAGGGGCAGGCCGGGATGTGGGGGAAGTATCTGGAGTGTGGGGAGGAGAGGGAGGTGCTGGTCAGCATGGACCTCTCCAAAGGTGTGTGCAGTGCCTCGCAGGGACCCCTGTCTGCAGCTGCACTGCGGTGGGCTGGCCTCAGCTCTGCTCCTCTGGGAGAGCAGCTTGTTCTGAAAATACAGGATGTGATGGCATCAAGTGTTTGGGGAAAAGGAGGAGTAAGAAACTCCTGCAGTCAGTTTTCCAGAGGCCTTTGTGTTGATGTGGAGCCTGAGCCTTCCAATCTTCCCCTCATTCAGGGAAAGGTAAGGGACCCTTGAGGGTGCTGCTTTTCCATCCTCTAGCAGGGGATGGAACAGGACTACATTTTGAATACATGCTCAAAAATACTCTAGAAAGAGTTTATTATTATTGTCTGGCTGTGTTTAATTCTATATAAGCAGGTATGTAACTGCAAAGGGATTTCACAGGCGCTTGCAAATGTCTGTCACTGTGCTACTGTCTACTGTGTGTGCTGTATTACATTTGTGATAAATGTACACAAGCACATTTTGGGTACACTGGAATCTAAAGAGGTACTTCAGGGAACAGGTAATATTATTAAGGCTGTGTTGTAGGATGTTCAGAGGAGGCAGTGTGGAATGGGATGTGCAGTCAGTCATGTTAAGACTATTTCTTTTACTGGTATGAGTTTACTTCAGCTCTGATTTATTAACAGGTTGGTCTTTTGTCATCTTCAATCTTGTGAATGAAGTAAGAGCAGTTATTCTGTGTCAGACTAGAGGTCTGTCTAGCTCGGTAGCTCTTCTGATGGGACCACTCCCATGTGCACAGAAAAACTGGAACAGTGAAGTTCTCCTCCTGGTAAACCCTTGTAGCAGTCACCACTCTAGGAGACCTTTGGGCTGGCAGTTCCAGGGAGGAATTAAACTGTGTTTAACAGCTGCTGATGGATTGTCTTCTCTAAAAAAATGTCTTAATTAGTTTTGAAAAACTTCATGACATTAGTGTTCACAACCTCCTGTGCTGGTGAACTTCTGGTATAATTGTCCAGTCTGAAAAGGATTTTATATTTTCATTTTACAGTTTGCCATTTGAAGTCCTTGTGATTCTATCTGAATTCTAGAAGAATATATTTCTTTTTAGATTTTCACACAGAAATGAACTATATGTGGGGATGGTAAGTGATCTTAGAAGGTAAATGAAGATAACTGCTTTGTATTTGCAGTGAGTTATAATCCCAGCCCTGTTTGCAGTCATGTTTCATGCATAGGTCCCATTATGGCTGTCATATTTAGGTGACTGTATGCAAAAAAATGTTCAAATACAAGAATTGATTTCTGCAGCTGTGCATCCTTGACATAGGATGGGGTGAGTCTTGATTCAGAAACACTCAGATGACAGAATTGCTGCAAGCCAAAGAGCAACTTCAACAATGTTGTTGGAAGATTTGCCAAAGTAAATCTTAGCAAGGGATCTGGTGCAACATTTTAGGGCATGCGTAAGAATGCAGAGAATAGAATTTAAAAGTTCTATTAAAGAGCTTGAAGTTAAGTGATACAGATTCCAGTAAGTGCTGCATGTTGCAGGAAAAGCAGTAACTCAGTCCCTGAACTGTTCTATAGGTTGGCTTCCACCGTGCCATCCTCGACCATTTCAAGAACGGATGGGTGGTTACAAAGTTGTGGTTTAAATTCCACTTTTTCTTTGTGTGGCAGGGAAGCAGGCTGTGAACTGACCCTACAGTATTTGCTTTTGTGCTGTGATTCAGGAGTCTGTCTGGCTTACAGGAGCCCTCTGGGTCAAAGACTTCTGGATGCTGGTGGTAAAGTTGTGTTTGGTTTATTAAAATAAGCTCTTCAAAGGTTGGTAATTTATTCAAGATCATACAATCAAAGAGTATCCTGAGCTGGAAGAGACCCATCAGGATCATTGAGTCCAACCCTCTCCCTGCACAGATACTCCACCAGTTCCACCCTGTGCATCCCTGGGAGTGTTGTCCAAACACTCCTGGAGCTCTGGCAGCCTTGGGGCCATGCCCATTCCTTGGGGAGCCTGGGCAGTGCCCTTATTGTGGCAGCTTCTGAAATCCTGTTGGTAAAAATGGGTAGAATTTTCATGTTTCTGAAGCAAATAGAAATTCTTGGTCTTGTAATTTCTACTACTTTTCCACCTTAAGCCTGTAAATTTATGATTAAAGTGGGTGGAATTTCAGCCTGATGGTTTATGGGTGGGATAATAGTAGAGACTGACCAGACAAACATTTTGTTTTAAAAATAGAGAGGCTTACATAATGATGCTATACACAACAACAGTATATGTATATGGATAAGATCTCTGGAGCAGTGTTAATCCAACAGCATCCCTTGCCTGCATGTCTGCTGTTGCTTGCTTCAAAGGAAGGTAATTCTGGAGTGAAGAGGTGCCAGTGCTGAGTGACTTAACTGCAGTATTGATCCAGTCCTGAGCAGACTTCAGGCAGGGCTCTGGGTTAGAAGTTTGGAGAAACGGGTTTTTAAACCATTGTGAGCTCCTAATTTGTTACCCGAATAAGAGAAAACCATTCTTCCTCTTTCTTTTGTTTTTTTGTGGAGCCCTGTCTGTCTCTTTGTGTTTTGAGTTGTTTACAGAGATTCATGTCTGAATGTGTAGCATGTGCTTAGGAAATCTGAGGCCCTATTTTGGAGAATAAAAAAAAACAAACCAGTGAACATGTCTGAAAGCATCAGGATGGGATCAGAGGGGCTTTCCTCTTGCTATGAAAGTGGCCTCAGTTTCTTCTCCTTCTGCCTCTGTACCTCTAAGAGAAAAGCACAGACTTTATCTGTCAAGTTTGGAAAAAGGTAAGAGCAAGTTCACTTGAAATATGTATTTAATAGGGAAAATTTCCCAGGATCTATATATACAGGTGGGCATTTTCCCAAAAGTATGTTAGGTGTTGAGGCCATAAAAATGTTGCTGCTAACCAAAATTCTAGCCCTGAATGTATCTATAAACACCATAGCCTCACCCCTTTGGCTCTGTGAAATTATATGTAGCTGGAATAATTTCATACATCAGGACATAAAAGGACCTTGGTGAACTTGTGCTTTTATAATAAACAAGGAAAAGTTTATCTAGGTTGCCCAGTTTATTCACACAAAGACAGCTCTTTACTCGGGGAGGGGGAGGTACTTACCTCGTAGACTTTCCTCCTTAGGATTTTTATCTCATCCTGTCCCAAGATTTTATTCATAAAAGCAAAGCAACTTTAATATTTATGCATTTAGACAAACAGAGCTCTGCATTTTTGAGTCATGGCTAATTAGATTTGTGGAGCCTGTGCAGTTTTGGATATTGGGCAGGGAGATTGTTTTTGCAGGAAGACACAGAGGAAGGAACACGTTGCTTGTATTCCCTTTCTTACAGTGGCAGCAGCGTTTTCCGTGCCCTGTGCATGTTCGTGATGTTGGTGTACTGTTCCTGGGGAAGCAGGCTTGCTGAAATTCACCTTTGTGTTTAGAGAATTCCTTTTAAATTGCTATTCAGTAAAGCTCTGAGTAGCAGACATTTGCCCTTCTCCAGTGGAAAACAGTCTGAGGGAAGAATCGGCTGGTAAACCAAAACAAATGCTGTCTTTCTAAGGGCTGGTAACAGGCTGTAAGCCCATTTCTGCTTCAACTTTGAGGGATGACTAAGATGTTTCTCTGTTCTGGCAATATCCACTTTGCATCCTGCTGCTTAATTTCATCTCCAGGCCTGCTCACCCCAGCTGCATCTTGAAGGGAGCGCAGCTGACGTGCAGTAAATGCACGGAGAGGCTGACTGCAGTAAATGCACTGGCAGGGTGTGCAGGAGCTGCTCTTTGTTACCAATGGCTGTGCCTGGCTCCAGGGGCTCTCTGAGCTGGGCTGTTCCAGGCTGTGCTGTGGGCTGCTGAGCATGGCCAGCCATGTGATGCTGAAGGCCAGGCTGCTGCTCCTCTCCTCGCAGTGCAGCCGTGCCTCGTGTCTGCGTGCAGTAGTGGTCTGGTGGATGCCCAGAGGCTCAGCTTTCCCTTCCGAGCCTTTATTTTTGCAGGAAATCTGAAATAGCAGAGCTGATGCTGCTGAATAAGCCAGACTGAATCCAGGGGAGCAGATCTGGCTCTCCCCTTCATCTGCCACAGAAATGTGGAGAGGAGAAACTCCTGCAAGTACTTCAGGGAATTGTTTGATTAGTGGGTGAAAGGAAAGCCAGCCCGGGTTTTCTAATCCCATCTCTGTTCTTTTTACCACTCAAAGGTTTAATGGATATAATTGTTTTTTCTTATGATTTATGTTTTAAAATTACTCCCTAGTTTTCAGATGTGGGAGTCTATCAGCCAGGGCTGTTGAAATTAGAATCAGAACCTCACTATGAACAAGCTCCTGAGATGATCTCTGTTTAATATTAAGAGGAAGCTGTATTCTTTCTGATTTGGTCATATTGGAGAAGGTGTACCTTTGAGATTAAAAAGTCCTGATGCTCATGGGAGGAGGGGAATGCTTCTTTCTTTTGTCTCCAGCATTGCAGCAGAGATGCTAATTAAGTACCAAACAAATTGGATTTGGGCGAGTTTGCCTTTGCTATGGCAGTGAAAATGTTTTGTTTGGGAGAGCTGCACAAATTACACCCGCAGGCGTTCAGGCAGAGATAAATCAGCCCCTGGCTGCCCCAAATCTTGCTGCTTCAGTCGGCAGAAATGTGCCAGAGAAGCTTTGGGGATGGCAGGAGTCAGTGAGCATGTTCTGGAGCAGATTGCGTAGAGGCACAGCCCTGAGCAAAGACGTCACAGCGAGGAGTGACGGTGATGCCAGCACAGAGAGGCTCTGTCAGCGGGACAGGCGCCTCGGGCTGGGCAGCTCCAATGTGGGGCTGCTCTGCTGCTCTTCCCCAACAACAGGGCTCTGAGCTGGGTCTTCCTGTAACTACCATCTGAGCTGTTTTCTGAAAAATCAGGCCTTGAAACGTGGAATAAGAGACCTCAGGCTTAGTAACAACGTTTAGGAGAATAAGAAAGGCTCAGCCTTGTGAAGCTGCATTTAGTTGTACATTTATTTGGGGATTTCTTACAAGCATAATGGAAAATTATGCACTCGACTCTTCTCAGAGCTGCCGTGGGATTCAGGGGACCTAATTTCCCTAAGACTATGAAAATCCCAGGCTTTGCCATTTAATTTTTGTTTGCCTTTACACTTCTGTACTAGTCTCTGAGCCTTCTTTCATCCACAGAAAATGCTTGGGTGCTGCAACAGAAATAGTTTGAAAGCCAATGATTTGAGAGAAAAAGGGCTGGAGCTTCTTAGATGTCTGGGGACTGGATGAAGTAGGATTAATCTGGCATTAAGGCAGAAGTTTGTGAGAGAAGCTCGGTCAAGTGACTGGCTGGAGAGAGAGGGGGGATTCATGAAGTCAAAGTCACTTCTTCAGCCAAAGGGGGATCAGGCTGATGATACATTTCTGACAGGGTGTTTTGCCTGGCCTCTCCCACAGACTCTGGGTAGCTGTCACATACTTTCACTGCAATTGCTCGGCATTCTGAGAGATCATGCCTTAAAAAAAAGACTCACAGTGAGCAGCTTTCCAGAAGGTCATTGGAAATTTAATGCTACAGTGTAATGAGGTTTGTGAGTTACCTGTAACACAAATAACAGTGCTGACGAGTTGCTTTTCAATTATTAATTCTTGTACAGTAAGCTGTGGCCATTAAGATGGGTTGTCTATGCAAAGTGGTTCCATAAAATGCAAATTATTAGCTTCTATGTGGGTCAGAAAACATTGCATACTTGGTGTAACTCTTGTAGTTAAACAGACTCCTTTGCTAAGCAAATAATTTAAGCACTGGTTACTCTCAGCATTGTCAAAAACATTCATGAGTTCTTGCTGAGTGTAAATAAAAGGGTTTCAGCTTTGAATGATGACTGCAGGATTTGGCTTAAAAGCTATTTTTGGGCCACGGGCACAGCCCAAAGCCGGGGGACGTATGTGGCTCTGCTCCTGGAATGGCGTCAGGATGGAGGATGACTAAGTCACCCCTGCAACTTCCTGGTTGCTCCAGAAAGGTGGTGATTTATTGCAGCTCTGTCAGCAGTAAATCGCTGTCCACCCGCGCTGATTCAGCCGCCCAGCTAAGCTGGGAGTTAGGGCTGTGGCCCGGCTCCCTCCCGGCTCCTTCCCACCCAGCAGCTGCCAGGGTGGAAGCGGGACCGTCGCCCTTCCTGCCCCGTGTCCCAGCGCCAGCCAGGCCCCGAGTCCTGTCCTCGTGCCATCCCTGGGGTTGGGATGGCCTTCCTGCCGAGTCAGGGAAGATCGGCTGGGCAAAGCCTCGGGGCTCTGCGCTGCTCAAGGTGCTGAGGTTGAAGCAATAGCAAATGTGGCAGAATCAGCACATAGTGATGTTGCTGCTTGGTGAAAAATTGGTCCAAACCCTTCCAGGCCCTGCCCTGGCTTTCCTTTGTAGGCAGAACAGGTTGGGCGGCAGCACAGGACTCGGGAGACTACACAAAACAAGGGCGAGTTCCCTGAAGATGTTCATTAGGTGTGCCATGTTGAGGGCTCCTGTTTTTCTGGGGTTTACAATGCCTTCAGTGCATGAGGACAGATTTCTTTGCTCCTGTTGTGATGAGTAAGGCAAGTAGCTGTTCTACTGCTGCCTTTTCCCTCCTGCCTGCCCTCCAACAGAAAGCCCAAGGTGCAAACCCCCACCAGCCTAAAGACCTGATTTTGAAATAAAACACTTCATTTCAGGTACAGGAATGATCTGGCTGTGATGGAGACTAATGGCAATGCCTCCTCTCTTCTCTTCCACCCTGCTCTCCCAAGAGCTGCTGCTATCCTGGGAAAGCACATTTAGAACCCACTTGCTCGCTCTTGTCGTCACAGCCCTTATCTCTGTAGTGGAGTGTAAATAACCAGGATAATTGTTGTGTTCCTGTATGTTTTATGCCTTAACACAAATGCAGAAGAAACAACTCTTTTCTGGGGCATTTTTGCATCATCCTGTGCTTTGAAAAGGCACAGACAGGCTGTTGTTGGCCATAATCAGCATCAGCTGCTTCCCAGGTGTCTCTGGCCAAGCAGGAGGGAAGGTTTGATGCAGTCCTGGTCAGAGGCAGAGGTGGGAGGGAAGATCCCAGGTGAATTAACCATGCCATAAGGATAAGGAAATTATCCCCCAAAATCTGTGAGCTTTCCCAGCGCGTGGGTTCATCTCTGCTTTTGGTTGTGACTGAATATCCTCAGGAATAAAAACTGCCAGTAAGAGTGGAGGCAGCTCTGAAGACTTCTGGATTTCTGTTTCATGGTTGCTGGTGAATGGCACTGTCTGGTTTGCTGATGGATTCTTTTAATGGGCAAATAGGTGACCTCTCTGCTTTTTTAAGTGTTCAATTTCCCATTCTTCTTTTCCTTGTCTATAATTTTCCATTCCTTACCTGCTGCCATATCCCCTGACGTGTCATGAACATGCCTGAATTTTTGTGTTGAAATGGTTTTATTGCTTTCAAAATACTAAGTGAGACTGGGTGTAAAAATGAAGGTAGCATGTGAACTTCAGCCTGTTGCTTCAGTGCCAGTGAAATCAAACTCTGTGAGCTAGCATCTATGTCCATAAGGTTTTTTTCCAAGTGTGGACTGAGCTGTGGTGCTGACTGTGGGAATGCTGACCAATGCTGAGGGAGAAGAACCTCAGCACTGGAGGAGTGCAGGGACCTTTCTCTATCATCAGACTGCAGGACTGGTTTTGGGCCTTGATTTAAATGTCAAAGGAGCGATGGAAAGCAGAAGATGGGAGTGACTTTGGCCCTTAAGGCAGAGTATGCCTGTTGGTGGTAGGGCTTGGAAGCTGTCTCCAGTCTCCTGTTCCTCATCCCTACCTGGTCATTAACCACCAGCTTGAGTAGGTTGAAGGGTTTGAGGTGCTCTAGGACTAAATTTAAAACTGATGGAAATTACAATGGGCTCCAAGGAAGCATCTTTAGACCTTCAGTTGTCTGTACTTACCTGGAAATGTAGGAGTGCTGTGTGCATCTGTCCTTGGCAGTTCCCCTGGTTTCTCTGCTGCTTTGTTTTAGGGAGTACTGGGGAAAAAAGAGGACAAGCATGCACTGGTAAAACAGCTTCATAGCCTGTGATAAGGAGGAGAAAATGTATGTGCTTCCAGATACTTCTGGAATAGGAGAAAAACAACATTGGGTAGGGAATGGTGCACTGGGATGGGAGTTGGGAGAACACAGCTCATTTTCCCAGGGGGCTGTGGAGCTGCTGTGATGGGAGTTGCCCAGCCAGGCTCTCTGCAGCCACAGCAGTGTCTTTGTGGTAAGGCCCTGAGCTTGTTCTGTGCTTTGCTATCACAAAAATAAAAACTGTTCCTTTTTCTTGCTTTTGAAGTGTTTTTGTTTGTTTGTTTGTTTTTTTAAGCCAGAGTGAAATCTGGATTATTTTTCAAAATTGTTTGATCAACTTGAACCTCAGTATCTTAATTCTGTTCTCATAATAGATTTACTTGTCAAATACTATTTTTAAGTACAGAATTACAACAGAGAGTGTTTCCTCTTGCTGTCCCTGACAAGTACTAATGCTCAGAGTGCAGTCCTGGGGCCGGGGTGTGCGTCCCTATTTCCTGATGTTTTTTGAAGCTTCACCTGCCTCTGCAGGGCGAAGGCAGTGCTGATGGACTGCAGGGTTGCATTGCTAATCACTGTAAACAGCAATTCTGACTCATCAGTCATGGAAGACAGAAGTACAGTCCTGTATTGTGGCTATGTTAATTTGTTTGCAAATGGGAAAATTTGTATAGATGAGCTTTAGCACATGTCTTTCTGGGTGCCCTCTTTAGTAGGTGTATGGCTCCCCTGCACATCTGGTGTTTGGTTGTCCCCCAGTTTCAGCTCCCACCACCTTTGTGCAGTCCATACCTACCTCATACAGACTGGAGTATTAAGTACCTTGGGCTTAGCATGCATTAAAAATTAACTTCTAGGAAGAAGTTCAGAGTAATGGTTGGCCACCATGATGCCCAGCAAAGGAGATTTCACAGATGTTCATAGCATGGCCTGGGTTGGAAGGCACCTTGAAGATTATATCATTCCAACCCCTGGAATGGCAGGGACACCTTCCACTAGACCAGGTTGCTCCAAGCCTCATCCAGCCTGGCCTTGGTGTTTCATTTTGACTGACTTTTCATTTTGGGGTAAAGGCAGAGCCTGAGCATGTTGTGTTTGGGTTGTCACCATCCAGAGCTGGTGTCAATAACCAGAAAAATGACATGGAGAGTGGGAGTATAATGTTCATAAATGTAATGAACAAGGAGGTGGCAAGGTGGAGTGCTGAGATGGAATGTGGAGAGCCAAGCAGCTGGTGGCATGAGGCTGGAAACGTGAGCAGGAGAAACTGAGGCACGGCCTAGCAAAACCAGAAGGAGGCACTTGGTGTTGGAAAGGAAATTGTGTAAGGGCACACGTGTGCTTTGCATTGCTGTCTCAAGGTGTGTGGTCAGGGGCAGAAATGATCAAATGCTTCTTTCTCCCGTCCTTCATACAGTGTGTGTTATGAATAAAAACTTTCTGAGTGAGTGCACAGGGCCAGAGCTGATTTCTGTAGGCTGCTGTGGCTTTGTGTTGCTTTTCTTCATTGTGCACCCTTCTCTTCTAATGGGTGACATAGAGTTGGGCTTGATCTAGACAGAAAATTTGTCACTCAAATCATGCTGAACAGCACCACTAGGTATGGGCAAGGCAAAAGAGGAAAGACTCAGGGTTTTTCTTCAATTCTGAAATACTAAAGATCAGCCAAAAAGCTTGTAAATATTCCAGTTGTGAACTGCAGTGATTCTGCTTAATGTGCTTTACTGATCTTCCTGTCATCTCTTCCATAGGGAAATGTTAATATTCCACTTAGGAGCAGTATTTCTTTTGATCTCTGGCTGCACCCCTTGTTTGTTCCCTAAACCTTCTCTCTTTCTACCACAAACCACTTAGATAAGTGATGTTACAGCAAAATAATCACCACTTGTGTTAGTTCCCTGATTCTCAGTGGTGCTGCTTTGTATCTGGGATTTGATTGCAAGACAGACAAGTAAATAAGTAAATAAAAGGCAAAGCAACAGCAACAAGAAAAAAAAGAAATTGTATTTGATTAAAATCCATTTTACTGTGGTACCTTAACTGTAGCTAATCGAGTGTGTGTTTTTGGGAGAGTAGTGAGGATATAGGTGAAATTTAATGGATAAGCCTTCACTTGTTAAATTGGGATGGGGCTTGATGGAAGAAATCAGTCTCATTGTGGCATGGGCACACTGTTGGGAAAGAGGGAGCACTAGCACTGGCTGTGGGAATACAGTGATTTGTGATTCCAGTAGCTTTGGCTGGTTAAAGGCCCTGCTCTGTAGATGGAGGCTTGTTGGTATTTCTCTGTTTTATGTCCCCACCCATGCTGTGTGGTGTTGCAGTGACCTGCAAAAGCCAGAGCAGCACCAATTTCCACGCTGTGTCATGTTGCCACTTGTGCTGGCACACGGGATGTTTGGCAGGAGAGGTCCTGGCAGGACACCAAGGAACAAGAGCTGGCTTGTCAGCAGAGGTAGTGGAGGGAAGGCAAAGAGCTAAAGAGCTCCAGTGCTAGTTTTGTGCAGGGAACCTCACGTGTGTGGTATCTGCAAAGTCTTAGGCAACATGAAGTTGTTCCATGGGGGTTGTCTTTATTGGCTTAAAATTTTAAGGTGTTTCTAAAAAGCTCTTAAGAAATTCCTTGGTAAATTTTGCTTTCAAGTCAAAAAGCTGTTCTTATGGAGTTTCCTCTCTCCAGCACTGGCACCATTTCCCATTTCCTCTTCTTAAATTTCCCCTCAGCACATTAGCAGTTGTGTTATGTTGGTGCAAGGAAACCCCAGATGAGATCAGGTGTTGTTCTGGGAGGTGCAGTCATGCCTTTCAGCAAGGAGTTTGGTTTTCCAAAGCTCACAAGGTGGGGAAAGGGAAGGGATGAGGAAAAGGACAGGGGAGCCCGACAGCCGTGATGGTCAGTCCATGCTGACTTGCTGCATTGCACTTCCTACAGCTTTGGTTACTCTTTGAGGAGAAAAGAGTTGCCCCTGTACTCGAGTTGGGGTGGGAGGGAGTGTTACTGTGTGATGGTTTCTGTATTTCTACACCATTGCCCGTGTATCTGCTTTTGGTTTCTCTTGGGTGCAGGATGAAATGGACTTCATAGACTGGAGGTAGTTGTTGGGAATAACTGCATTGTTAATCACCTTTAAAGGCTTGGGTGAGCTTGTGGGGTCTGTGTAGGATGGCTGGGGGATTGGGGGATTCCACTGGAGGCTTCCTAAAGAAGGAATCGCTTCTTTCTTTGTTTCTGTACATCCCCAGCTGAGCTTTTGGGATAACAACAGTTTGGGAAAGCAAAGGAATATAATGAAAGTTTGCCATCAAATTTGAAAATGAAAAAGGCCTGTTTCTTCCATGGATATAAGAGCAGAGGGATGGAAAGGTGGAACTTTCTTTTGCCTGTGCTGTGCTACTTGTACTTTGCTTTCCTGTCTGTGAAGTGGTCTAAAAATGCCAAGCACCTCTGCTCAGCACAGGGGAATGAAGGTGTAAAGTGCTTTCCTCATTCACGAAAAGGAGCAGCTGTTCTGTTGGGTTTGGAGGGGGGAGGGTTGCCTGTCTTTAATTTCTTTTACATTGTTTTCTCATCTTCCTCTCTGATGAGTGCTGAAGGAAGTGCTGGTATTCCTGCAGTCTCTGAGGAATGATGGATTATCATCTGTTAAGGGACTGACAGTCTAATCAAAGTGGTGAATTTTGAGCACACTGTGAGTGCACTTGTTCCTTGTGTGCTGTTACTCAGTGTCTGTGGTGTACGAATGTTTGCTAGTGACAAAACTCACTTTCATGTTTATAGACTTAATGACTTGTTTTGGTAAAACTCCCTTAATTTAGTCTCTTTGAAGCCAGTAGAAAAATTAATTTACTTTCAGAGTTGGTCACTTTTTTTTTTAAGATTGCATTTTTCCTCATGTTTTCTGCCTACTCAGCTATGCACAGCCAATCAGAATGTTTTTAGTCCTACTAAAATTTGTATGGTAAATAAGCAGTTTATTCTATTTTCCATCAGATTCCAATATAAAATGAGTCACGTGATTGGGCAGTGACTCTAAGAACAAAGGGTTTGCCATGTCCAGTCTCCTGAAGTGCCTCTGTGCAGAAGTGGGAGCAGGGATGGTAGGAATGCACCTGCTCCTCCAAAGGAACTCTAATAAAAGGTGCAAGTGTCTGTGACTGAAGGTACATTTGTAACATTGATAATAATAATCTATATCGTAGCTTTTAAGTACAATTTTAGACTCATTAAAGTTTAAAAAGGTCACTAAGATCGAGTCCTGCTGCTCCCCCAGCACTCAAGCTCACCACTAACCCAGGTGCCACATCTACATGTCCTGTGAATGCCCCCAGGGATGGTGAGTCCATCCCTGCCCTGGGCAGCCTGTTCCAGTGCCTGACTGCCCTTTGCCTGAAGACATTTTCCCTGATATTCAATCCAGTATTCCCAATCTAAACCTCCCCTGGCACAGCCTGAGGCTGTTCCCTCTTGTCCCATCCCTGTTCCGTGGGAGCAGAGCCTGACCCCCCCAGCTGCACCCTCCTGTCAGGGAGCTGTGCAGAGCCACCAGGTAATAGGGATAAATAAGAAAGTAATAGGGATAAATAAGAAAGTAATAGGGATAAATAAGAAAGTAATAGGGATAAATAAGTAGCAGGACACATGCAGAGACAATAGGGCAGATTGCAGCATAGGAGAGCTGTCCAGGTAAGCACCCAGTGTCCCCTGATGACCCTGAGATTAGCGTTGGTGACAGACAGGGACATTATCTGTGATTCTGGGTTGGGCGGTTTTTGCGTGTTCTGAGTTAATTAGTGATTTGTGTGCAGATTGAATTGGGTGGCAGTAATTACTGTGGTGCCTGTGCCCAAGGAGAGTGTACAGGTCTGTCAGGATTTTGGGAGGGTGGGTGGATGTGCAGACAGACCATGGCAGCAGGAAGCTCTGGGTTTAGCTTGAGTTTTCTGCTGACTGCCTGGCACCAAAGCCTCACTTACCCCTACCTTTCACTCCCCCCCTATTTTACATGTGTTAATTGGCTTTAGCCAAAAGATGTTCCTGCCAAACTTGTTACAAGTGGAAGCCAATCTAAACCACGTTGTAGCCTTGTACATATTCAGGCAGTAGCAAATGTGCTGGAGCTTTGTCTGGACGTGTGGAAGTCTGTCCTGGCTGTGGGCTTGGTGTCAGCAGTCACCCTGCTCCTGGTGGCTTTCCATTCTCCTTTGTCAGCTTTGTGAGGAAGCAAACTTGAAGCAGGAGGAGAAGGTAAGTGGAGACTGAAATTAATATGAAGCACTTCTAGATTAATTTCACTGACAAAATCCCTGCTTGATTTCTGTGGGAGAAGCGTTTGCCAGAACCTTGCCAGATTATCCCAGAAAGGAGCTAGAGAATGTTAAGCAGAAACCCCACAGCATTTCACAGGAGTTTATTCTGTTGTTTCAGTAGTGACTCATCTCCAGAATGATCCATCCTCTTCGCTGTGTATATGTGGGAGAAAAAAACCACTGAGAAAGGTCTCAGAGCCATCTCAGAGCTACACAAAATGCAGTGTCCTGTTCAATTATTAGTTAAAGCATCTGAGTGTCTCAAGCCCTTAGGCAATTTTGAGAGTTATCTTGGCAAAAGATGTTTGCAGGCAAACCTGGTTCACTTTTTGTTAAACATCCTGAATTTTTATAAGAGTGGAAAATTTTTGTAAGAGTGTCTCATTTGTGGAATGAGGCAGAAGTGCTAGGTATGATTCTCTGAATGAACAGAATTGTTGTTTTTAAAACCTCAGGGATTGTTAGAACACCACTTTTTTCCTTTCTGTACATCACATTTTTGGCTCAATGACCTGAAAATTAAAGATCAGCATTCCAGTGTTTTTGTTAAATGCTTTGCTTCCTGAGGTTGCTGTTCAGAAAGCTGAGGGCTCTCGTCTCGATTTTTCATCCTGCCCCTACTCAGCATCCTCAAAAGGCAGCAGTGAGTACAAAAACAGGAAAGGGGAATGATAAAGTGTGGGAATCAAGGGAATGCTGAGTTAGCAATGCCAAAAGGAAACAGCTCTAACAACAGCCATGCTGCTGGTGAAAAATAACTGGAGGTGAACTGACTTTAAATACTTCTGAAAATGGAGTTCTTTTTCTTGTCACATTTTTCTGTGACTTCTTCTAACAATTTTTAATGCAATAAAGTAGAAAGCACACTCGTTGTAGTGACTGGATGCTGGCATTAGTGTTTTAGCAAACACCTACACAGCATATATATGGACTACATTATCTAAAGGGCTTGTTAGCATATCATGTGCATGCAGAAGAAAGTGATGGTGGTGATGCATGCTGCTTAGAAATCTTGTGAAGGATTCTAGCTCCTTCTTGCTTTCTTTTTTCTTTTTGTTGTTTTCTCCACAATAAAAATGTCCACTGCATTTGAGGAGGACTTTTTCTCTCTGTCATCATTTTCTGTTGTTGTTTTGAAGGCCTTGAGACATTTCCCCCTATTTTATCATAGGGAAATTTTGTAAGGTATGCAGCCAGTGCTTTTGTGAAGTTCATAGAGCACATGAAATAGTGGAGAGCAAAACCATCTGCCAGTGACAGTATTTGATCTACAGAACAAGCTATTTCTGAGGGAAGTTGAGTAATGCTTGACTTGATGTTGTTTTGTTTTGCTTTGGTTTCTTGGCTTCCAAATCAGTGTTGAAAAATACCTGCCAACTGTAATTATTTTACTGGAAGTTTAATGCAAGGTCTAATTTTACTGGAAGCCTTGAGGAGAGGAGGAGACAGAGCTGGAGAATGGCATCTGATGTGGAGCAATGGTGGTGTCAGGCATATTTAAGATAAGTGAACTTGCTGCTACTAAAATAAACACACAGTGCTGCTTTTGGCCCACTGTGGGCCATGGAAGTACTTGTGGCAAGCTGGGCACTTCACTACTGGCCCAAAAGTCTTTGCTGGTAGTTTTGGTTTTCTTTCACCAGACCCTCTTGGCATATGTGTAACTTTGAGCCCTCAAGCTTATTGTGGTTAAAGTATGTGTCTGTTTGAAGTGCTTTGGCTGAAAAGAAAATCAGTACTATTCTGATAAGGAGATGGGAAATATTAAATTGCTTAAAATACTAACTTTTCTCATGGGATTCAGGTTTTCTGTTAAAAACTCACTATTGTGCTGGTATTTCTCCATCAGGGAACCTTTGAAGCAATTTCAGCATTTTGAGATGGGTCTGCTAAAACCTTCCTTGTCCAGCTTTTCTTTTAGTAAAGAGAAAGTAAAGAGAAGAGAGAAAAAAATGAATTTTCAGAGGGAATCAACATAAAGAGCAGGCTGTCTGGGGAGGATCCAATTTCTTCCACATTATGTGATGCTCTGTGGTAGAGATTCTCAGATGTGCAGGCACTGATGTATGGCTGTTGTGAGACAGGTGAATTACACCTGATGGCTTTGCATCCAGCAGAAACCCAGTGATTTGTCTTTGGTCCCACAAGGAATGATTTGAGAGGAAACATCTGTTGGTCTTAGAACTTGAGGCTTTTTGATACGATCCTGGTCATCCCTCTGGAGTTCTCTTCCCTGTGTTCAGGGTGAGCTGCATTCATCTTGTGGGTCACTTCTTTATTTGTTTATTTATTGAGTGAAAGACAAAACCCCCTTTTCAACCCCCCATATCTTTCATTTAACTTAGCAGGTTATGTAGTGTACCACTGACTTCTGATTTTGCTGACCATCATAAGAGCATGTGAGGAGTTTTAACTGCAAGACTGATGCATTTCTGAAATTGGAGAGGTGATAAAGGATTGGTAGTTCAGATGTGCTTTGTGGGAAGCTTTTCCAGAGCACAAGGGTTGTGGCAGGAGCAGTTAATGTTGCCTTTTAATAATTTAGGCAAAGTATTTGGGAAGAACACAGTGGGAAACTATTTTCATGTTGTTCTCAAAGGGAAAATAGAATCCATCCTGTGAGCATTGGGCAGGACAGCGACAGTGCTGGGCACAATGCAGTTTTGTAGCTCATTGTGAAAATGAAGAAGGATGAAGGGAAAGGGGACTTTTCTCCCTCACCCACTTTTTCTTCAGGGGAAAAAACCCAGACCCATAGGTTTTCTCAATTTACTCATTGAGAATAAACTTTTAAAGGTGTTTATAAACCACAGGGTTTATGTGATTTGTGAGAATAAACTTTTAAAGGTGTTTATAAACCACAGGGTTTATGTGATTTGTCTGGTTAAGCAAATCAGCAGAATCTGCTTAGGCAAGGAGCAGGGAGGGTATTGCTGCCTTTCTTTTACATTTCAGGTAGAACCTTAAAATTAGAGGTTGCTACAAGTCCCTCCAGCGTGTTTCATATAATTTGATATTTACACACTGAAAGCCTGTCTAGACTCTTCCCAGTTGTGTTTGTTATGAACAGCATCAATCACTGCGTGCCTCTCCTTGTCATTTTGTGTATATGAGATTCATCCTGGTCTAGCTTCATCTCCCTTTTCCCCATAAAACTCTTTCCAAAAGGCTGACTCCCCTTTTCCCATAAAACTGCTCCTGTCAGGAGCCCAGCAGTGTCCTGAGCATTGGTTCAGTCTATGAGCATGGGATGGTGCAGAGACCTCAGCTGACTGGATCTGCTTCTGGAAACAACCTGGCCTGGTTTAACAGTTGTTGGGGGAATGGGAGAAGAATCAGAAAAAAGTAAAACCTGTGGGTTGAGATAAGAATGGTTTAATACTTGAATTAAGCAATAATGATATTATTAGTGTTATTGTTGTTGTTATTATAATGAGAAGGGAGACCATTAAAGAAGGGAGTACAAGCCAGAGAGATGAGTGATCACAATGCAGTCCCTCACCACCCCCCCCCTGATGCCCAGCCTGTCCCTCAGCAGCCTCCAGCCCCTCCTGGCCAACTGCCCCAGTTCACCCCCTGGGCATGGCATCCCATGGTATGGAATATCCTCTGCCCAGGGGGATCAGCTGTGCTGGCCATGCTCCATCCCAGCTGCTGCTGCAGCTCCTCACTGGCACAGCCTGGGACACTGCAGAGTCCTTGACGTGGGGTCAGCTCTGCTCAGCAGCAGCTGAAGCATCAACATCATTCTCAGGCTGAATCCAAACCTCAGCACTGTACCAGCTACTAGGGAGAAAATTAACTCTCTCCCAGCCTAAACCAGGACACCACCTTTTAAGCTGAGGGTGATTCATTGTGTTCACAGGCTGAGGATTGATCTATTTTAGTCTGGAACCCACTGCAATTATGTTTAGATGTCTCTTTGCACCTATGTAAGATGGTAATTGTGGTACCCTCCATCTTCTGTGTGGTACCCACCATATTCTGAAAACTCAGCCTGGTGGCTGGAATGAGCAGCATTTTATAGGGCTGGATGGTAGTAGTTATAGTGTTTATTGTTAAACCCAGTTTGAGTTTTTTGTATATATAGAAGTAAAATTAGTTTGAGAAGTAGTTGCAAATTGTCTTCTGTGTGACCTTGTGCTAGTGTTTGTTTGTCTTCTGTTTTATGCTTTGATCACAGGCTTTTTGGGGGAGCCTGCTCTTGCTCCATGTTTACAGTGTCCAGCACAGAGGAATTCTTTCTCATGCTGCTCCTGTGTACTACAGAAGTTGAAGTAATAATAAAATTGCATGCAGCTCTCCTTCTTCTCCTCCACAAACTGCTTTAAATCGTTCAACTCCTCCTTTCTTATCTGCAGGCCTGTGAATTGTGCCTGGAATTGTTCTGAGCTTGTCACAGCTCCCTGCTGCCTGTTTGGTAAAAAGGGACACTCTTTACTTACATAGTGGTAAACCCTTTATGTTAAACAGGAGCAGAAGCTGTTTGCTGTGTTCTGAGGAATTCAAGAAATCTTGAACAACAGTTTTTCCTGTTTCTTTGCTAAATGCTGAAATATTTACTTCTCGTCTTAATCTTCCAGTGACATCCTTCACAGAACATGTGTTTAAAAAAGAAGCAAATCTGAAATTTGTAGACAAGAGATTAGAAAGTCAAATCCCAGTTTGGAAGGTGGATATATTTATTCTCTGTGTTCACACTTGTTTACAGTAGATGCAGCGTTTGGTTTTGTTTTGGCTTTTTCCTATCCCTTGCTGCTTCTGCAAGTATTTTGCATATTTAATTAACAGTTTCACATTTGAATTACTCCCCACCAAATTTTTGCTTCCCATTATCGCTCTCTTCTCTTCTGCTGTTGTCTGAAACACTTCCTTTCAAGTACAAGAATCAAGGGAAGGCTGGAGCTCCTGTTTGTGCTGAGGTGTGTGGATGCAGCCTTGAGAGCATTAGAGGGCAGAAGAAGTGCACAGAGTTCCTTGTGAGTAACTGTGAGTGTGAATAACTGTGTGAGTGTTGGTGCTCCTGGTGCTGCAGGACAGAGCATCTTGTCCTGCACATCTGCAGAGAGTCTTGGCAAAGAGCTCCTCCTGTTTCAGGTCTCACTGACCTGCCTGGCAGAGCTTCTTGTCTGTAGGATTGAGATGAAATCCCTTATTGCCAGTGCATGCCTGTTGTACAATATACAAGAATTTGATTTTTGTGAGTGGCTGAAAACGAAGCCTGATACTGAGAACTAAATCAGTTTATTTTCTCATTTAATGGAATTGTCTTCCTTCCTTTATGTATAAATAAAACACATGCACATGAAAGGGGAAGATTTCATTGGCTTTTGGGGGCTGGAACCCAAAGCAGTGATAATTTCCTTTATTGACTTCTTTTCAATTGATTGGAAGCAACACAATTTTTTTCCCCCCTGCCTATATTCATGATGTGCTCTGTGGATGTTACATGACCTTTTTCTTCCTGACCCATCCTAGAACAGATATCTCTGTTGCTGGATGTTTTCCCTGGTCTGTCCTGCCTTGCTCTGTCCCAGCCTTGGTGCAGTTTTCCTGGTCCTTGGTGCCTTTGGGGGTCCTGGTTCCAGCTGTGCAATACAGGTAGTTTGTGGCAACTGTTCCTGTTTATACCAGGGTCAGGATGCTTGGAGCATGAATCCATGTTCCCTGCTGTTCTGGTATTAAGACTTCCCAGTGCAGAGTGATTAATGTGTCATTGTGACCTGGATCTCTGCATCTTCACCTGGAGTCACAGCTCATGAAACTGAACTCATTNTATATATATAGATATATGGAGATATATATATGGAGTGAGGAGTTGGTAAGGGATCCAACAAGATGTTTCCCCACGTCTCTGCAGGGAAGGCATCTTCACGGTTGTGGAAAAGGTCTTGGTCAAAGTTGTCTTGTGTTTCTAGAGTAAAATTCCTGCCGAGGATGCAGAAACCTTCCTCTAATCCAGATCCTCAGGGTTCTGGATTGTTATTGTTATTTATCAACAGGAGTACCCTGCAATAAAATCCTTCTGTAGATTTTAAGTTCATAAAAGGCAGACCACAGACTTAAGACTGGTGGGGTTTTCTCCTCCCTTGGATTTTAATATTGCTGAATGATAATGGTATCCATTTTTAAACCTGCTTTTGCTGCCTGCAGCCAATTTTTTGCATTGAATTTCATGCAGGTAGACTACATATAAATGCAATATTGTCATTAGTGATATGAGTGGTGTCCTAAGTATCTTCATACATGGTGTTTGCACATTAAAAATTGTTAACCTTCATTTCAGAGGTCTGATGTTTCTTCAGCAAGAAGATAATTGAGTAGTATGGGAACATGCTCCTGCTAAGCACTGAAGGATGCCCTGTTGTAAGAGAAACTCGAGTGCATGTTAAACAACTGTAGGCTGATCTATTTTGTAATTTAATAGAGGAGCTCATTTGAATGTTTTCCTGAGGGAATGCCACTTCAGTGAGCGTGTTGGTTGACTTGTAAGTACTAAACCACTTGCATCAGAAGGGAAGCCCTGTGGGATGTCGTGTTGAGAAGGGATGTTGAACAGGGTGAGTATTTGAATTTTTTGGATAAGGATTTGCTGTCACAATAAAGTTTTGGATGAGGCAGAAAATGAAGGTAATCCTTGGTTCAGACCAAAAGCCCCTCTCCAGCTGTCCTGTGGCCCCTTTAGGCACTGGGAAGCACCTTTTCCACGGAACTTCTTGTTTTCTTGCTTTTGCTTCTCTGAGCATTTGGGATACAGGAAGTACTGAACACCAAAATGTTTTTTTCATTTTTTAAAGCAAATTAGAAAGTCATTAGCATTTTGCCCCTGTGCTTTGTTCCCCACACCCTGTCCCTGCTGGCAGCGAGCACCTCTGGCTTGTGCCTGGACTCCAAATTCTGCCAGCTCCTACCCCAGATTTGAAGGTGGCTCCAGGAATCTGAGATGTTGTTAAATTTGCTATTTCAATTATTATTATCTGCACAGAGCTTTTATTCTCTAGTCTGTGTAGCTGTTAAATGCTTACTTTTTACAACTTGAACACCTCTGACTCTGCAGTTGAAGTTAAGGCTGTTTGGTAAAGGAAGGGGGAGTTGGTTTTGTTTTGGCTTTTTTCCTGAAATACAAATTATTTAAAAAAGTGGATAATGTACTGAAAAGTGCTTGTATGCCTCATGTACAATTTTATCTGTATATAGGGCAGGTTAGTAATCTTTGCAGAACAACAGCTTACCACCTCAGCTCTGAAAGCATTGTTATTTCTGTAAAAGTGCTTTTTTATTCCATTAAGAGGCTATGCCCCTCATGTGTCAGCAGTGATCACCCTTTCGGTCACTGCACTTGTGGCAGTTGTTGACTACATAATCTCGTACCTTTTGGTTTATGAAAGATTATTCATGAAGCTATCATGATGCCTGGCAAGTATAGTTTTTTTAAGGTGCTATGTTAAAATGCATTTTACGGTGTCTGCTAAAATTTCTTTTTGTAAGGGTTTAGTATTTGCATTGCAATAGCATTAAAACCTTTAACTAATGCTCCTCGACTCTTTGCTTGCCTTCAGGAATACTCAGGATTTTCCAAACTGAATGGGACACGATGCTTTTCCCCTGAAAAATTTCTGCTACAAGCTTTTTTCTTGGCAGACAGCCAGCTTTTTCTTAAAAATTATACCTGCACTTAAACAGTGGAAAAAAGCAACAAATTTTTCTTGATCTTTTTGTCCAAGTACTAATTACATGATTTATATAAAGCCCTCAGACTTCAAATGCAGCATATCTCCATTTTGAAGGATAAACCTCGGGTACTGTTTTTCCAAAGCCATAAGTGAAGGTGTCTGACATACACACAATTCTGTAAGAACACCATTCCAAGGATAGCCAAATCCCTAAAGCTTTAAGCTTCTCTTTGATCCCAGGGATTAGTGGAGGTTTCTACTTTTGCATGGCAAATTTTGGGGCTGTTAGAGATGCCCAGAGGAGCCGTGTTTTCCAGGGAGATGAGTCAGGTAGGATCAATATTGCTCCCAGTCCTCCTCCAGTGGTTGGCAGAGCAGCTCTAGATGGGTTGGAACATTCCACCTGTACTTTGTTAAAGCCGAGGATGCAGCTGTTGATGGGGTCAGTGACAGTCAGACACATTCAGGTGGCATTGCCACACCAGCCTCATGTCACAGGCTTGGAGCAGAGGCTCTCTGAGAAAGGCAAAGTTCTTCTTCACCTTGGGTGAAACATTTGCAGGTTTTTTGGGTAATATAAGACAATACACAGCAAATGTTTAAGTCCTGGTGGAATGATTCTCTTGCCCATGCAATAATAAGCACCTGATAACTCTTGCTGGTTGGTCTCACCTGTGAGGATGTTTCTAGAACAGGCTGTTCAGGAGGAAAGCTACAGTGAGAAAGGTTGCAGAGACGCCAGAAGGGGATTTTCAGGTGCAAGGAGAAATCTCTAAGGTGACATAATAAGAGATATTAGTGATATTTAGAAGAAGATAGATGTTCTGTAGGCCAGCAACATCTGTATGTAAAAGAAGGACTGATTTTTATCATCCATTTACAGTCTAAAATGAGTATTTACAGTATAAATACTGTAATGTGCTTGTAGCATCTCTTCTGGTGACAGTCCTGAGCAATACAGGAATTCTGTTTAGTGGAGCCAGGGTTCAGCTGTCTGGGTGAACTGTGACTTCTCTCAGGCCAGAATGTTATCAATTTAAACCTCAACAATGAAATAGCATCAGGCTAAAAAATGCTCAAATAAAGAATGGGAACTGTCTCAAAGGGTTATCAAAACCATCACGTGGTGTTGTCATGAGTCCTTCAGGAGCTTCAGAAGCAGGGTGGATGTGGTCAGCTGTGGCAGGGCTGCCCTGCCAGGCTGACTCTTTTCTCCTGGGGGACTGTGTGAGGGATAAGCCAGGTAGGTTTGGTTACACAGGAGTTTTAATTTGGTCTCAGTCAGTGGTACAGTCACTCTTCATCTTTACTGCTCACCCCCAAATCAGCATCCTTTGTCAGACACTCACTGGTGCTGTACCTGGTGAAATGAGACAAGTTCCTTTGACAGCTGTGGTTGTTAAAACCCAATTTTGTAAATAATTCACCTCTGGCAGGGCCTTACAGCCTGAGCAGCTGCAGGTACGAATTGAGGAGGCCCTTGGTGAATATTTCTTCATGTTTTGGAAGGGCTGTTTTTGGCAGGGACTAAAGCAAAGGTAGTCAAGGTTGTAAAATATGTGTACTAAAAGACAAATATTTTTGGGAATAGAGAGGAGACAAATATTTTTGGGTGTAGAGAGAGGTCATGTGACAGCATCCTATCAGACTCCCAAGTGTGCTTTTGTTATCTAAAGCCAGAAAACAAGATTCTGCTCAGGAGATGAGAGTAAAATTTAAAGCAGGGGTAAAAACAAACAAGCAGGAGACTTTTAATACCTTTTTTATGATTTAAAGTTGTACTATTCTCCTGCTGTTTTGATAGAATTTTCTGTTTCTTGGTTTATCTTCTGCAGGGGATAGGATAGATCATGCTTATGAATGGCATGAGCAATTTTAAAAACTCATTTTATTTTTCATGTGTGTTGTTTCCCATCACCATAGTGTGAAGCTCTGACAATAGAAGCCTACAATTAAGAAAGGATATTATTAGTATCTGAAGGCTTCTGACAGTGTTCTTTACTGTAGGTTTGTCAACATTTATACTTCGTCCCTGTCTCCTGCTTTCAAGTTTTTAGTAGTGTACAGCATGAAAAGATTTGTTTTGCATAATAAGAATATTGTCAGTGCATAACAGTTGTATTGTTTTTAGTGAAAAACCCCAAACCCACCCTGAACAAAACAAAACAATTTCCAAGTGATGTACTTTCATAGCAGCTACCAAACTGATACTCCTGGACAGCTGTGTTTGAATTAAAACCTGTATTATTATTATTTGTTGCGACTAAAGATGTTTGTTCTGTTGCAAGACACTTTGCTTTGTCCCGTGAATCTGCTGCTCAGCCAAACACTGAAAGTCTTTAACAATCCTTTATATTTGTGTTTGGGAAGCCATGGAGAGCAGAACCCCAGCAGGGTGGAGCCATTTCTTTGCTTGGCATCTGGAATTGTGCTGTGATTTCACGGCTTATTTTAACCTGAACCATCAGAACACAGCTCAGCAGAGGCTGCTGGCTGTTGCTTGGCATCGAGGAGAAATTACATAAATCTGAAGGCTGGGGCTGTTTCTGTCAGAAATGAAGGTTCCCAGGATTACTGGAAATTCATCTGGAGTCATTGGGAGTGCCTTGGCTTGGGGAGCTTGACGTGCCACGTGTCACAAGGGTTATGGGCCCTTCCTCCCCACCCCATCCTTCCTCTCCTGCAGGCAGTTCTTCCCAGCTTCTTGGAGGAGAGCTGCACAGTCACAGAGTATACTGCTTTAATTCAGAACTTCCATGCAGTGTTGTTATTTAGAGGTGGAGATCTCATTTGGATTAATATTAATCAACACCACTTAAGGTTTAGGTTAAAGGCAACAAATAAATGCAGCTTTTATAATCAGAGGGAGTATTTGCAATGGTTTTGGAAAATGTTTTAAAAACCAGTGTTGGGATAATTAACCGGAAAGTTGTTTTAAAGCTTGCCTTGCAGCCCCTCTGGAAAGCAATTTTGATGTTTAAGAGAATGAGAGATGTTTTCTGTCCTGGAAACCAGTTGGCAGAGGCTCTGGCACAAAGTGCTCTTAAATCTGTTTGAGCTGAGAGAGCCTGGCACCATGGGAGGAGGAGGAGGAGGAGGTAAGGATTGGCATTTTTAGGAATCCTGGTTTTGAAATGCAAAGATGTGAGTCTTGGTGCCTTGTAGATGCTTTGCTTGCCTTTATAGGATATACACACATGTATTTATATATATATATGTAATGTGTGTGTGTACACATACTTGTTATATATATCTGTATGGGCAGATTCACCTTTGTGTCATTTTCATGCCAGAGGGGAAGATGTAGGGGAGAACAGGAACACATATTCAGGGGTGCCCACAGATTCTGCTCACTTGCTCATTCATGACTTGTCTTAGATTGGCCTCATTTACCTTGGGGAGTTGGAAGAGACAAATTTTCCTCTCTGAACCAAGAGGGTATCTGGAGGAGCTGAAGGTGGCTGGGCTTTTCCCTTTAGCCAGCAGTAATTTGTTTGAAACATCTAATGAACTTTCATGAAAAGTCTAAGGAGAGGAAAAAAAAAGAAAGCTCATGTAGGGTTTTACTCCAGAGGTTTTCTAGGCTAAAAAAGTAGTCCAAAATATATTATGGCAGCCCCAGCTGCACTGTGACAAAAATACTCCTTGAAAAAAGGAAATTCAAGTAACTCTTACTGTGAGATGAGTGAAAATGTACGGATTCAGTGTGTGGGACCAACAGGAAATGATCCAAGTGGGAAGAGTGCACTGCCCTCAGTCTGGGGAAGTGGGAGGAAATGTGCCAGTCAGGATTGTTTTTCAGCTCTCCTTGCTCTGCTGTTTTGACTGAGCCTCCTCGTACAAAATACGATGCTTCTTTACAGGGAAAACATCCATTGACAGGGCAGCTCATGGAATGGGATGCTTAGGGTTGAGTTGAAGACTTAATGAAGGGCTGTTGGCAAGGAGCTGTCTGGGAGCATAAGCTGACTGTGGTGCTGCTCAGGAATACAAATGCCTCCCTCTTAGGAGTGCATATGGAGTCTCTCATGCTGAGCATGAAAATTTAATCTGGGTAAACAACATCCCCTGGTTGGTGGAAATTAGGGAAGAGGAGCTGCAGCTCATGGGTCTGCTAACAGTGTCCCAGCAGAAAGGGGCTCATGGGGCTTTCACCAGAGATTGCAGGCATAATCTGCAAGAACTGCCTGGCATGTTATGATGCCACATCATGACACCTCTCTGGAGTGTTTTCCGTGACTAGAACTTGGTGTGAAATGGTGCTGTGCCTTCAAGAGGGCTTTTTAGAATTTGTGAGAGATCTACTGAATTACAGTCTATCAGGGTGAAGCCTTCTGCTGGTGAGACCAGTTGACTGTTGATGTGCATAAACAAAGTCTGTGTGAGGATGATTGTGAGATACATTTTATTTTGGTGATCAGGATTATATCTGTTACAGCTCATCTTGCTATACAAACCAGTACAAATGTTTTGATGTCGTTTTTAAAAAGTATTTTAACTCAGTATTCAGAATATCCTGTGGTAAATAATGAAATGAAGGCAAGAAATAAAATATCACAGTGCTGATCTAGCTTTATGTCTTGTTTTTTGTCAGGTTTTCACCGAGTTTTCTGAATCCAAATGAAACATTGTCATTAGTTGTCTATGGTAAAGCCTGCATCACAGTTGTACATTTTTCCTTCTAATCTGTGTTACCTTGTGCTTGTCAAGATAAGTTTATTTCAAGTTCAGGCAGCTTAATTGTCTGGCTGTTCTCTGGCCCCTTGGGATTTTGCCATTTTCTCTAGTCTTGATGAATTTGCAGTTCAGTACCACCCATCATGTACAGCTCTTCCTTGGCCACTCCTTGCAGGAAGTGTGTTTTAGCCCATATCTCTGTTCAAGGATGAGTGCTGCTGTGGGGTTTTGGGGTGTTTTTTTGTCACTGGAGTTGATTGCTGTGTGATTGGAGTGGGATTAATGAGGACTAGGGAGGTCATAGCACCACTCACCAGGCCCAGGTTAGGCTCTGGCTCTGGAGTGTTCCAGAGGAGTTCTTTGCTTATGCTGACATTCAGTGAAGCCTCTTGAGGGTGAACTTGCTCCTGTGAAGATTTCCCTCTTCTTTTCCCTCTGGCAGGCCAGGTAACATTCTGAGGTTCCTTCCAAGCCACTTCCCAGATGTCTCCAATAAAGCTCCTTCGAGTCACTGTCCCTGGCTTTTGAACATTCAAGTAACATGACATTTTCTTTATCCTAAAAAACCAAGCACACTGACTTCTCTGACTGAAGCTTAAAATTTCTTGATTTAACATCTTCCTCTGGTTGCTTTAGAACACTATCATGAATTAATTCTGATTTCAAACAACTTGTAAGGCTGATCAATCTATAATTTTCAAGATTTTTCCAGAGTGTTTCCCACTCTAGCTGGCTTGGATGGGAAATGGAATATTTTTCCCAGGTAAATTGTGAGTAAAATCAATCATTTATGGCTTTATATCAACCAGTGAGCCATGTTCTTGCTAAGTGGGGAGCAGGGAAGTGTCAGGGGCACACCATGTACCTCGAGCTCTGCCTGTAATGCACCCATTAACTCCTCCCTGTGCAGTGAGAAGGGAGCAGGGCAGTGTATCTACCTCATGTCTTTAGTTTGATTTGTTAAAATAAACAGATTTTATTGCTGCACTGTGCTGGCCTGTTCTGGAGCCCCTGGGTCTGGTTCCCAGTTGTCCCATCCCATGTCATTGGTATTCTGTGAGGGTGTGTGGCAGCTTGCAGGGAGAGAAAGGAGTCCTTGGGGGCTCAGGGGGAAATTGCCAGCCTGGGCTGGCTTTTCACTCTCAAACCATTGAGGGAAGCTAAGTGCCATGGTGAAAATACAAACGTTTGGGATTTTATCATGTAAAATTGGATTACCTACTCCTCTCCTTGTGATTAAGTCTGCTGTGCTCTGAAATACTGGTCTTGGTTTTTATACACTGATAAAAAATCTGTTAATGTTTCTCTCTGAGGCTGTACTTTGGCTTATATAAAATCAGATCCTTCCCTCCTCCCCTCCCCCCCCATAAGGCACTTAAACAACCCTAAATTAAGATTAATGTTCCATTACACTTTTATCAGTTACGTTATAGACTGAAATGCACTAGTCACGTGCAGATTGATCTTCTGTGTCAAATAATAGCAAAAATCAATACTTTTGTTTTTCTTTTTAACCACTCTATCTACAGAAACACTCATTTGCATCAAGTAACTCCCCTATTCTGTTGGATCTCAGCTGGGGGATCTGTATGTTGCCCAGGCTGAAGCTGCTGGAAAGCCCAGCTTTAAGCCCTGGGATCTGTGAGCACCCACATCATTCCTCCTGTCACAATTTAACTTAACGTGATAATTTGTTCTTGGAATTCAGAGGCCTCTACAAGATCTTTTTATGGCCTAAAAAGAGAGGATTAACTGAGCTGTTGGGGTTACAGCCTCCGTTCCAGCTGGTGCTGGCTGGCAAATGCCCCAGGAACTGCTGGGCCTGATTTGGCATCTTGGCTGTATTTAAAGTTTGCTCTCTGGTGCTTGCTCAGAAACTCACTTTTTGGGCTGCTTGGGAGGAAGTTGTTGGCAGTTGTGTATGGAAATCCAAGTGGCTGCTTTGTGTAGATCCTGATGGTGATCAAGTCTGCCTTCCCAAGGTTTCTGCTGCTTTATTTCTTCATTGGGTAGCTGCTGATTCTTGTTATTTTTGCCCTGTATCCGCAGCTGGCACAGGCTGATTTAGCCCATTAAAAACCATCTGAGTAATGTGACTCAGGTCAGCTGAGGACCTTGGAGAAGACAAAGTTTCTATGTTTAATTCCTTTACCTTTATCTTTTCAACTTCTTTCATCCATCTGGCTGTCAGAATAGGAGAGTTGCTAAGCAACTTCTTCCCTTCTTCCCATGGCATTTCTCTCCTTCCCTGGTGTTTTGGTGGACTTCAGAGGGTCTCTTCCATCTCAGTAAGCAGTCACCTCCCATAATCCCACTGTGAGGAGGCAGGATGATATTGGTGCAACACAAAGCTGATTTCACCTAATTCCTTATCAAAACTGCTTCTCGTGCTGCTTGGTTTCCTTGTGAGCTCCTGTGGCAGGTTTCCAGCCAAGCACTGGGGCTGGCTGTGTTGAAAAAGGCCTTCCAGGGGTGGTGGTGGTGTCATAAATAAGGAGGGCTCAGGTGTTACCCCACAGCAAAGTAAGGAGATGAGGGAGTGGTGCATTACAGAAAGCTGCCTATCAGAAAGCAAAGTGAAATGATTTCTGGGCAGAATGTCCTGAGGTTTTTTTATTTTTCGTTTTAAACTTAACAGCATTTTTTGTAAACCTGAGCACTTAGACTTTGCTTCTCTTTTAGCCATGGGGAAGTATGAAAAAAAAATAAAGGAAAACATAAAAATTTTAGTTTTTATTTCAGCATCTTTTAAAACCTGCCATAGAGTCCTAGAATAGTTTGAGTTGGGAGGGATCCCATCTTGTTCTACCCACTGCCATGGGAGGGACATCTTCCACTAGCCCAGGTTGCTCCAAGCCCTGTCCAGGGGCAGAAACTGGTCACTCCTGATGAACCAGAGACAGTGTTTCTGTCCTTGCTGCTTTTTAGCTTTAAGCTCTCACAATGACATTCTGGATTTAGCCTTTGGAGTTTTGAGGATGTCAGCTTCACCTGGATGCAGTAAAGGTTTTTTTATGAGCACTGACATATGTATTAAATGATTCACTGGAGATGAGAAAATAGTGGCTCTCTGTCATGTAATTTTTAATTATAAAACAGCAACTGAAGAGAAACAAAGTCAAGAGAGAAGAATCCGATTATTATTTCTGGGGCGGATGCTTCTCTGCTCTTGCTTTCTTGAGGATGTTTTTTGCAGTGGGATAAAGGCACCTTTAAATAGTCTGTTTAAAATATAATTGGTAAGTGCTCAGCTACAGTATTATAATTCAGTTGCACAGAATTTGCTTATGACATGGGGATGGAAAAATACAGTAACAGTGAGAAGGATTTATGGTGTTTTGGTGAATATTGCTCTGGACGCTGATTTTCCTGAGCCTGGGTTTATCAGTTGCCTGGCAGTGGATGATTTACAGGTGCTATAAATGACACCAGCATTTACAGTTGTGTTGTTTTGAGTTAAATGCTGTTCCAGGGAGCTGGACTCAGTTAAATGGTTTTTCTTGCAAATAACATTGAATCAGCTTCCAGCTACGGGCTCCTTGCACAGCCATGACCATCCCAGGCATGGCTTTGGGAGGGAGGTGCTCAGTCTGCAGGACCTTGCACATTGCACGGCTGGCTCTCCCATTTTCCTTTCTTTTTCCCCTCCTTCTTCTTTTTAATATCCAATTCAATGTTTTTTGAATTTAGTCTCAGTATTGCTTTCCTAACATAATAAAAGTGTATCGAAGAGAGCCAGCCTGATTCAGCCTTCATAAATGTATCTCTTTTTCTAATTTTAAAAAGGAATCCTCCTCACACTTGACCCTAGAAGAGGGAGAGAAAGCCCATAAAGGGTTTGCAGAATTGACTCTCAGGAAAGCAGCTGCTATTTTCATGTGCAGAGAGCTAAATGTGGGAGTAGAGGGGCCTTTGAGCTCGACAGTGTCCAGCTGCCTTTTAACATGGGATGCAGCTGTGTCCAAGTGTCTCTGTCATGGGGAATCACAGACCCTGGACAGTGTAATGGTCCTGCTGGACCTGCAGAGCTGGACATGGAGACCTCATGTTGCTGCAGCTAGTCCTTGCTGGACACAAGGAGGGAAATAACAACAAATCAATGAACAAAATATAAATGGAATTTAAGCAACACTGCATCACTTCCCAAATTAATAAATGTGACAGGGTTAAAAAAACTTCAGAGACAAATCCCTGAGGAAGATCATAAAACCTTGACAACCTTTTAGAGAGGCTTTCAAAAGTACTGAGCTGATGCTGTGCTACTGAATCCCAGAATCCCAGAACGGTTTGTATTGGAACGGACCTTAAAGCTCATCCCATTCCATGCCCTGCTGTGTGCAGGGACACCTACCACTAGACCACGTTGCTCAGAACCCCATCCAGCCTGGCCTTGGACACTTGAGTATAAGCACCTTTGAAATGTGATGGTTTTCATGTAGTTTCTGCCCAAATGATCAGCAGGCCAAAGTATGTAAAGCTTGAAGGCTTTGAAGGTGTTAGCAGTTCTTTGTGCTGTGTGGTAGCTCACAGAGGTACCTGTTCCTTGGCCTGGTGACAATGTGTAATAACTGACACTATATAATAACTAAGGCCCTGACTGAATTGGAAAAGGAGCAGTATTTAAACATTTGAATAATAAAGTAATTGTAAGGAGAATCCTTTTGGGCAGAAGGAGAAGGACTCAAAATGACTCCTAGAGGGTCAGCTCAGTTGATCCCCATGAAAAAGGATCTGCTTGGGATGCAGTGGAAGAGCTTGGGAAATACTTTTGAGACAGTGTTGTCCTCAAGATGATGAAAACAGTATGGTGGGTCAAATTTTCACTTGCCTGTGGATGCTGTCCTCTGCTCAACCCCATCAGTGAGGGTCCCAGTGTGGGCCAGCCTGGGGGATGCCTTTACATCTTCAGAGCCAGTCCCTGCTCTGTCCCTCCTCCAGCCAACAGACTGTGCACTCATGTTGTCCTTGCTTTTCAAAGTTGCCTCAGTCTTTTGCAATCCATATTTCTGATTTATTCAGGGGCCTTGTATTATTTTGTCCCACTCTCACAAATTGAACAGTGTTGTATTGACTCTTCTCCCCATCAGTTTTCTCTTAATGAGAGAACTGCATGAGCATCTGCAGAGCTTTAGTGTGTTTGGATGCCTGCTCTGGCCGATTTTGACCTGGGTTTTCCACATGAATTATGATCCTGTAGCCATTTGTATTGTTCTGACACTACAATTCTTTAAAAAATCCTATTACATTTCAATTCCTACTGATTGTATTCAATGGTCTTTGGAAGCCTTTTCAATTATTTATAATACATTTTTTTCTCCTCTCTTACAGCTGAGCAGAATTTGTATTTTTTCCCTGCTCTGTGTGGGTTTTCTCCTTGCTTTGACTGCTGTGAGGCTGTTTCCAGCTGGGCTTTTTCCCCCCCCTTCTATTCATGTGTGGATTTGGCAGGAAGATGCCGCTGTGGTCTGGCCGTGTGGCTCTGAGGGGGCGTGGGAGAACCATTTGTCCTGTGCTTTCAGGATTATTTCCTCCAGCCTGCCCCTGCTCAGTGACAGACCTTTCACAACTGCAGGACCACGAGCCAGTTCATCTCCCTGCATCCAGGAGCTTCCCAGTCCCACAGCTGGACTGACATGGGACCCTCTGCTCCCTCCTCCATGGGTTAGGTTCTGTGTGCTGCCTAAAGGGAGTTGGAAGCAGGATAATTAAATAATTAAAATAATTTTGGGTGGTTCCTGGTTGCCAGGTCAGCTCCAGTTTCAGTTTTTGGTGGTGAGCAGCACAGATAAGTTTATACCCTTCACTGTTCCTGCACAGATGTGAAGGCACACACACACTTTGCAAGGATGACTTATATTATTCAATGCCTTCTGCAGTCCCTGCATCCGTGCTGTGCATGCAGGAAGCCCTGGCATGGTGTTTGCATGCATTGCTGCTGAATCTAAGTCAATATCTAACCAATATCTAACAGACCTTTCCAAAAGGATGCTGTGTCCCTTTGCTCCATGGGTTTTGCTGAGCTGGGACTCATGGGTGAGGTGTAAATGCTCTCAGGGTGGTTCTTAAACCTCTTTATGTACCAAAAATTGCTTCATCATTACTATTCTACATGGTATTTGGTTTAAATAAATTCAAGTGATATATAGTTTGCACCATCAAACAAAGTTGTGCTTTATACACAGTTGGTTTTAAATTTTTTTTTTAAGTAAAAACAGGTGCTTAAACTGTGGCTCAAACCTGAAGAGCCCTATACAGGTGTATGAAATGCAGAAGAGGGCCCAGCTCCCTATACACAGGAAATTATCCTGGTCACTTTTGGGAAATGTAACATTAAGCCAAAATACAGAGACAGGATGCTACCAGCTGGAATAAGATGTAGGTAGTTGAAAAAAGACAGAGGCTGGTTTCTGTGTTTTAAATCCTTGTGAGGGCTGTTGCTGTCATCAGTGGGAGGAGAGATCTGCAGCCCTCCCTGCTCCTGAGCCACTGATCCAGCTCTGCCCTGGCTGGTTGTGTTTGAGTTATAACTGTGTGGACATGAACTGAAAATACTGCAGTTGGTTTTGGCTAGTCTGCTGCTTATTTATTTATATCATAGGCTGAAACATGGTTTAGATGTTATTTTGTGAATATCTAGGCTTGGTTATGGACATATCCATTCAGCATCTCACCATGGAACAGTAACTGATGATGTTCTAAGACTTTTTTTTAAAATTAAAAAAAAGAAAAAAAGGAGAAAGACACTACCCAAAGCTGGGACTGGAGTAAACTCCTAAATCTGTGTTGAAGGAAATGTTTTTCCTCCACCAGGAATGTCCAGAAGCTCCTGTGCCTGAGTACTGCATGGGGGGGTGGGATGAAAGCAGGGAATGGATCACAACAGGTTTTACAGGAGCAGAAACTGGTTCCTCTCTCACCTGTGTTTTTCCAGCTCCCTGTTCTGGGATGGAGATTTCTGAAGCTCTGCTGCTCTCAGAGCAGCTTTCTCAGCTCCCCTCCCACCTGGGGATTCTCAGGGATAGCCTGTGGGACAGGGTATGAGATTGAATAGCTTATGGCATAGGGCTCTTCGATCAAACCATACCAGCACAAACATTCAGGTACCGTGGCCTTCAGCACCAAAAATCCTGTGTTCTCCTCCTTGATGCTGAGGAGTTATCCTGCAAAGCAGGAGGGAGCAGTCAGCAGTGTCATTTTGGGAATGCAGGTTGCAATGTGCATCCCTTTCATTCCTGCTTGTGCCATTTCCTCGGGACTACAGTTAGAAAATCATAAAAAAAACCAAAACCAGTAGAAATACTATGCAGTTGTTCAGAAGAGCTAAGAGTGAAGTGAGCTGCTTTTTTAGCTCTTATCCTGAGTTTTACCTGGTGATTTTGAGCAAGATTGCAGCTGCTGGTTCAGCCATGGAGGAGGCAGATGTGCATGGAATGAGTGCCTGTGCTGGGATCACTCCTCAGCAGCCTGGATGAGTCACCTCCTGTGGTTTTGAGCAGCATCTCTGCACTTATTCTGTCATTTAAGTGTTATCAGGTTAGTGAAGAAAGATTTCTTATTTCTGTAGCTCATCTGCCAAAAGAGGAGGCCCCTTGAAACTGCTCCATCCCCTAATTGCACAGCAGCAGCAGACGTGCATATGGCAAATGTTTCCTTGCTGACACATTAGCAGCAGGTCCCCAGCATCTCAGCCCCTTGGCTGCTGCATAGCCAGCAGTTGTTCTGTGTTAAGTTTATCCTCAGTGGCACATAAAGTAGCTCCTGCTGTAGCTCTTTGGATGAAAAATGCCGTGGAAGCGAGGTGGGGGGCGGGCTGTGGGCTCTGTGTGGGTGCAGGGACATCCAGGGACATCCAGCCAGCCCTCTCCAGCTTGCAGCTGCTTTCCCCTTCCTCTGTGGGCAGGAGTTTGGTCCAGACATGCTGTTTGGCCAAGCTTACCAGGATGCAAGGAAAGGTCTCCAGGTGGAAGCTGGAAGCTCACAGCATAACTGGAGAGTGCATATTCAAGGCAGAGTCAAAGCAGTTCTGTGAGGTGGGGTGATTCAGTGCTGGATTTTTGAGCAGAGAGGTGAATCGCTGCTGTGTGTGTATTCATCATTCACAGATGGAGGGAGATACCAGGGTCTGTCATCTCATTTGTGGGTATTTTAAAGAATTTTCTGGGGAATAACCAGTCAACTGACTGTGAGGCTTTTTGTTGTAGAGCTCTTATGATAAATCAGTGGGTCTAAGGGGAGGTGAGACCCTGCAAATGTGCAATTACAGATAATTGCATTGGGACCCATCTCAGTGTGGTTATTTCTACCTTCATGGTGGCACACAGGAAAGATTAAGAAGTAGTTTGGGAAGGAAATCAAAGTGTGAAAGAACAAAAAATGAAGATCAGACATTCAAGTCTTAAAATTCCAGGTCTTAGCTACCACACTAGTGGGTGGTATTAGGTCCTTGGTGCTTTTCCTGTTGAAATAAAGCAGTATGTGCTTCACATTTTTAGGAGAGACTTGTTAAACCACTGCTTTCTGTGGGAGAGGGGCAGCCCTTAAAAGAGCTCAGCTCTTGAGTCAGTGTTGACATTTGGAGATTGATCCCTCAGCCCTAGTGGGAAGATGAGAGGAACTCAGGAGAACAAGGCTGTTTTTTCAGTGTGGTAATTATCCCTCAAGGTTTTCCTCCAAAGCAGTGGGTCTTGTTGATGAAGTGGCTGTAGCTTCTATATCAATTATTTTAGTGTGATTTGACATGATGATGGTGACTGCCTAGATGTAATGGTTGCATCTTTAAATTATTTTATTAAGGCAGAGCAAGGGGAGTGAGTCCTCAAAAGGGAGATGATGCTCAGACCTGTGCTTGGAGGGTATTAAATATTGTATAAATCTCTGTTCCTGTACCTCAGGGCCTTTTACCGTGTCCTGCTCAGTAAAACACATCTTACTCTTAAACCATGAAGACAGAAATAAAATTAAATAGGAGAGCTTATTGCTTGCTTTTTTTATACTTTAGAGGTGCTTGAGCTACCTTCCCATTACAGTAAATGCTGGAGATTATTCTTAGATACACGAGAAAGTCATGTACTGAAAATGGAGCCTGGCTTTTCTCTAGTCCTGTCTAGTGTCTCACATCACATCAGCCCGAGGTGCCACCACCAGCACTGCATTTTCAAATTCCCTTTGGAAATAAACCACAAAACAATCTTTGTTTCATGAAACTGGAGGTTCAGAAAGTGACCTCAAGCCACCTAAAGCCAGTGGAAAGGTCTTGTTGCTTTTAATCAGATCCCTCATGGTGGTTGCTGGTGGGTTTTTAGTTATCTGGTGTTGACTGCAGTCTTTTTTAGTGTGGGGCAAGGTAATGGCTACAACCTGCCAGAGGGCAGGGTTGGATGGGATATTGGGAAGGAATTGTTCTCTGTGAGGGTGGGCAGGCTCTGGCACAGGGTGCCCAGAGAAGCTGTGGCTGCCCCTGGATCCCTGGAGTGTCCCAGGCCAGGCTGGACGGGGCTTGGAGCAGCCTGGGACAGTGGAAGATATCTGTCATGGCAGGGGTAGGATGATATGGGCTTTAAGGTCCCTTCCCACCCAAACCATTCTGTGATTCTTTGAATATCTCTCTGTCATGTCCTTCTAACAACCACAGCACTCTCTGCTGTAGAAGCAGGAAATATTTAGGTGTTCTCTGCATGTTGTAATATAACCTTATTTTTTATGAAAAGTTCTTGTTTTTTTCTGAAAATATTGAGGATGAGTGTCCTGAATCTTTGGAAATCTGGTTGAGTAGTACCTGCTTCTGGGTTAAAGGCAAGCTCTGGTCCTGCTACTGGTTTGGAAGAGGTTGTGCAGATGAAATATGTTTGAAAAGTTTGGGTTCTCACCTGAAACAGGCCATCTCTGTGTGCAAGCTAAAACAAATATTCTACAGTCTTGCCAGGCAATTAAATCTCATCTATCTTCAAAATTTTGTCTATTAATTCTCGTAGAGGGGGGGAAAGTTATTAAATATTAGAACTACATTCTGTAATGGTGGTGGTAATCTTTGTATCACTACTCCTAAAGTATTTGAAGGTAAAAGAAATTCAGAATGAAATGTAATTAATTTTCTTTGGAAAAATGGTAAGTTGTATGACTGACATCTCATGTGCTGCTGGGCTTTTCACACTGATTTTACTTTAACTCCACCTTGTGTGAATGAAGAGGATGATTGCAATGCAATTCCCTTTCCCGTCCATATTTGTATTTTACTCCATGATGTTTGAAATCTTTTTCCATGGATTTCCTGGTGGTATTTCTCCTGAAGAGTCTGAGCAAGGAGAAGATGCTCCAGGGAATGATGATGCTGTTGAGAGCTTTTCTATTTGGAAATCACTTGTTGCTTTAATATATCAAAACCCCATGTATTGGATCAGCAGAAATCCTGATTGCAAGCAAAAGAAAATAAGATCAGCAAATTTTGCTGATGAAGAAGGTGATCTAAGCCTCAGCAGAGCAAAGGCTGTCCTGTGTTAAGCTGATGATGTGAATTAGTAGAATTAATTCAAACCAGGCTCTCCCTGCTGAGAAAAACTAGGTAGATGATCTTCTCTGTATTGCTGGGTGGTTTTAGCTGTCAAGTTGCAGTATCCCTGTTTTCTCTTGGAAAAGGGATTTGTGCTGAATGCAGAACATTGTGCTTCCCTGGGCAGAACAGAGCCCAGCTGGGCTGGTTCTGTGTGTCAGTGTTCAGTGTAAAGCCATGGTGTGGCTCCCTGTGCTCCCTCCCCTTCCAGGCAGTCACTGCTCTGCTCACCTGGCTCTCTGGGACAGCCTGCTTCCAGCAGGAGGCTGAAATGTGTGATAAACACAGGACTTGAGCATCACAGGGGCAAACAATTCATAGAGGGGCAGAAAATGCTTCATTTCCTGGCTGTTTGTACCAGTGGGTGAGGGCAGCATGGTTGTCCATGGCTCCCAAGGAACAGAAGTCACCACTCACTTTGACTTTTCTTCTCCCCCTAGTGCCACTGGAAGATGATGCTCTGGAGTGTCTGCATCACTCATTCTGCTGTTCATTTAGCCCTGCTTATTTAGCAAGCCAGTGGTAATTTAATTTTCAATATAACTGCACTATTCATGCCAATTTGAATAATTTGAAGAAGGAGAAAGAGACCTTATATGAACTTTTTTTTAATATATATTTTTTCCTTCCCTCCTTAGGCCATTGGTGCACTTCAAAGGCAAAAGTGATATCTTTTTGGCTCCAAAAATGCCTTTTGGCTGTTGAATAAAACCCAAAAAGCCATCTTTTGTGGTGGAGGGTAGCTGAGAAAGAGAGATGTTGCAGTGGAGAGGTCCCAGGTGCTAAATACCAGCACCCCTTGTGCAGGACAAATTTGGAATTCATTTCTTCTTTCTTCTTTTTGGGAAAATAATGAAATAGTAATCAAACAGGCCTATTTCTTATAGGAAATAAATGTAATTAGTAGCAGTAAGTTAAACCCTCAAGTTCTGCCTGGAACAGGTTGTTTCATAGGAAAAGCCAAGCGTGGCTGTTGTAGCTTAGGGGTTTTTCATGGTTGCATGAAAATTGTTGCTTTGATCTCTTGAGCATTGTGAAATTTTAACCTGATTTCCTATGTGGTCAGCATGGAAAGAAACTTGTGGATCTGTCTGCAGCCTGAAGATGATACAAGATCAGTTATCTCAATGCAATAAAGATGAAAACAAATACACCTGTTGTAATAGAAGAATTAACATGCATTTGTTGTAAAACACTGGAAGTCCTCCATTTGTATGAAGTGTTTGTGGAAGCAAAATGTGTTTTGTCAAGGATGCAGCCTTTGACCATCAGAAATAAGAGGTGAGGGCGTAATGAGTGGATTAATGAAGTGTTGAAAGAGTTGGTAAAAGAAAAAAACACATCATAGACATTGCTCAGAAGAAAGAAAAAAGGAATCGCTGAAGGTTTCCAAAGGTATTTTCTATTCTAAGAGTTGAGCTCCCCCATTTTTAGCTCAGAAGAAACCTGGGGTACAAAGCACAGCATCAGAGAGTGCCTCTAGTCTTCTTCTGACCCACGTGTAAGATGTTAATCCTCAGCCTGCTGCATTTCGTTTGGGGGTGGTGTAGACACTTTTGATCTGCCTGAGAGATTTTTCTCACCAGCGTTTTGCAGATCGGAGCCTGCAAATTGCCTCTCAAATCTTGATAATTAGTGATGGTGGGTGGTGAACATGAACTGCAAACGGTTTGAGGTTTTCTTCTTCTTTTTATTTTTGGCTTCTGAAAATCTGTGTGCCCCCAAAATGCTATGGAAGACAAAAGGGAAGATTACATTTATGCAGGAGTGGGGGAGGAGGAGAGGAACGGATGTGTTGTTCTGCTGCTGGGTGAAGTGCTGTGTTTCACATCCCCAAAGCTTTGCCAGGCATCCCACTGAGTGAGGACCAGCACCTCTCTTCTGAGTGATTCCCAAACCTCATCCCTGAGGGCTCTGGTCCTCAGGCAGGGGAAGTCTCCCACGGCTGGAGAGCATCGTGCTGCCCTGTACCGGGTTTCATCCCCTGTGACATTAATGCTGCTTTCCTCCCACTCTGTTCTTGGTATTAAATCCTCTGCTATCCCTGGGTTGTGTTTAGTTGCCTGTGTCTCACAGCACTATGTTAACAGCAGTCCAAGGAACATGCCTGGAAGTGTGTGTTAGACTCACCTTGGAGGTCATTTTTCAGTAGCTTTCTCAGCCCAGTTTATTGGCACCAGGAGAAGTTTGCCTCCATAACCCAGCTATTAATTGTATGGCTTTTTCAGGTGCTGCTGTGATTGCTATTCTTTGATGTAAAAAGTGAAACTTCCAGTTCTTGTATCCCCATCTGTTTCCTTTAATCACAGCATGCTTTCAATTGTGACCATATTTTTAGAGGTTGATGTGTGCTACCAAAATGCTGCAGGAGAGATTTAGTGGATATTTTTTCCTTTTCTCCCCCAAAGAGCTTTATCCTTCTGCATTCCTGTTCTGTATCTCCTTGCTCCTGATTGTTCATGCAGCTCAGTGGTCCTGGGACCATCACCATCCTGGGCACTAATCAATAATTAAGTATTTTGCAGTTTGTTGTGCTGCGTGCTGGCTGTATAAGACTTCATAAAAAATCTCCTTCCTAAACCCAACCCACTGCTCCTTTGTGAAATACATTTGGGTTTTATTACTAAGCAGCTGTTCTCCCTTTTGTAAACGGTCCCTGCTGAGAGACAGAAAAGGAAACAGGAAAAATAATTGAATACAGCAGGAGCATAATTCATTCAACAGGTACTTCTGTGCCTGCAGTTCTGCTCAGAGGTGCTGAGCTGTGGTAGGCAGTAATTCCCCCACGACAGCCTCTTACCTAGGTCTCACCCAACACCTCCACATCCTTTCCAGGGTTACATCAAGCCTTCCCTTGCTCCTTTTCCTATAGTTTGCCACACCCTTTTCCCTGGAATAATACTACTGGTTGTATTTTAAACCAGAAGTCAGTGTTTTCAGGCAGTGTCTACCTGGAGGCTCCTGCTTTTCTCTGAAATCTGAAGCAAGGACTCTGTTGGTCGTGTTTACTCCCTCATTTGTTTCAGCTGGTCCATTAAAAGCTCTTGTGTTTAACCAAATTTATGTCCTCTGGGAAGATAAATCCCCGTTTCATTTCCAGTCCAGGTGGCAGTTCCCTCTCCCAGTCTGCTGTTTCTCCTCCATCTCCCACACCCCTGTGTGTCTTTATCTGTCTCCAAGCACTGCATGGCTGATGCTTTAAATCCCTTTGGATCCTTGTTTGCCCCCAACAGTGAGATGAAGACCTTAGTGCAGGCTGCCACGTGGACACAGGAGAGGATGAACTGTCAGCTGTGACCCTCCCTGAGCTGCAAAAACTGAGGAACTTCCCTGGCTTTATAGTGACTTTTCCTGTAAAATCTAGGTTTTCTGGCATGGGGGGAAGTTATGTAACCATATAGGGTTAAAAAAATAGCTCCAGAGGGGTGTGCTCACTCCTTTCCACTAACAGCAACAATGCCTGGTGTTAATTGCCCAAAACACTGCCTGCCCTGGAAGTGTCCAAGGCCAGGTTGGATGGGGCTTGGAGCAGCCTGGGCTAGAGGATGGTGCCCCTGCCCATGGCAGAGGATGCAATGAGATGAGTTCAAAGTCCCTCCCAACCCAAGCTTTTCTGTGATCCTATAAAATCCTGTGTTTTGGGGTGAGTAATTATCTTTGTCTAAGGGGGAAGAGGAGGATGGGGCAATGAGAAATTCAGGCTCAGGTGTGCATGTATAAGAGAAGGAAAAAAGGAGTAGAGCATGTTGGGGGATGTACTGAACATAAAACTGTGCAGGGGTGGCTGCTGGGCACAGGGGTCAGCAGATACACTTTGTATGTTCTGGGATGCCCTCGCCAAGTGGAGGAGAAGAACTGATCTGTGCAAAGAAGGGGGAAGCTGGCTCTGAGTAGGAGTTAGAGGTGGTTCTGCATCCAGAGTCCTTCCTCTTGCTTGGTGAAAGCCATGGTCTATTAAACTGAATCACTCTGAGCCTGGCTGCCACATCCTCATGTCTGTGGCTTTGGGGATGGGCAGGAAAACCCCTGCAGAGGCAGGAGCAGAACCCTCCTAGGCCATGTGCTGGTGTGTCACTGAGCTGCCAGTGCTCAGGGAAAGGAAAGTCACCATTTCCCTTGGGATTATACATTTCTGCTGGAATGGTTACTGCTGTGTCATAGAATGCTTTGGGTTGGAAGGCACCTTAAAGATCACCTCGCTCCAGCTCTCCTATCCTAGGGAAGAGTGCTTGTCTGATGTTACACATAAACTTGTGGTGAGCATGGAGCAAAATGAGCCACAGCCTTGAAAAGTTTATTGTAATGGAAACTTCTACATAGATCAATGAGAATGGGAGATCCTGTACTGACAGTGAATGCAGAGAGGGATTGTAAAGTACATGTAAAGTACGTGCTCAGAGGTAGTGAATTAAGAAATTGTGTGTATGATCTTATGCTATAGTTGAGCTAAAAAATTGGCAAAATGGGGAGTTTCTCGCTTTTCTTTCTTCTGAAAAGTTTGGCTGGTGGAAAGGCAAACCAGGTCATCTCTCCAAACTTTGAGGTAGCTTTTGTTCCAGCGCAGAACCATTTAGCAATATACGGTTCATGAATTTGAATTTCTTTTTAACCTAAAATATTGCAGTTCTGGATTAGATTTTTCTTTTCCCTTTTGTTTTATGTGACATCTGGACTGTTCAGGGAGTGTTATTCCATCTTAAAACGGGGGTGGTTGTCTTTTTGAGCGATGGAGGTTTTATGGATTGAGTAGAATAATGAACACGTAGAGAAAAGATAATACAGCTGACTATCGCCTCTCACATCTGGGAACATAAGATCTTTAATTGATTTAGAGGGGTTATTTTGTCCAAACACTTGCAATTAGCAGCTCTTAATCAGTAAAATGCTTTTAAGAAATCTGGCTTGATGGGTAGATTGGTAAAAGGAGCAGGAGGAGCAGATATTGATGGTTTCTTATCTCCTCTCCCAAAACCCTCTGCGTTCTGTGAGAATAGCTGGCTGGGTGGGAAACAGATGTGCATGTTGCTTTCTTCAAGCCATGGATTAAAGTATCAGGCTGGAGTTCAGCTGCTCTGTCCCAGGGCAGGGTGGAGGTACCTCGATCATGACCTGCCTGTACCAGCTGTTATGGAATATGGTTCTAGCAGCCTCAGGCCATGGAGGCTGTGCCCTTGTGCTCCTCCACAAACTCCACTTTTTATCTCCTTGAAGCTCGCCGTGCAGAGGGTACCCAGTGTGACTGTTCTCCTCTCTCTTTGGCCGTGTTTAGGTGAAGGGCGCGTGAGAGCCGAGCAGGAAGGTGGATTATTTCTGCGAGGATGAGCGGGCGTTGCTAGAGATGATCTGTGCTTCGGTCCAGCTGGAGCTGTCTGAATGAAGCTATGGGCTGTGCCTCCGCCAAGCATGTGTCTACTGTTCAAAACGAAGAGGAAACTCAGAAGGGCAAGAACTACCAGAACGGAGATGTGTTTGGGGGTGAGTGTTGCAGGATTGTCTTTCTCCCAGCACCGTGAATATCCCAGAAGGTGAATGAGGGAGTCTTAACCTCTCACCAAATACAAAGCGAAATGCCTGTTAAAATACAGCACAGTGACAGAGCAGTTGGCCCATCCAGGGGAGGGTACCATGACACTTGAAACAGAAGTGAAATCCTTAGTGAAAAAACAACATTTTAAGTGATGTACAATACTACACTGTTTTTACCTCCACAAGTCCTGGAATAGTTCAAAGACAATGAGTTGCACAACCCCCTCATGTATTTATATATGTATTTATATATTTGTCTCTGTTATATGTTCATAGGTCATTGGGTACCAACACAGTTGACTCATTTCCTAAAAATAAAAATCTGTTTGGTAGGAGAAGCAATTCCTCACTTCAGTAAAGCAATAAAACATTAGTTCTGAAGTCCTGTAGCAAGCAGGGTTTAAAGGTACAGTGAAACTAGAAACTGAGGGATTTAGTGGTGCTGGGAACATGGGATGAAAACATCTGGTTCGCTGTGAAGACTGGTCTGTGATCCAGGTCTTGTGCATCAGGAGAGGTAAAGTGATAGGAGATGAAATCATAGTCAGCTTCATGGGGTCTTATTTGCCCCAGATTCTGTTAGTATACACAAAGGGGTTTTTTAGATAAAGATGTAAATCTTTAAATACAGACTGTAAAATGTCAGGAATTATCTGAAAGACTGTTCAGAAATGAAATTTATAGATCTGTCTGGATACCTGCCTGAAAGTTAAGTCAGCTGTGCCTTGGTACTGTTATTCTTAAAACAGCTGCCTTGGTACTGAGTACACCAAACCTCCCTGGTGTTTTTCCAGCCTTTCTGAGGGCTGGCTTGCTCTCCCAGTGGATTCCAGAGTAAGAATTCTCAGAGGTGTTACCTGAAGAGAAAGCAGTTGTTGAACAAACTTCAGGACTGTTCAGCCCTGTTTCTTGTCCCTGGGAGATGCTGGGTTTGGAATTGTGAGCTCAATACATTGCATTTGTTTAAAATAGGCTTTAAGTGCTGTCATAAACAGAAAATTCTATCAATTGCTCAAAGGAATTTGAGTTTAGATTTTAGCTTATACTTAGTGAGGGAGCAATTTTTGGCAAAATGTGAGTCTCAGTCTTTTTTTTTTTTTTTCCTTTGGTAGTGGTTTAACCACGTGCTGTGGGCCAAAGATCATAACTTTAACACAGGAAACTTAAAGTAGCTTCTGGAGGCAGAGGATCTAGAAGATTGAAGGGATTTTAAAAGGCTCCCATTTATAGAGCTGGACTGGGGTCAGCAGCATCATTTAGGTATTCTGGGATCCATTTGAGGGCTGTTAATCGTTCTGTATTTTACTGTCAGGAGTACTACCTGCTGTTAACCATTTTCTGGCCCATGCTTTAGGTTGGGTGTGGGATTTGTCATTCCTAAAGACCTGACTCCATGACTGATTCCTTCTTAGCAGAGTTGGAGTCTGACTTTACTCATTGAATGGTAACCATAGAAGTCACATTTTTCCCTTGCTGTTGAAAGGCAGCTACTAGCTCAGGAGCTGGGTGCAGGAGGAGGTTGAGCTGGAGTTTTACAGATCATCCAGTGCCACCCCGTGCCCTGGGCAGGGACACCTCCCACTGTTCCAGGGTGCTCTAAGCCCTGTCCAGCCTGGCCTTGAACACTTCAGGGATCCAGGGGCAGCCACAGCTTCTCTGGGCACCCTGTGCCAGGGCCTGCCCACCCTGATGCTTCCTTCCTTATTTCTGGGAAGGGACAGCAGTGTCTCACCCAGCAGTGGCCACGAGCAGAGTATCTGTGCTGCCTGTAGGGATTGAAAGCTCCCTGCAGTGTGAATAGGCAGAGCTAAGCCAAGGTGAGTGGTAGGGAAATGAGGAGCCAGGAGGTGATGGAAAGGAGTTAGAGGTTGGTTCTTGGGAAGGAGGCTGCACAGTAAAGGGAGCAGAAGCCAGGTGGGGTTGGAAGGTGGCTGATGTGTCAGTAACACCCTGAGAATGTCAGTGAGCATGAGCCATGCTGTGCATGGACAGGGAGCACGGGTGCCTGTGCAGAACTAGCAGGGATGGCTCATGGCTGTGACAGCCACATTGCCTCAGATGTTTCACAAGGGGAGGAGGTCCTGAGGGGTTTGGTACAGCAATGAGAGGATTAAAGGACAAGAGCAGAGTGCTGGTGCTGCCTTCCCTGGGCAGGCAGTGGGGTCTGAAGGATGTGGCTGACAGGAAACTGCCCCTTGCTGTGTGACTACACCCCACTGGAAACAGTTCACCTTCCTTCCTCTAGCACCTGCCCCAGACCTGCTGCAGGCTGAAAGAGTCAATAGTAAGGATTGTACTTTCCAGTTAAGCAGTGTTTTGATTTTTTTTCCCCATGAGTAGTTTTTACTTGAGTGACATTGAATCCAGAGAGAATTTTCTGAGCTTCTCAGAGTGGTGCAGCTCTGCTTTGGCTCTTCCTCACAACCTCTGGATCTTTTTTCCTTCTTTCATGGTGGGATTGGTTGCAGTCAAGTCTATTGACTTACTGGGAGATCATGGCTTCTGGGAGATTTTTATTTTTTTAAACTTTTAAAAGACACTGCAGATTAAGATTGATCTCCAGTACCCTATTTCTTCCCCCTATTTAGCTGAGCAGACACATTGAGCCAGGTGCTTGCTGTGAATTTGAAATCCTGGTGTTTGAAACCAAGAAAAACCCATCATGAAACCCATGAATTCTGTAAGGATAAATCCTGGTAAATGAAACCAAAACATAAAAATTTCCACCCTGTCCCAAGCTGTAGAAGTCATGTTGTATTTTGCTGTAATATATATTTAAATAATTGAGTTAGCAGGCCTATCAAAGGAGATGTTCTAGAGAAGATTGAATATAATATGATTATTATGTCTGTTGGTCTCTAATGACTTTAAAATCCCTCTAATAAGGATAGTAATAATAAATCTTCATTTATTCATCATTCCACTTCAAAGCTGATTTCCAGGGCAATACATAAGAACTATAATATGTAAATAGCAATGAAGAACAAAATGCCATGATAGAGCCTTGAGCATTGTTGATTTCAGCATATGTTTTAATAATACAACATCTCTTGTAGATTAATTTTATTTGTGCCTCTATAAAAAATTATGGGATGTTCCTTTGAGGAGGAGGTTATTGAAGTAATTCTTTCTGTAAGAAAATAAATGGTAATGTGATTTGGGGAAAACATATTCTGGAATGTGTTCATTAGTCTGAGAGGCTTAATCCAGATGTTTCCATGGAGCTCCTGGGTGCTTTGCAAAAACGGGAGTTAACATGTCAGGTCAGAATTTTCTGACAAAATGGGAATATCATGGTGGGATTTCTGTTATTAAGAGCAGCTCCGATTGCTAAACTTGTCTAAATAGAGCTGAACGCAAAGCACAATAGTTTATAAACCAGTTTATCTCAGAACAGCTGGGAGAAGGCTAGGAAAGGAAATCTTCAGCAGGAAAGTATTGTAATGAGATTGAAAAATTGATTAATGCACAAGGGCAGGCTGGCTGGGGCTTGGAGCCAGCTGGGATAGTGGGAGGTGTCTGTGCCCATGGCAGGGGCTCTAAGAGATGGGCTCTAAGGTCCCTCCCAACCCAAACCACTCTGGGATTCCGTGATAGGATCTGCTTCACAAGCCCTAGGGCATTTCTCTTTCTCACCTTGATGTTTTCTTTCTTCCTATTTTTATGGGATTGTCTCCCTTCTGTTCATCCCTTCTTGTGACAGGTATTTCCTTCCTTGTCTCTGTCAAAGACAGCAGAACCCTGACTTAGTTTGGAGTAAATGCCAAATTGCTAAAATAATTGAAACCTTAAAAATATGTCCACTCTATGCAGAAGGAGAATAACAAGGGGAAATTTGGACTATGATTTACCTCTCCTAAATATGCATTGTCATCTCCAAAAGTAGTGTGTTCAGACCTTTGTAGAGGTTAGTTTGCTTTGAAGGCTCTTTCCTTAACAGGCCAGAAGTATCATTTTACTGAAGACTTCAGTCTTGGGATGTTGCTCAGGACAATTCAAAATATCTCTAGGCCTAGCAAGACTGTTCAGATGTCCTTAATTAATAGGAGGTAACTTCTAAACCTGTTTAGTTCCAGTACACAAAATTCTGGAGGTCATGTGGCCACTTGAAGTGGGGAAGTTTTCAGTTAAAATTTTCAGTCAGAAAACTATCTGAGAAGTGTTTTCAGTGAATAACACCTTCCTGATGTTACACCATTTTAACCCCTCTCTCTTCCCCTCAATTGTCAGGGGAAAAAAAAATCTAAAATTGAAAACAAGAATTTCTTTGTTCTAGAAGGCAGCATGGCTATCCTCAGTGAACTGAAGCTGTCTGGAATGCTGTAGCTTGAGCAGTGGAACTTGTGTCCTGTCAAGTGTGGATGTGTGCTGGGGTCAGAAGGTCTCCCTGCACCCAAACACACAGTTCCCTTTGCCTTTATTTGCCTGGCAGCCTTTATTTGATGGGCTGTGGTGGTTAGCTGATGAACACCCCAGGAGGAACTGCTCCAGCTCATGTGGCTGTCCTGATGTGTTCTGCAGTATCAGCTCTTGCTCATTCTGGGGGCAGATGCATAAGGGGACCAGCCCCATGCTGTCTCCTAATTCCATACTTTGAGACTACACCTTTTTTTAAAGACATTTTCAAACATGAAGAATATTTCAGGTACAATCCCAGGCACTTGTTCTTGATCCAAGCTCCATGGAAGTGAGTGGCCTGTAGGCACCCACTCTCTGAAAACTCAGTCTTAGGGGTCTAAAACCAAATATCACAGTGAGTTTCAAAGGAGGAGATTTTCATTGATTAAATTCAGATTCAGGCTGAGCTCCTGAAAGGGAAGGTTTCATGTTGTTCATGGTTTCAGCAGCTCATGTTGTAAAGTAGATCTTGTTCCAGTGCTTGAGAGCTTAAGAAAAGCAGATGAGTGAGTGAGTGCATTGCAGCAGAGGGTTGAAGTGCATGAGCATCTTCCAGAATTGTACTGGACTCTGTGCTTTTTAACTGCCAGAAGGCAGATTTAGATTAGGGATTGGGAAGGAATTCTTCCCTATGAGGGTGGGGAGGCCCTGGCACAGGGTGCCCAGAGCAGCTGTGACTGCCCCTGGGTCCCTGGCAGTGTCCAAGGCCAGGCTGGACAGGGCTTGGAGCAAGCTGGGGTAGTGGAAGGTGTCCCTGCCCTTGGCAGGGGTGGGATGGGATAATCTTTAGGGTCCCTTCCAACCCAAACCATTCTGTGATCCTCTTTTCTTGCCTTGTTTAGCAATTTGTTGATAGCCTGCTTCTTATCTAAGTAAACAGGGGGCAGTTCTAAGCAAGTGCTTCAGGAAGTGAGAGAAACAAATGGAACCAAACCCTACCTACCCTGGTTATATTTATGTGGGAAATGTAACAAAATTGCATGTGTTATCTAGGTTTATGATGTATTTGTGTAACTCTGAGAACACCCTTGGTAAGTCAATAATTTACTATTTTATTACCGTAAGGAAGCAATAGAGTTTAAAGAAAATCAAAACAAAACCAAACCGCACCCTCAGGTTTTGTCTAGTTATGTATTCATGATCAATATGTGCAAAGAAAGTGTTTTCCACATGAATTAAAACTGTATTTTCACCTTTTATGTATGGAAGTGGCTCATCTTCATAGCTCTTGGAAAAGGTGCTGCTTTTGCAGAAGAAGGAAGAAGCTGCTCTGAGTAGTAACAAAACAAGCTCTTCTCCCTCTCCAGCACAGAAATACAGATATATAGATTTATAAATATTGCAAAAAGAGCACTCCCAGGCATGGCAATGAACCAGATCCAGGGGGTACACTGAGGAGCACCAGGAGATGAGGCTGGAGACAGGGAGAGGAGAGATGGGAGAGAAGATCCCTACAATGTGGGGCTGAGGTCCTCCAGGAGATGGGACCAGAGCAGGACTAGAGACAGGCAGACCTGCTCTGGCAGGGACTGGAGGCCCAGGTCCCAGCAGAAGCAGAGCTCCTGGATCCATGGGCAGGAGATGCAGGTGTGGTCTCAAGGGGCTGGTTGTGGCCTCTTGGTGCACTCAGGACTGACAGCAGCTGTCCATTAATTATGGTCTGTATGCAATGATGGTGATTGAAATAGTTCTCCCTTCTCCTACTCTTTTGCCTGTTTTTTTCCCCCCTTGGAAGTGCAGAAACACTGATCTGGTGTTCCTTTGGGGTGACATCCAGGCCTGTGGAAAGGTTCCTGTGAGCTCTGAGAAGGTACCTTGCCTCTCTTGGCAAGATTAGTTTTTAGTGTCTATTTTCACCAGTCCAGCAGAGAAGAAGAGCAGTTCAGAAGTGATGGGAGAGTAGCTTTTTAGATAGCTGAGTGCTGGAAAATTACTTAGCTGTAAATGGTCCAGGCGGTAGAGAACAGTGTTTGAAGATATTTCTTGGTGCCTATTTGAAAAAAATAATCAGAAGGACTCAAAAAGAGATGCCTTTCCTGAATGGATAGAAGATCTTTGCCATGGAAAGGGTTGCTGAGGTTTTCCTACCTGAAAGAGAGCTGGACTTAGAATGGGTATCCATAAATTAGTTAGACAGCCCTTGCACTCTATAGTGACCTTCTTCTGGTGGTCAATCTTCTTGGACTGTTTTTACAGCCCCTTGTCATGGTATTAGATGAGGGAATTATTCTGCACAGTCATTCTCCCTAGTGGAAGGGAGCTGTTTTTATCCAGATCTTTGCAGTGCTGGGTTTGGAATGATACACACACAGCTGGACTCGGCACTTCAGTGGGGATTTACAGTACACAGACAGAAGGTGAGCCACGCTGGAGAAACAGTTGATATCCCTGTTCTAGGAGCAGAAATAAATCACAGGCAGGTCATCACTTCCTTGCTGCTTGTTTTCATGTGGGCTTTCCCCTTTTGCAAGCTCTCCATGGGCATCAGAGCACCCAGAGGGCTCCAAGGACCCTGAGTCTCTGTGGGCACAGGGAACGTGGTGTTATTCTAGAGAGTGACCTTTCCCCAAGCTGCTTAGCCCCGTGGAGAGTCCAGTCCCAGCCCATACAAATGAAGTGCAAGGGGTGTGCATTTCACAGTTCCATTAGTGGGCTATAAATAGGACCATACATCCGCCTTTGGCCATGGCTAGAAAGGAGCCAGGATGTGTTTTCTGGCAGCCTTGGTGCTAAAGGAAATCCGTTTATTTTATGGTACAGACACACTTAGTTTTTCACTTAATTTTGTAAAGACAGTCTCTGGCATTCATTGCCTACCTGTACATGCAAACAAGGAAAAATCCTGGTAAAAATGCCATATACATTCAGTTACTGCAGTGTTCCCTTAGCCATTTTCCAAGTGTTTTATTACTGAGCCACAAATTTGGAGAACTGACAAACCAAGAGAAAACCCCAAAGCCTGAAATTTGGCCAGAAAAGGCTCACTCTGGGGAATAATTCCCAATTTCCCAGGTAAGCTTTGTGTAGCTGCATGGGTGAGTATTCATTTCAGCAACACAAAACTGAAAATTTTAAGGCTGTAATTTTATATTAGGAAATATCTGGTAGAAATAGCTGTTAAATACAAAGAAAAGGTACCTAACCAATAAGTATTTGTGTATCTTTGGCATACACAGGCAGAGGTGCCTTTATAGGATAGAGGAAGTGAATGTAGAAGGCGTTTTTCCAGTAGGTAATTCTCCAAAACACTGTGCCATCATGGGTATTTTAAATAAATATTACAACCAAGTGGTCTCATGTTCTCCTTGGTCAGAGGCCCAAGACTGACAGTGCTCTGTCTTGAGCTAGCACCAGAAAAAAATGAGAACAAAATGGAAAATGTTCAGACTTCTGCCTCTCGTGTGCTTGTGAAAAACAAAGCCTGGCTTCTGCTGTGGGGGTGTCATTATGCCCTGCCATGCACTTTTTCTTCTTACCTGTATGAGCAGGGGCTCTGGCAGAAAGGATCAGGGTTAGGGTGCTTTTAAGTTCTGTTTTTCCTTTCTGCTCTTGTCACAGGGGCACTGCAGGGGCTGTTCAGACAGCTCAGGTGCAGAGCACTTCATGTTCTGTGGTACTGGGAAGGAGCATGCAGTCACCTTTGTTTCAGGAGTTATGGCTCCATGAATGATCTTGAGCTATTCAGAGGGGAAAAAGGAGGTGTAGTGGTTTGGTTTTTTCCACTGAAGTGTCCTGAGTAGTGTAATAGATGTATTTGTTACAATTGCATGCATGTTATCCCCTGTATTTTGTTGTCAAGTGGTCACAGCCCCCAAGGCTGCCAGAGCTCCAGGAGCGTTTGGACAACGTTCTCAGGGATACACAGGGTGGGATTGTTTTTTTTTTCTTTAGCTATTACTAAACTATTTTCTTTCAGACATTGGTATTTTGCTTTCTTTTAAAAAGTGTTGCCCAAAGAGAAGGGAAGAAGGCATGGAAAATCTGTAACCAGAGTAAAATATTAATCTTTCCAATAAGTTACTTTTGGAGCTGATAGATGGTCTGTAAATAAAATAATGTAATTAACTTCTGTATCTTTTGCATCTGGAAATGTGTGCTGTATTTTGTAAATCAAGTTTTCATTAGATCTCCCCTCTTGGTTTAAAGAAACACTGACAGTGAGGAGATGTTCCTGGTTCCAGGTATTTATTCAGTCCCTTCCATATTGGAATTAATAAAAATGAAATAGCTGCTGATTTACAAACACTCTTTGAGGTCTATGAGCAGGGAAAATTTGATAGCATAATATTAATAGAAAAAAGTTACTATCCCAGAAAGGGTATGAAAATCCATTTTGAGTCATACGTTGCGGGGCAACAATCTCATTTAATAGTTGACTGATTGAGAGTGGCATTGCTTGTTAAGGAAAGAGGAATTGGCTTTTTTATTGACAAGGAGAGTGAAGGCACCTCATCCTGTGTTTGCAATAATAGGAGATGTGTAATTTCAAGGGTGTGGAGTGGTAATGACTTATTTTCCAGGGAATGCTTGGGGCGTCTCCATTCAGGAATAGTTTTGGGTGTATGGATACCTTAGAGGGGCTGTAAGAGGCACAGCCTCCAGTGCTGCACGAGGGATGCTCACAGAAATGGTCAGTTAGGTATTTTTCCTGGAATTGAACAGTCCCTGACAGGTTCTGTGCCAAAGTGAGGAATGTTCAGTGGGGTTCATAGACAGATGGGGGTGAAGGGAGGGTCAGCAGGGACTTGGAGTTTCATTGACGACATTGAAAAACCTGAAAAGAATTCAATATTTTGTGTTTGGTGGTTTTTTTAAAATTTACTGAGGAAGAATTTCAAACCAGAGCAGTGAAAAGGAGTTGAAGGAGCCTTTCCAAGCTGTGCTGTGTTCAAGGCAGCCTGGATCCTGACACTCACCTGGGGACTTCATATGAGCAGTCATATTGTCAAGGCACAGACCCTTTGTTTTCCTCCTGTCCATTCCTTTAATTAATCTCTCTGCAACTTGTTCCCTCCCCTGCTTTCATTTCTCAATTTCATCTTTTTAGTGGGCTAGATAATTGCATTTACTGGGTATCCTTCCTGCCAAGCACCGTGGCTGTAATCTCCTCTACCTGGGAAATGGTTTCCTCTAAACAGCCTGGTGTCTGCCTCGAAGTTATGTGTTAATTAAATGAAAACAAAAAGGTAAAAAAAAAGTGTGTGTGTGTATGTATATATATATATTTATATATATATATGAATTATATAGTTTCAGCAAGCAGAAATCTGGGTAGCTGAAAGATAGCTATGAGTGCACACCACCAGCACTCTTCTTTGGCTTTGTAATTACAGAGGAGTGCACAAAAGTCTTTAATTATATGATCACATGGCAGGTTTTTTTCAATACCATCTCACATATGGTGTTTCCACAGATCTTGAACACAAAGACAGTAGGAGCAAGGCAGAGATTGTATGTTTAGCATTAAGTGGATTTGGGGATGTTGAGGTTGTATTTTAAAATCTTCCCTGAGATAGTGGAATGGCCTCTGAGGCTGTGGTTCCTCTGACCTACCTACAGCTAAGGTAGACCTGGCAGATACAGAGCAGTGGGCCTGTGCCCCTGGTGTAAGGTGAGTTAAAACAATCCTTAACTCATCATGTGATAGAAAATTTTCAGTGATAGAAAATTTCCAGTTTTCACAGGGCTTGGTCTAGATGACAGCTCAAGACATAGAGTAGCCTTGGGGACTTTTTGACCAAGAAGAAACCAAGTAGTGGAAGGCACCAAGAAGAACAAACAAGTATAGGGAGCTAAGAAGGAACCAAGTGAAGGTGGGAAGCAAGTAACCTCCTCCTTGATTCGGCTGCACATCTCCTGCTGTGACAGCTGATGTCAGTGGTTTGTTTCTGCGAGTCACGTGCCAAATCTGAAAATTAAACCTATAGATTTAAACAAGGGAGCTAAATTATGACTTCATCATCACCTGCCACCTTTAAACTGGGGGGAAAGTAATCAGGAAACACAGGATACTCAAACTGAGGCACCCGAGGAGCAGCAGCAGCGCAGGGGTTGGGACAGCACCTTCTGCCATGGGCAGACATCAGGCTGGGAGAGAACAGCATTACCAAGGGATGGAGAGCTGTGAGCAGCTCTGGAAACTGCTGACAGCACTGCTGAGGGGTGGGCTAATACAGAAACGTGAGAGTTTGTGCTTCTCCAGCAGCAAAGGTCAAGATCATGTCCAGGAGAGTTAATGGAGTTGTGTTCTGTCAGACCTGTCGGCCTTAGGGATTGCTGCTGACAGATGTCAAGGTTTGGGCCTGCAGGAGGGAGGTTTGGTGAAGTAGAAGGGAAGTTGCTAAATTTTTTCAGGTAGGCATCACCCTTGAGGGAGTTAATGTTTCATGAAGCGCTGGATATGCCATAGGGCTGCTGGATGGCTTAGAAAAGAGCCTGTCTCACTGAATGTCCTTCCAGTCCTGCAGGAATCCTCCATTTAGGGACTGGCTTTTGTTACACTGAGTGTCTCAGTCCTTTTTTCTCCTCCAAAAACCAGCCCTGGTGGCCACATCTGCCTTGTGCAGAAGCAGCTGTTGGCGTTCCTTGGGTACATGTTAGGGGTGTGTAGGAGGAAGGAGAAGTGCTTGAGGGTGGTCTTTGCAGATGTGCTGCGATCTGTGTGCTGTGTTGATTTTTAAAGAGCTGTTCTGTCAGAGGATTTAGGTTTTGTTGGCAGAATTGGTGTGTTGTTCATGCACCTGTTCTCTGTTTAGTATCTGGTGGTGTCCACTGCCTCGACTCCCAGCAGTGGCTGTATTTTTAGATTGGATTAGGGTAAGGTAAATTAATTTGGGAAATCTGAATGAGCATTTTCAGATAATCCTTGGAGAAAAATGGGTTGGCTTATTTCCTAAGCTATTTTTATTATTCTATTCATGTTAGTAAAACCATGATCACTTGGATCAGGAATTGCCTGTGAATTGATAGCTTTGAGGGCTGGTAATGGAGGAAAACAACAGGCTGCTCACCCAATATTGGTTGAGCTCCAATGAAATTTCACTCTCAGCCCACATCCAAGTGGATCAGAAGCCCACCCCCACAGCTGAGCAAATGCTTTAACCCTTTAGACTCCAATGAACCATAGAGCTGCTGCTTTCTGTGTGTGCTTGAAGCTGGACCTAAGAAGATGACTTAGACATCCTCTATTTCTTAACATTTAGTTCAAGAAATATTAATTTGCAGGATTTTTGCAACTACTTTCTCTGACTGCTGACTTTTTTTGGGATTTTTGGCGTAACTTCCGTGGTATCCAGGCAGTTGATAACCACATACACAACAGAGATGGAATAACCTGAGTAGCTCATCTCACCCTTCCAGTGCTCCAGACCAGATGAACCCCTGGCACTCAAGGCTGATGACTCAGGTGCTGGAAACTGCAGCCACCCAAGCAATCTAATTCTGCTCCTTGACTGTCCTGGTGGTCTGAGATTTTGTTTTTGACCCTGATGTGTAGCCTGGCTCTTTCTAGAGCTGAGCCCACCACTGCTCGTGTCCTCCCAGTGCAGCTGTGGATCTTGGAGTGTTCCTCCTTCCCAGTGGCACTGGAGATGGGCTCCAGGAGAGCTGCATCCAGCTCCAGCATCCCAGCACAGGCAGGACATGGAGCTGTTGGAGCCAGTCCAGAGGAGACACCAAGATGATCAGAGGGATGGAGCAGCTCTGCTGTGAGGGAAGGCTGGGAGAATTGGGATTGTTCAGCCTGGAAAAGAGAAGCTTCAGGTCTTCCAGTGCCTGAAGGGAGCTGACAGAAAAGATGGAGTGACTGTTCACAAAGGGTGGAGTGACAGGACAAGGGGAATGGCTTCCCACTGCCAGAGGGCAGGGTTAGATGGGATATTGGGGAGGAATTGTTCCCTGTGAGGGTGGTGAGGCCCTGGCACAGGGTGCCCAGAGAAGCTGTGGCTGCCCCTGGATCCCTGGCAGTGTCCAAGGCCAGGCTGGATGGGGCTTGGAGCAACCTGGGACAGTGGAAGGTCTCCCTGCCCATGGCAGGGGGTGGAATTGGATGATTTTTAAGATCCCTTCCAATCTAAACCATTCTGGGATGTTTGGCATGTTCTGTGCTCAGCATCTAATGGCTCACCTGCTGCTCTATGTTTCAGTTAAATTGCATCAAAATCTCTTATGGTTCTTAACAAATATTTTTAGCAAAAGTGATTCAGTCCTTTATCTAAATATAGCTTTGAGCTTTCAAGCCTTTGGGAGAGGGGAGCACGTGAAGCTTTGATCCGTGGCATTCACAGCAGTGGGAGCACTTTCTGCACCTGGCAGGGCTAAGTGCAGTGCAGAGGAATCTGTTAGACAGAAAGCTCCTATTTTACAGAACAGACCTGTGGTTGAGTGTGGATGGAGGATAAATCTTGGCATGTCGTGTGATAGAAAGGCAGGAGAAACTGCAGAAAAATATGTGGCACAGGAAAATGAAGGTGTGTTTAGAAACTTCCCTCTTGGTGGTATCACTGAAGTACCACTCACCTCCTGCCTGATACTTGATATCTTGCTAAAAATAGAGAAGAGGCTCACCCATCGTCCCTCTTGATAACAGTGGAACCAAATCTGTTTGTCCTTAGATGTCTGAAATGGGAATGCAGTGTAAATCAGCATTCTATTTATTTACTTATTTAAAGGCTTGCTGTTTAATCAAATATTTCTCTGAAAGTCACAGTGACTCTAGATATATTTGATAAAGTTATGCTTTTTTCTGGTGTTTCTCTTTCCTTTAAACTGAGCTAGAATTGATGTCATTGCCCATATTCCTGTGGTAAAGGCACTTACAGCTTTGTCTGTTAGTGCTGAAGACATTTTTCTCATGGGAACCACCACAGTTTTGTGCCCCCCACCCAGTAATTGTTTCAATATTCTAAGTTGATATGCTCATTTATCACTGAAATTGTTATTAATGAGTGCTGGTTTTCTTTGTCACATTGCCATGGCAACTGGGTGACATGTTTGAGTGGAATTATCTGTTTCCAGATGGAGATCTTCATTCATAAGATTTGCCTGCTGAGAATTTTTGCAGCATATTCAACTTCAAAATTCTTCCTCCCTGTGCCTTTCCACAGTTTGGAGCTAGAAGCGTTCCTGCTTTCTGGTTTATATCCTGTGATTTTGTGGTGGGTGTTATGCTCGCAATATTTCTGTCTTTTGTGGTTCATTTGTGTTGTTTTTCTTTCGATTTAATTGAGTTGCTTTTCTTCAACTCAGGATTTGCTGTGACAGTCCTGTAAAGCCATTCCTCCCCCATATGAGTTACTGGAAATTTTCTTATTTTATATAATACACCACACAATAGAAGAGAGGACTTGATTTTGTATTTACTCCTGAAAGAAGCATAAGGATGCATTTCTCCTTATATATATCACATTCTGAGTGAGAGTGTCCTAATTTTTTTATGATATTCACTACTTGATTTTTAGTTTTATACAAGAAAGAAGCATGAACATGTTTCACTTTTCTTTTTGATAGAAAACTGTATTTAAGAAAAAGACCAAGGTAAATATGCATAGAGTACAAATTTCCTTTATCCTGAACTTCTTACAGTTTTAAAGGTCTTGTTGGCTGCCAGACTTAATGAGGTCCTACTGGATCTCAATCAACATTTCAGGATTTCTCTGGATTTGTTTCTGATCACTCAGACCAAAATACTCAAAATGCTGTGTTTACTTCAGTAGAAATCAGAAGGTAAAACTTAAAAGATGGTTTTTATCATCCTTTACTTCTTCAACTCCAGGTCACTCTTAACTTACTGAGCAAAACCAGGTTAGCAGTTTTTTGCACATACCTACAGGAAAGGCATTCATCCAACCTGTCTTTAATCTAATTTTCATATTCACCTCAAACTATTAATGACCATACACCTCATGATCTGCTTCAAGGTCTGTGTGTTGTGTAAACATCCATTTTGAACTTGCAGTGCTTTCATCCTGACAGTAGCTTTAGAGCAAGGACAATCTCATAAATAGCTCAGAATCTGTAGTTTCTGAACTCCTTACCTTATGTGTAAGGTATCTACAGAAGACAAATCTTGTCTTCACCTGGTCAAAAGAAGTCTATATATCATTGTGTCCTCCAAAAAATAACATAATGCAGTGCAAGACCCATCTTCTGAAAATAATGATCTTATTTTAATTCCTGTATTTAATATATTTGAAATAAAGGATGTTGTCTCACCTGTGAATAAGGCTTTCTGTTACACCAGCAAGCAGTGTCCTCCCTCGCTGTATAATTCTGTATAATTACTTAGCTGTTCTTTTCCCTTGCAAAGTGGAATCATATCTATTTATACCTCCCTCCAGCAAGAGACTTCTCAATGCTAACAAATGTTTCCAATGTATTATATCAGTGCTCCTTGTTTTAAGGAAAGTATTTTGCCTGTGATAGGGAACTAGGAGGCCTTATGAGTAATGATGTTGCTTCAAATGTAACAAATCTCTGATCTGCTCCCTTCATTTCTGTGTGTAGCTGACAGAACAGTTGTTGTGGCTCAGTTATTGACCAAAATGAAGTTGATCCCTGGCTTTCCACAGCCCAGTGCTGCATTTGCCTTTTGGTCTCACCATGGTGCGTGCAGAGCTTGCCCAGAGCCCCTGGGGCTGCTGGAGCTGGGACCTGCCTGGAGCTCCAGGCTGTTCATCACTCCTTGAGGCACTGGGGCCTGAGTGCCAGCCCCTCAACCCCTTCCCCAGTGGGTCCCTCCCAGGAGATAATCTCTCGGCCTTCAAAGCAGATCCTCAGCTTTGTGTTGTGTCAAAGCTTTATTGCTTTTTGAGATGCAAGCAGAGATTTCTTCTGCTCAAACAGACACCATCTATTAGAGCCAGGACATTTATATTAATTTTGTCAGACACTTTCTATTACTAGGCTGATTCTGCCAACATCTGCAGGGGCTTCCTGATTTTTTTATCTGTATCCACAGAGTCACAGAATGGTTTGGATTGGAAGGGACCTTAAAGTCCATCCTGTTCCACCCCCTGCCATGGCAGGGACACCTTCCACTGTCCCAGGCTGCTCCAAGCCCCATCCAACCTGGCCTTGGACACTTCCAGGGATCCAGGGGCAGCCACAGCTTCTCTGGGCACCCTGTGTCAGGGCCTCCCCACCCTCACAGGGAACAATTCCTTCCCAGTATCCCATCTGTCCCTGCCCTCTGGCAGTGGGAAGCCATTCTCCTGAGGAGAAGTTGGATTTCTCCAGAGCAAGACTTGCTGTTTGCTGTGGTGGATTCAACTTGTCCAGAAAATGTGATGAAAAATGACTGGTTTATTTTTCAAAACATTCTTGCTGCTGCATATCTTGGGCATAAATTATCCAGTTGTCTGCACTTCTGCAGTTGGTAGGATGGAGGGGAGAGTAACACCAGCTGTGCCAGAGATAATTGAATACTTATTGTATCATCAGGAAAGTATTGAAGTTTACTAACACTGTTAGAAATAGCTCTGGAAGTATCATAAGAAATCTGTGCAAAGTTTTCTGCCACCTCTTCAGAGCTACTTGATTTATCTGGCAAACAATGCAGCATTTGAAGGATCTGTGCCCATGTCCATTGTGAATTTAACATTTTTGATCTCTAGGAAGACTCTGTCCTGTCCAGGTGTATCAAAATTTCACATGTCAGTCTGATTATCCTGGCTATCAGTCAGGGACTCCTCGGTGCCCTGGCTGACTTGCTCCAAGGGATGATGTGTCCAAGGAAGCATCCCTCCTGTACCATCCCCACAGGATCAGCTGCTGCCTGGATGTGGTGTTTGATCACAATTAATCTCTTGGAATAAGCAGCAGACACATTTCAGGGTTATTTTTGTCATGGAACGTCAGCCCCTCCATACCTTCCTCGTTTTCCACAAGGCTGGGCTGAACTTCCTCTTTCCTCCAGTGCCCATGGACTGGCTGTGGGTTGGGGAATGTCCTTTGTGCTGCTTTCTCTTGCTCATCTGTTTCCCCATTCAGATCCCTGCGTGCCTCTGTGGGAGTTTGATGCTTTTTCTACGTGTGGGTTTTATTGCTAATCACAACACAGAGCACTGAGGCAGGGAGGAAAATGTAACTGAGATAATTACAGTCAATCAGCTATTTCTAATTCCCAGGCTTTATTGTGTTCAGCCCTTTTGGGCTTATGAATTGTCATCTCCAGACTAGCTGAATTACACTGGAAAAAAAGAAAAAAAAAAAACCCTCAGAGTTGTTCACATTTACCAATCTGATAATGCTGTCTTAAATTCTTCCATCTGATTTGAGGCTCTGTGTCTGGGATGCTTCTATTTGATAGATTCAGTTTATTTGAACTCTGTAATAAAGAAAATGTATAGATGTGGACTAGACCAAATGCAAAACCATGATGTATTTTTAAAATAAGACTGTTTTTTTGAAACAAGTTTATTTTAAAAATAAGCATTATTTTTCAAAGCAAGGCTTATTTAACTTCTAGACTCTGTGATTAGCAGTTTCCTGAAAACAACTTTGTCTAAATAATATTGATTCTTTTTTCAGCAATACAGTAACCCAGAAAAGTCTATTTGTGCTTTGTTTTTCCCTTAGTATAAGTGAGAGGAATTGCTTGAAAACCCAAAGAAAAAGAGGAAAGTTTGTGCAGTGTCTTCTAATTTGCCATGGTTTTGCCCTTTATTCCAAGTGTACTGTGTCTCATTTCACTTTGCATTAATATTTTCCACCTTTGTGGGACGGAGTTTCTCTTCTGCATTGTTCATCCTGGCTAGAGGAGGGTGGATGCACAACTCTGGGTGTTTTTTCCAATAGATTCACAGGCTGCAAAGATAACCAGAGCAAAAAGTGACTGAGCAAGGGCAGTGTTGGTCCTGCAAGAACTGGATTCACAGGCTGTGGGGAAGAATCATTCTTCCTGAAATCCCATCTTGTCCTACCAAGGAAAAAAAAAATCCCTTGTTGGACCTTTGGGTTTACTGTGGTATAGCACCTGGATTTTAGGTAACATTTCCATACTGGCATTAGAGCTGGGAATTCTAGTATTTGAAGAGCTGATAAATATTGAGGACAAACCAAGAATCTTACTTTTCTTACTTATTTTCAGGCTGAATTTCTGTCTGGGTAACATTTGTGTGCAGGAAAAAAATGGTGGTTGGTGGGAGAAGTGGGAAGAGGAAGACGGTCAGCATGGGGCCTTTTCTCCAGAAATCATTCTATGACTGTGCATTGTGTCATTAGGAAAAACTGAATTTAAAAAAAGACAAAGTGATTATGGTGTGGGTTGGCTTTTTTCCAGCTTTTAACCTACATTTTCAGTATCCTCCATCAGCTTTGCTGTGCAGGGAACCCCCATGAGCAGCTTTCTCTCAAGTAGCCACTGTCCATGACTTGTTGGTCCACTGAGAATGAATATCCAGGGAGGGTGCAGGAGCAAAGAACTTGTATGTATTGAACATATTAAACAGAAAACTAGGGATTTGGGAGAGACTACACACCAAACATCCCTGTTTCCTGGTGCCATGGCTATACTAGACCAGAGAGCTACTGAAATTCTTATTGAAGCTTTAGGCAGGAGAAACTTCCTTTGTATTAGTCACATGTAAGCCTTTGAAAAGATATACATGTAATTTTTAGTTGCTTTGCTTAACTAGGGGCTATTCTAGTCAGCTGTTTTGCTTTTAGTTTGGTTTTTATCCCAGCTGCTGAACTACACTGGTTCAAAAATTTTTTTTTTCTTTTTTTTTTCTTGGTGCTCAGATGAGTATAGGATCAAACCAGTGGAAGAGGTCAAATACATGAAAAATGGGGGAGAAGATGATCAGAAAATAGCAGCCAGGAACCAAGAAAACTTGGTAAGGATTGAACTTATCACTTCTCTAATGAACTAACGTGGCTCTGCTTTTGTAATGGAATATGCAGCGTGCAGCACCCTCCAGCTCCGGCTTATGCACGGCAAGAGGATTTTCTCCAAAGTGTCACAACTCCCTGCAAAGCTCTCATGGAAGGTGCAAAATACAACTTTTTCCTGCTTGTCTTTCTGAATTAGACTCTACTTGATCTTGGAGTGAGTGCCTCTATGATTATAAATCACTCCCCCTCCCTTGCAGATCTGAAAATACTCTTTATTTGGAAATGTGTGTGTCTGTGTTACAAACGAGCTGGAGTAAAACAGCACTTCTCTGCCATTAAGAAAATGACCTACTTATGTAGATACTTGCTGGTTTTCTGTATTTTAAAATTCCCAGGGAAAGCAGTTTGGAACAGAAAAAAAACAATATATTCATAACACAGCAGTCACAAAAATCGTGTTTCTTTTGCCCCGATTTGAGCACTTTGCCAGCTCGTAGTTCCATTAAGGGAAGGCAATCACAGGTAAACTCTTAGGACTACTTGAAATAACTAAGATGCTGTTGAAGCAGCTTAAAAGTCACAGTTGAGTCACCTCTGGCATTTCTGAAAAGTTGTTTCTTCTCTTCTAAAGCTGAAGGACCATAGGTTTTGTTATTGGCTGGCTGGGGCTTTGACCAGTCGAAGTTTTCAAAGACATCCCACAATTCTTGTAGTTGGGTGCAAGTTTTCACGTCTGGTTCCACTCATTCAGTGCAGCTTTTCTTGACATGGAATGGTTGGGTTTTCCCCCCTCCATCTGTAGGACCAGAGGGGAAGGAGCAGCAGCAGATTCCAGTGGAACCATAACCATTATCACCAGCTGAGGATTTGCCTTTTGCCATTACTGGGCAGCTGCAGAAAAAGCCACTGTTTGGCATATTTAACTTTTGATGAAGATGTGAGCTCCAGCAACCTGGCTACTTTATATTTCCTCTCCTAGACACACATACTTACATTACACAACTACAGGTGCATTCCTGTAGCAAATGGAGTTCATTTTGCTGCCCTGTCCTGTGGCTGAGCAGCAGGCAATGTGATTTCTTCTTCAACCTCCAGATCACCTATTTGCTACCTGCAATAGCTGCTGCTCCAATGGATGGTGCAACTTCAGCTTGGAGCAGGATTTAGAGCTTTTTAACAGATTGTTGGAGAGTTCTGTGCAGGGCCAGGAGCTGGAGTCAGTGATCCCTGTGAGTCCCTTCCAGCTCTGGATATACTGTGATTCTGTGTTAGATTTTCAGCTGGCCTTCAGCTGTAGTTGAAAGAGAGTATTTGCAGAATGCATGTCACTGGAATGACAGCAGGGAAGGGCTCAGGAGAGCTCAGGTCTGCTGGGGTGACACACTTGCTGCAGGTCTGTTCAAAACTAGCTCGAGCTGTTTTGCACTTTGGTTGGTGCTAGCTGTCTTGTAGCACCCAAGTGTTCACCTGATTAAATGTACGAAGAGCACAATGCTTCTTGTTTTGTTATTGGTGGGTCATGTCTGATGGGAGCAGTCAGTTTGCTGGAAAATGTAACAGTAAGGATTTGGAAGGCTGGGGTAGCTCTTTTCTGTCATGTTTATCAGGAGAAGAAAAAAAAAAGGCAATAACACAAGAAAGTCTTCAGCCAGACAGGATGGATATGCCTTAAAACAAAAACTGTCTTGCCCACCAAAAAGGCTTTATTTTCCTTTTCCTCATCTTACTGTAAGGAGATTACCTTGTCTGTAATATATGCAGCTTTTTAATCCTGGGAATTGTCAAGTCCTCATCACTTCTGGTTTTTTTAAAGGGGTTTCACTATTTGAGTTCTCCTTAGTAAACATGTTTTAGCTCACTGCTTAGAAGATGGGTTAAGCTACCCATCACTGAGGCTTTAATTTCCTTAGCGTGTGAGAAGTTGGCAAGCACTTACATAATCCCATCTTCTCATCAGCCATTTCCAGGCAACTGAAATTTTAGGAACAAGAAAAGGCGGTGGGAGAATCGACTGGCCCTTTTTCCTCCTCTCTTGTTTCTTAACCCCAATTTCTTTATTGTCACAGGGCTGCAAATTCACATCCCCTTCAGAAGCACAGCCCAGATGAGATGTGTAAGCTCAGTGTCTGGGAGCTGCTCTGGGTGGGTTATCTTATCCCCTGATACTGGTGCTTGAATTATGTTATTCAGATGCCACTGAATTTTTTGATCCCATTATCATCTCTGTTACTTTTTTAAGGTATTTTGAAGTCTTGCTTAAAAAAAAAAATCTCAGCTCAAGTGAAAATAAACCTGCTTCCCTTGTGACTTAGGCTCTTTGATGTGCTGCCATCTCTGCCTTTGGTGCTGCAGTATTTCTGAGTCAGGGGGAAAGAAGGTCACATGAGTAGATGAAGAGAATGGGAGGGCATGGCACTCATCAGGGAAGCTGTCATTTCACACTGGGTGCTGAGGTCAGAGTCCCAGGCTTTGATTCTGCTTGAGGAAGAGCCAGAGAAGGGCTGGTACAAATGTGGGTATCTGTGGGAGAGATGAGGCTCTGTCAGTGAATCACCACCTTCTCAGCTTCAACCTGAGGCTTCAGCAGGGCTCCAAACTTGAGCAGGTCTGGCACGGTAAAGCAGAAATGCTCCTGAGACACAGTGCCAACGGGAATGGCTGTGCTAGGGCTGTCTGCCAGGGGAAACACAAGATGCTCCATGGGAAGACATCTTCTGCTGGAATCAGAGGCCCCTTTGGATTGAAATGTAGGCTTTTGACAAGGGGAAAAAAAATAAGAAAAGGTAAACTAAGCTTGTTTTCCTGCCATTCCTTTGCATCCATAGGCCTGACTCACTTCTTTAGTCAGGTTGTTTCTCCAGTTCTCCACCTGCCACTGGGATCTCTCTGCTCCAGGTTTCATTCCAGATGCCTCTGACACCTTCCAGAGCATCTCCACCTTCGAAACAAAGCCAGAGCCATTGCACTTGAGCTGGCAGTCCCACATCCCAGCCTGCAGGGTGGGAATGGGATGTAGCAGGATTAGGCACTGCAGAGCTGGGGCTACACTGGATGCTGTCACTGCACCACGTGCTTTGGTGGCTGCTCAGCTAAAGCAGGGATGTTTGGAGTCAGAACAGTGAAGAACTAGTAGATAGGTGAAAGACAGAAGTAATTTGTACTACATATTATATATGTTTTTAAATCACAAGCATTGCTTTGTGCATATACATATATATATTTACCCACATGTAAGAAAACATGGGAGCTGTGCTAATTTTCAGGTGAGATGATGCATAGAAGGTAATGTGTGTGCTATTATTCCTGGAGGTAAATGAGCTGCTAGGAGGGTTATTTGTGAGTTCAGAAGCAGAAGGCCTGGCTGGGGTGGTTTATTGGGATCCTGGGCTTTGTCTCCATGCCCAGCGTGGTGCCAATGTGCCACATGTGGTGCTGAACTCCACCTTGTGTTAAAACTAAACTTCAGCTCCCCATGACTCCACAGTGGCTCCACAAAACCTCTCCTGCATTTCCTCATCTTCTTGGGGGAAGGTTTTATGCTAAGCCTTCTCTCAAGCAGGGAGTTTTGCCAGCCTGGAGTTTGCCACTCAGCAGATCTGGATGGAGTTTATTTGGCCCTAAGGATTAGCCAAAGCTAAGGGTGGATTTGTCACTGTGAAAGCTAAAATGCCAAAACTCAGGCAGTATTAATGTTTTACAAGCAGGTATGACCAAACTAAATAACATATTAATAAAGACCTATTAACTTTTTGTTTGGAAGGGACTGTTTAGCTCTGCACCATCATGTTAAATACACAGAGTACCATTACATAACAGCCTTTTTAATACTCATAATGGGGCAATTTTAATTGTCCTCCTTTCCATACTCTCTCAGCACTCCTGCCTTTCCATTGTAAAATATTACTGCCAGAAAAGGTAAAATGAGAAGGTGTGTGGTATTCCTGCAGCTTAGCATTGCTTTGGCAAACTTCAGGAGCCGGATCAATTTTCCTCTGAACTGGGCTGTCATAGTACAGATATCCCTGAAAATAACAAATCCCTAAAGCTGCATTTCTTTTCTGTTGGGTAGTTATCTTGATATTTATTGCAGTTCAGGTTTTGGATGTTTTTATAACTTTTATTCATCATTTTCTGGGCTGCACTGGCACAAAAGGCCACTTACTGGGATTTTTATGCTTTGTTATCCAAACTCCCAAAACAATTAAATATAATCCTGTGTTTCATCCTGGAGCTCCATAGTGAAATTGCATGTTAGAGCTTGAGATGAATTCCTGCTGGAGCTGGGAGAAAATTGCCTCTCTGTTGCTCTTGCTATCTCTCACTCCACCTTTAATAACAATGTTTTGCTTTTTGTTTTACCCAATTTCCACAAATTTCCACTCCACTTACCTGCAAATGTGATTTTTGTCTCTCTTGAGCTTCTCAGCCCAGCTGCTGTTCTCCATTTGTCACCCAGCTCCACATTACTTGGAATTGCAAACCCCCTGCCTCCCTGACTCTGTATTCAACACCAGTTACCATTTTCTGTAGTGATTTGTTTAAAGTAGGCAGTAATATCTGATAGATGAAGTGTGTGAAATTAAAAAACTGGCAGAAAATGCAGAATGAAACACCTTAATAACCGTATAAAATGTAATATGTGAAAGGAAAGACCCCTATTTAAATATATATATTATACACAAGATGTGAAATGCATGTTGTAGATACATCAGTCATAAATATTTTTGATGTGCAGTGCAAAGATTGGTATATGTTGAATTCCACATCAATTTAGGAAAATACATTTTAATTCTATTACCAACCTGCCCAATCTAAGTGCTAAAAAAACTTAATAGAAAAGAAATAAGCCAGCTAAAAGAAATAGAGTAGCCACCACTAAGTTTATCGAGGGTATTTGTGTTGTTTTCCTTTCTACAGATGTAAAGTACCACAAGGGAAAATTGAAGCATGGAAATATAATTAATTTGGTACTTTAAAATACTTAAAGCATGTGTTTCTTATTATTGCTAGGTAAACTTTGAATTGCAGTGTTTTAAATGCATAACTGCATTTTTATTTCAGCACTGGTGCAGTACACGGGTGAAGAGCTTTGTAAAAACTGAAGTTAGCATGTCTTCATGCATATTCCAGTGTGTGTTAATGCATATTCCAGGGTGAAGATTTCTCTCTCTAATGTCCTAATTATTTATTTTAAACCATTGTGCCGTGGCAGTGTTTCAGAACACACAATTTCAGGATAGAACTTGCTCATGCTCTGCTTATAAGGGGAAAGAAACCAAAAATGCCCATGAGCCTTCAAGCCCTTAGAAAGAAGAGGTTTTCCTGGGTTTTGTCTATCCTGAAGAGCGTGGATGTGTTAAATCCTTTGCTGGCCCCTCGTTTGCTTTCCTTCCTGTGTGACATTCTCCAGGAGCCCTGTTCCACCAGCACAGGGTCAGCTCCAGTACAAGTGTTGGGAAAACTTCATCCTCTTGGTTCATTATCCACTGGAAAGGATGGATATCTAGAAATGTATTTTCTATATATAAGGGAGAGGCTCTTAATTTCTCTGTGTCTTGCCCCCCCTATTTTCCTATCTGCTTTCAGATCACAGAATCCCAGGTTGGTTTAAGTTGGAAGGACCTTAAAGCTCATCCAGTGCCACCCCCTGCCATGGGCAGGGACACCTTCCACTGTCCCAGGCTGCTCCAAGCCCTGTCCAGCCTGGCCTTGGACACTTCCAGGGATGGGGCAACCTGTGTCAGGGCCTCCCCACCCTCACAGGGAGGAGTTTCTGCTCAGTAACTCACCTAACCCTGCCCTCTGTAAGTTTAAAGCCATTTCCCCTTGTCCTGTGACTCCAGGCCCTTGTCCAAATTCCCTCTCCACCTCTCTTGGAGCCTCTTTAGGTATGGAATACCTACATATAGATGTAGCATATATATATAATTTACATATATATATATTTATATATATTT